>VZRL01002494.1:1713560-2154908 GCA_013397895.1 Origma solitaria | reverse complement strand
GCTCGGCTCCTCTGGGGCACGGGGAGCCTTTGCTCCTTTCCCCTCCGGCGGGTGCGGGGGAGAGGAGCTCCCCGCTCCCAAATTCCGCCGAGCTGCGCCTTATGTCTTTTATTTGCCGAAGCGAAAGGAGAGGAACAGTGTTCGCGCGCGTTTTGGCATCTTGCTTTGATAGCGGCTCCTTTGATTGTTTTTGCAGAAAGCATTTGTGACCTGGCAAACGCCAGCGAACCTGGGAAGAGTCCCCGAAATCTCTTTTGGCTCTCATGATCTTAATGCCCGAAAACACTGTTGAAAATATTGCCCTGTGTGCTCTTGTCTCCTCCTTCCTTACTTGTTCGGGGAGACAGATGCTCTCTTTCAAGGCTAAGCAGCACACAGACAGTTCTCCCAAAATCAGATCCTGACTTTGAAGATGTAGAAGGGAGTGGTGTTCCACAAACTATTGAAAACAAGTGTTGAGGTTCATGACCCTCATGTGCTGAGCACTGAATACAATTTACCCAGAGCCAAATCTGTCATGTACGGATTCCTTACTGTACCGCTTGGCTGTCACCATTCTCTGCTTTGAGGAGCAAACCCAAATGTTTGTGGATCTGGTTGCAATGTCTGGAGATCTCGCTAGAATTTGTTCTAGCTGTGTGTTCCCCCTTGGGTTTTAAATCCACTGTTCGGGTAAATGGGTTTGCAGAAGTCTCTGACCTGATCTTTCAAGGGTAAAAGTGACAGCTTAAGTTGTGCTTGAGTTCTGCATCAATTTCCTTTTGTTTGTTGTTGTGTGTATTAATCCCCAGAGTAACTTCGCGTCTTTTCCTGAGAAACTAATTTGGCTGAAAGAGTAATTTGTGCTCTTTACAAGTTCAGAGATTGCTGTAGCTCATGCAGTAATCTTGATGACAAGGACTTTGGGATGACGGGGAGCCTGGCATCTCAGGTGTTGGCGTTTTGAGGAGATGCTTGCTAAGAAAGTAATACACCCAACTGCTGGTCTGAAATGAAAGCAAACTTAGTGTTTCTCTCATTGTCTGTCATCTGGATATTTCTGAGCTGGAGTGTTTTTGCAGCAACATCTCCTTTTCCATTTTGTTTATTTGTGTCCCTTTCACAAGCCAAAAGAGGAAGAAGACTAAAAGTCGGAGCAAAGATTTTATCAGTGGGTGTCAAAAAACCTCTAAAAAACCTTCCACCTGTACTGTGGGAAAAAAAGTGTTATCCAGTTAGAGAATAAAAGTGGCTGTTTAAAAATAATTGTAAATATTTATCCCATTAATTCTGAATGTAGTGCTGGTAGTAGGGACTCACATGATAAAAACAGTTGATGGGATTCCTTTAAGTTGTATGCCTGTTATGTGTGGGTATTATATACTAGCTAGGCACATAGACCAAAATTCTGGATGCAGTGGATTCAGTGGGAATTTTGCCACTGACCTAAGAAGAGCCAGAATTGAACCCACAGTCTGTGTAGTGTGAGGAGTCGGGCCAAACTGAAAACATATGACTGATTCAGCTGTCCAATCGTGGCAAAGTTTATAATCCTGCATATGCTGCTAAGATTAATATATTATCATAATAACGCTACCATAAAATAGTTAAATTTGAGGGTTATAAAATAACTTGGTTCTAATCTACCTTAAGAAAAAAGGTGTGGTATTCTTCAATCTATCAGGATTGCTTCTTATAAATGTTTTCTAAAGTCTCATATGGCACTAGATTCACATTTAAGTAATTGCTACAGCAACACTGAATTACACTGAAGCCCATACACTTTGCATCCCAATGCAGTTAGATTTCAACTGAAATTTAAAAAAAGCACTCTATTATATTGTCTTTGCAAGGTGTACTAGACTTAGTTACCAGATCATTTACTAACATTTAACAAATGTAGAGTAAAAAGGAAATTAGAGTAATTTGCATGTCCCTAATACTGATTGTGTGCTATAGGGAAATATTTGGGTTGAAAACAAAAAAAGTGATATTAATTTAGTATGCTTGCAAAATTTTCAAAGTTATAGAAACACTCTCTTTTCCAAGAATGGAATTTTTAGTAAATTTCAGCTTTTGTAAGCAGTATTGATCAATTTATCACGCAGGAACTGAGAATTTACTTAAAATGTTTAAGCTAAAGCATTATAGAGGGGTTATAGGTAAGATATACCTGAATGTAAAATTGCAGCACGTGAACTGCCAACAATTTTAAACTAGCAAACAGAGTGGCAGGTTTGACTCATTCATACCTGCATGCATTCAGTTATCAAAGTGAGGTGAGAACTGTTCTCGAGAGAACTGGATGTATCCGAATGATGAAATACTTCCAAATTTGGGAAGCAATATTCCTTCCTAATCTCTGTTTTTGCTGCAATACCATTTCAGTGGGCCACCAGTCTGTGTTGGTAAAAAATGTCATAGCTATATGGATTTCAACAGCACTGTTATGATTGACACCATCTGAAGACCATGCACAGTATTTCTGTGTATGTTTGGATTAAGATATGTTTATTTGGGCATCACTTAAGGGTCTAAATTGGCAGGGTGCATATTGAGTTGCAGCTGAGCAAACCTGCCATTTAACTGAGTCAAGTTACAAATATTTTCCAGCTTTGGCTTTCTTCTCACCTTTTTCATTAGGAATTATGGAGACTTTTTTATACTTTTCAAATATCTAAAAATACAAATATGAAGATTTCCTTGTGATCTCATGTGCAAAAGTTCTTGTTTTAGAGGTTTTGTAGTTTCATACCACGTGAAGCAACATAAAGCAGGGCTAGCATTTCCACCCATTGTGGTCTAGACAGTAAATGAAGTCTTGTCAAAGTTCCAGCAAAAAGTTCGAGATCCTGTTGACATGATGAATATTAGCAGTCTTGTAACAAGCCTAGTTTAAAATGATTTAATGTTGAGTTAGCATTGGCCCTTTACCTGTAAAATCTCCAAAGAACTTGAAAACTTAGATGGACTGCTACAGCCAGAATTCTATTACAGGCACTCTTTAAGCAGAAGATGTTAAGAAGTAGCATAATGAAAAATATGTAAATAAAGTAGCATTTTAGTGTACTGCTTAAGGAAACTTTGAAACACTTGTATGAGAAAACTTCTTCCCTTGAGGAGTAAATATGGAAAGATTGTGACTAAAAGCTGTGAAACAGCAATAAGTTTTAAATCACTTGATACCACCAGAAATAACTTCTGGAGAGAAAGCAATGTTTATCCATTTTAAAGCTATGTGAATGTTAGTATAGAAGCAGTTACCAGGGAAAAACAGCACAAGTAAATAGTGTTGGATATATGTATAGGAGTGTATCCACATAGGTGGAGCTTTAGATAGAAAACAATTTTAATTTATTTGATTTTTTTTTCTAAAGAGCTCACAAAATGTACCATATTCCGACTCGTGAGTGCAAGTACTCTGTGCTTCAGCCAGCACAGTGAAATCAGTTGGTTTTATGCCAATTTGTTGAATTATACCCAGGTAGGTTGGATAAATGAATGTGAGCTCTACCAACACAGACCTCTTTCTCACCTGGATTTGCTGACTGATTTTAGTCTTCACCTCTCTAGAGTTGTCACAGAATAAGACAAAAACTGTTGTGGGTGTAATGTAAAAAATTTGGTGTAATGGAAAGTCTGTAGTATGGGAAGCACAGAAGCCAACATATTATTGCTGCAGAGAAGGGGTCTCTTCTAACTGTGTTGAACTGCTGGGAGAATGGAGACAGAGCAAAAAAAGCCCTACAAACCTGTTCATTGTTTTCCTCCTGTATAAGCTCAGTTGTATGCACATGTGCAAATGTCCAGGTCACTCCTGGACTGGACTTATTTCACAGTTGACAGTAAGGAAATTAAATTGTGCCTGAGATTTCCACTTTCAGATGTTCTCATCTTTGCACATTTCTCCTTGAAATATTCAAGAATGTGCTTCAGTATTTTCTGTTGGCTTTTCCTTTTCTTCCTTCTGTCTCCTGGGAAATAATGTTGTTGGTTGTATTGAGGTAGTCATAACCAAATCTTCTGTTTTGCTCGAGGCGTAGTTCTCTCGCCTCACTTTTTACATGTGCCTTATTGTAGTGTTTGTAAAAGCAAATGTCTGAAATTAATGAAGATATTTATATTTATATTTATATATATATTTTTATATATATGTATGTTTAATATAAAGGAATGGAAGTCACATATTTTCTGTGATCAGCTGGAATAATCTGCAGGTAGACTTTTAATATTGAAACATTTTCCTAGCCTATATGTTAAAAATGTGTGAACATTGATGTTGTTTCTGTTTACATCTACTGACACTTTGATGCCTCAGCCATTTTTGGGGTCTCATTAGTAAGGGAGTGCGTTTACTGTGTAATGCAGACCTTGCTCTAAAGGCATGGCTTTCCAAACAAATGGATGGGAAAGGGTTTTGGGCTGAAGAGCAAGAGGGGCTGGTTTGCCAAATATCTTTTAACTTGATTAGCCTTTCCCTTTTTCCTTTGATGTAAGTGCTAGCTGTTACTTCTTTCTGTAGTTGCTTCTGTTTGTTTGTTTGTAAAAAATTGTTTATTTGTTTGTTTATTTTGTTTTGTTTTTCAGATCAATACATTGTAAAGAAGGCAATACCCTAGTGGATGCCTAGTTCATAGAGGAGAATATTTATGATACTGATAAAACCTAGCATTGTAACTTCCACAATTAGAAATAAGTAATCAGAGCTACAAATCCATGGGTTATTCTGAATTTGAATTTACGATAGAATGACAAGCCCACCATCTAGATCTTAGAAGCAGACTTCAAATACAGTTTTATGGTATTTATTTAAATCTAGTTTTGGCACAGACATGTAGTTAAGAAACCAAAGACTTCCTTCCATTTCATAACCAGATACACTTTTCTGACTTTTTAAAAAAATGGAATATTTGGGTAGTTTTCATCAGACAGAGTCATAAGTCATCTTGCTGGGAAGTACAAGGTGTGATCTTAAAGGAAAAAAAAATCACTTTCCTGATAATTTGGCTTTTGCTGTTGAAAATTCTGAAGCTTGGTGAAATGATTACTCTGACAGAACTATAGAAACTATCTCATTTCAGTACATTCTGAAATATTTTATATTTTGAGTAACCCTGGCTCAGGGGCATTTTATGCTTGCCTCTGGAAGTTTCCAGTCCTAGTATTCAGTTTAACATCTCTGCCTTTGTCTTTCCATTTAGCCTTGCCATGTTAAAACAATGAATCATCTTGTCCATTAACTACAGTTGGAATGTCTGTTTATGCACTGAATTTGTTTTGTCATGTTGCCTTAATAATTGATTTGAGCTGTGGCAACTCCTGAGTGCTTTCCCATATGAATTTTGGCTATTCCCAGTGCTATTCTGAGCAGCAGAACCATAAGCCATCCCCAGATTTGGAATGTCTTTATCCTCTAAGGATTCAACTTGTCTTTCTCATGAAACCGTAAGGTAGCATTTTCATTTTCTGTCTTCATGCATATGACATTGTGTAGAGGCTGTAATATTTCCTATAGTACAAAATCGTAGTAGAACTATAATACACATAAATGCATACAGTTGAACGAGGAATATTGTTATTGTAGGTTGACTTTGATATATTCTGTTTTGTTGATGGATTTTAAATTGGTGCTGATTAAAATATTGCAGCATTAAATAGCAAGTGAAACAAAACTATAATGGCATTCTTTGAATAATTTATAGAAGTGACATGGTGCAAAGGAAGGGGCTACAGGGCAGGGTGGCTGTGCAAGCAAATGCAAATTTGTACCTCTTGCCTAATGAGTGGGTTTGAAGATAGCACTCTTCTTGCTATTTAAGCAACATTTTGAAAATAAATGCCCTTTTATTAAAAAGGCGTTACACTGGCAGTTCCTTGGCTCATTAAAAAGCATTTGCCTTAACTGTGTGGTAGTATCATTGAGATTATTTTCTTTATTTCCATGAAAAAAATTTTGCTGCATTTGGAAGGTAAATACTGAAGGATCTCCTTAATAAAAAAGCCCAAAATACTGTGTAAAATGTGTTCTTTTTAAGATGGCTTTGTGATCTTTTCTTATGGACTGTGATGTCTAAGAATATTTTTTGTGTGCTCTCTATAACTGATTTTCATTGAGTTGTTGATGCCACATTCCTGTGGAAAGTATCAAAAAGTAGAAACGAGGAGTAGGAATTAGTGGGTAGAACCTTCTCCTGAAGGCAGATTAAAGTAGAACTGTTAGTTTGTGATAATGAACCCAAGAGCCTGTGGAAAAAAGCAGGAAAAAAGAGTTGTTATTGTCAATGACTGCATTGCGCTTTGCTGTACAAACCATTCCAGTATTTTGTTCAATACTTATTGCTCTGAAGCTCTGAAACTACAGAGCTGTCTAAACTGCTGGCATTTGTAGTGAGGGGGAGGAATGGGAGGTTGAGAAGAGATACTCCTTCTCCAGAAGTTGGATTGAGTAAATTTGTGTAGTGTAACCAGATGTCCTCATCAGTTTCATCTCTTTGGCTGATAGTCACTGTGGTTTCATGTGGGAGGTCATGGTTGCTGCTAGACAAGAAGTGGGTGTGAGTAAAATTTTTTAGGAGGTAAGTGAGAGGAGGTTCTGTAATGAGAAGCTGTACACAGAAAGATCAAGGGACCCCTGTGATACAATCGTATCCGCCAGGACTGCGAAACAGATGAGATACTGTGTATTGGGCTGGGCAGAATGTTTCAAGGCTTCTGCACAACTTTTAAATGTAAGACATCTTAATAATCAAGTCCTGACATCATTAATGTGTGGATTATGATGTTCAAACCTGAATTAGAGGGAATGGGAACTCAGTATTCAGCTTTTATTTAACTTAGAGGTGTGAATTTTTGGCTCTCTAGCGACTTGGAATTCCAAGAGATATTCAAGCCTGTAAATCCATTTTAAAAGTGGAAGAAAGTGGTTTTTTAGAACATAATATATGTTTTAGGGAGACACGGTCTTTTCCAGTCCTGATGACGTTGGACTTCTGTAGATTCTCTGTGGCAGGACTGCTCCCGTGCAGGTATTGATTTCAGTTAACACTGAAGTAGCCTGAGGGATGGTCAGTTGTTTGTGTTAATGGTACTGCTGGGTGCAGCCTAAATTGCTTCGAGCATTTGGCCTACAAAGCCAAGCTCTAATGAAGCAAAAAAGAATTTACCCCTGTTTTTATTCATGGTGCAGTTGTGGAGGATGTCTTGTTATTTTTCACTGAGAAGTGGTAATAAGCTGACTAGAACAGAAGCAATATTGTTGGGGTTTTGTGTAGTCTTTGCTTTCTTAATGCCGGGCTGAAATTCTAGTCCCAGATCAACTACTTTAATTTTTGGGAGATGGCTACATTGCAAATGTAAAGGTGGGAAAAGGATCACCTTTTCTGTAGAAACTATAGTGACTAGAGTGAGATTCTGATCTTGGAAGGGTTTGATCTTGTGGGCTGTAGCTGCTTGCTGTTTGCACCAGATCAGTGAGCTGATTTTTTCAGGCTTTTTGAATTCTTCTGTTTTGGCACTTGTTCCAGTGAGTGAGCACACCAATGACCTCACAGAAGAGATGATTAAGTGACACCTGAGAGTTTTTCAGAGTTCTTAGTAGCATTGAGCAGTTGTTCCATTGCAGGGAGGGTTAACCTGAAGCTACATCCTTGAATAGCTTATTTTCCCTCTTATTCCTGCACCAACATGGTGCTAGTTTGATAGCAGATGGACATTTTTAGCCCAAGGCTTTTGTGTTCTGAAAACTCAAACTCCCTTTTGTGATTTTCTCAGCATAAAAAAAGGGAAAGTAGCAAAATTATTGCTATATTATTATTGCTATATTTTGACAATCGTATATGACTCTTTGGTGAAAGGTTTTTTTTGTTGTTGTTTGTTTTGGGGTTTTTTAAAATCTATTCAAAATATTTAGATCCATTAAGTTCTGATTATATTCAGCATATCCAGTGGAAACCTGAGGAGATGATTAATTTTGACGGATCCTAAGGAAGATCACTAGTCCAGTTTTCTGCTCTATGTCAGCTGTGAGATCAGATCAGGTTCCTCGGGGTTTTCTTCCATCCAATCTTGAAAACATGAGAAGGAGTGCACAAAATCTGGCAAGTGGTTACTTTTTCACATGTCAAAATGCCAAAGAGAGCCTGATAACTTTGGAAAAGGGGGTGTTCTAGATAATGGCCATCTTCCTAGAAATAAATCCAAAGTAAGTGGTGCTAAAACGATTCCACTGATGAGCTGAAGTACCACTTGCAAAACATGATGCAAGCTGCCTTATTTTAGGATGTTCCAGAAAAGATACCATGGAAAGCTAATCATTTGCTAATATGCATAGTGTTCTGAATAAAAAGAGTTATAACTGTTTCTAGGCTTGCAGCCCCTTATCTGAGTTCACCTAGAAACTTTGTTAACTTTTTGAGAAATACAGAGGAGTATGGCAGCTGTCTGGCCCTTCAACTATCCATTCCAAAAATCAGAAGTGCAGGTAAGATTTTGTGACAAGAAGGGTCTTGGCAACCTGAGTGACTGAAATGTTCCAGTTACAGCGCAGAAGTGTCTGGTCATTATGGAAAGAGTCTGAAAGAAAATGCTTCGCTGGTTTTGTTTTCTTTTTTTGGGGGATGGGGGAGGGAGGTTGTGTAGGGGGTGTGTGTGTTTTTCTTGTTTTGTTTAGGTTTGTTTGTTTTGATTTGGGGTTTTTTTGGCCCACCCACAGGGTTCCAGCTTTGGGGCAGTGTGTGGCTGCTTGTTCTGATGTTCCATTTTTCGCTCTGCCCACAGGGTGGTTGGGTTTCTCTGGGTGTCCCCTGTGTCTGGCTTAAGGGATCAGACAAAGAACTTGCAGCTCCACTGCATCTTTATGTCCTGATATCTTCTTGTGTACAAGCCTACAAGTGAATTTCACTATTACCCAACAATATTCCTACATAAGAAACTTCCATGCAACATTGCCTGGATGCAGTAGTGCAACCTTGCTGGTAATATATATTCCTGATATAAAAGAGTACTGTTTTTCTTTACAAAGCACATTATAACTTTTGGTATTAACTGCCATTGTCTCACATATCCTAATTATTCTGCTATTTGGTATAATTAATTAGTTAATGCTTCTGCAGTCATGTAATAGAATATATTGGTCCACCAGCACTCTCAAGGCACTCATGTTAAAAGACTGTTTAGAAACTCACTTTCTTTGCTTAATAATATTTTAATAAGACCTTTCACTGAGCTCTGTGGCCATTAAAGTCTTATATTAAAAATTTTTCTCTTGCTCGTCTTGTCCTCAAGTGTTTGTTTTTTGTTTTGTTTTTTTAAATCTGACATCTGATTTTTTCTTTGTCTGAATGCTCTTTGCAGGTGTTGTTTTTAACAAGTAGATGAGTAAACATTTCTTTCAGTACAGATATGATTCAGAAATCTTTGATCAGTGGTTTTCCTTGAAGCCTACACTCCTGGTAATACTTCAGATGTCAAAGGTAGGGGCAAAAGATGATTGAGCAACTAATTCAGTAAACAGAAGTAATTTCTGATTTTCCTAATGCAGGGAAAAAAATGAGAACTGTATCTGCTACCAAAGTTGTGAAAATTTGGCAGTGGTTGACTTTGTGATGCAAATGGTAGGACAGATTTCTCCCATTTGTAATATTTAACGTGTTTATTGAGAATTAACACTCCTACTTCCACAGTTGTTTCCTAAAATGTGTCTGTGTTTGAGGAAGGGTGTGTGAAGCCAATCCATGTGGTAGAAGGAATTGCAACGAACTAATAGCTTTTTCAGGAGTGTGTGTTCTCTGGTCATAACTTACTGAGCCTTGAATCCGGCGCAGGGAAGCGCACGGTGTGAAGGGTGCCATGAAGCTCTCATTGTCAGAGCAGCCCTGCGCAGTGCGTGTCTGTGTTTACCACACTTTGTCGTTTGTGTGTTTTTGCTACAGGAGACGACAGCAATCACAGCAGGCACTAGTGAGCAGCATGGCTGGGAGCTCTGCTGCCATCTGTGTTAGCGCTGCCTGTTCCTCTTGTGCGTCGCTTCCATATGTATAGCTTAGCACTCAGTCTTTACAACCATTGGAGTAATATATCTGGAGACAGTTGTGATAATTAAAGCTGATGACAAACAGTCATTTAAGAGGTTAATTAATTTGTTTTCCATAGATGTGATCTGTTTTTATTTTTATTTTTTTGTCTTTGATATCTCCTATTCCTCCACACACATTTCGTAAGATACTACTGCTCATTCCAAACTTGAACTCATCACTTTTGGCTTTGTACATCGTAATAACCTCCACAGCAACCACTGTGATGCCATAAACAGAGGGTTTGACTTCAGGTGAAGAATGTAGGCAGTAAAAGCAGAAAAACCCATAAAGGAAAATGTGGGAGGATGGGGAGGACAGGGAAAGTGATTATTCTGGATTTCTGTGTAGTGATACACCGCCCACCCCCCCAAACTTATTTTTTTTTAAGTCTTTACTGATAGCTGAAAGAAAATAAATTATTTTAAGATGCCAGAGTAGAACTTCCATTTTAGACAGTATAATTGAAAATATACACAAGTAATGGAGTTTTCTTCTGCATAAGGTTTCTTTTTCTCTCTTTCCATTCATTTAAAAAAAAAATCACTTTAGTAAATCCACCGTGGGAGGATAGTTTTGATGCTGTACTTTTCCCAGGATGCTGCGAAAGAAATTGCATTTGCAGTTCACAGAGAATGAAATTAGACTTGCTCTGTCCTGATGATCTTCTACTCCTACACCCAGCACATTTCTGAGAGAGACTCTTGCATGCTATAAGAGACACTGCCCTGACTGTACTTGCACCTGCTCTTGTGCATGAAGGAACAGGTACAGATTTGGGCCCACATAGCGCCCGAATTAGAATTAGACCCTGTATGGAGTGCCTCTGTGTGTGTGTCTGCCTCCTCTCTGAGGCATCATTCTTGGAAGGGGAGACTTCAAACGTATCACTTTGTTTGCTTATAGGGGTTGAGTCAACTTTCTGTTTAGATTTATACTTGCTTAGAAATACTGTGGTCTCAGAGAGCATCAGGCAGTTGAAGGATATCCATTTTCATCTTGCATCATCTCACGTTCCCAACACAGTTGAGTGCTAAACTGTAAAATCAGTGAAAAGTAATAGGGAAATGTAAATCTTATTGTGGCACCTGGAAGAGTGGACTGTCAATTTTTCTTTTTATTTAATTGGATGGTAGTGAGAACCTCACACACTCCTTTTCAAGGAATAAAATCTTGCTCTTCAACCCTTCAGCCATCCATCCAATAGAGATTATGTACATAAATCTGTATTTCTAGTCTCTTGTAGCTGGCCAGTTCTTTCTTTTGGCTTCTCAAAAGCAGCTTCAGTGAGACAAACACTCAAATGACCTTAGTGCTCATGCAGCAACTTAAGCACCTGTCTGCCAGAGTGCACAGCAATAAGTACTTCCTTTTCTTACAGAGCAGACATTGAAGGCATATAGTGCCTATGGAGAAAAAATTCTCCAATAAGTGCAGAGAAAGCCTAAGGATCAACAAGGATCTCCATTTCATATAATGCTGATCCTTTGCTCCACAAAGCTGCTTAACGTGAGGAGACTTTCTATATATATATACACATATATATATATATATATAAAATATGTAAAGTGAGCACTTTCTGTTCAACAACTCCAGCAGTTTTCATTTACATTTCAAAGGCAGAGAGAAACTGAGAGTACTCATATCTGTAATTCCAATATTCCGATAGTCCCTCCATCTGGATGGCTGTTTCTGTGAAACTGACACAGTGTGGACAGTTTTCATCAATTTCATTTGTTCCATCTTCTCCAATGAGCCTTTAATCTCCTGCTTGCTGATCCCTGGTTTATAATCAGGTTTGACAGTGACAGGATGGCTGTAAATATCTTGATATAAAAGTCTATAATGAAGTAGAGTTGTTGTTTCTCTCCTTACTCCTTGGCGAGTTAAAATTTTATTTGTGAAGTGTGAATAACTTTGAAGCATAAAGCTGTCTAGTTTCAGGCCATTATCACATGCATCTTTTAACAGGTGAGATGTTTATTGTTTTTTCCCTCTCAAAAAAGACAAATAAAAAGCTTATCTGTGACCTGCTTCTTAATATTTTTGGAAATGAATATGATGTCAGCTTGGCTAATTATTCTGTTTCCCCAGTGGCTGATAACATGCTGTTTAAAATAAATCCTGAAAAAATAAATATTTTACATGTGGATAATAATTTTAATTCCTAAATAAAAGCATTCCTGAATGGTTTTTATGCTGTCAACAAAAACCTTATAACTAAATGAATGAAAATATGTTTAATAGCTGCATTTAGCAAAAGCCTGTTCATGGTTTGCATTTTTTTTCATTGTTTTGTATACATGTGTTAGCTGCATAATTTCTGCATCTATTTTGCTTCCCATCAAAGTGGAAAAGTCCTTTCTCTTTGCTTTTTAAGCCTCTGCATAATCTTACAGGTCAAATTATGGTAAGAATTTTCAAATTAGAATGCTGGAGATATACACAAAAAGACAAGCATACCCAGGTAAACTGCAACCTATGCCTATGGCATAGAGCAATTTTGCCCAAACTATAAGCTGTAATCAGTCATGTTTCATTTTATTAATTTTTTTTTTCTTGAATAATTTTACCTGGTTGTGTCTCTCCTTTACTTTTTATGTTATTATTTATAATTTTGGCATTATCCCATTTTAGCCTGCCTGCCTGTACTTAATCTTGGGAGGAAAAAGACTCAAAATAGATTGCCATATTTTCTTTCTTTCTCTCACTCTTCATGATACACTAATTTCCATGTCTTTACAATTCCAAAAATTCTTCCCCCTTTAGTCAGGTCCTGTAACCTCAGTTAAATCTGAGCTTCACTGTAAGAGACAAGAATTTAAATGTGGTTTTTCCCTTCCTGCTTAAGCCCTTGCCTTTCCTTTTTAGGATTTGGTGTTCCTGCCACCTGTGTATTCAAATGTCCATCTGGCACTCTACTGAGTTTTCTTTTGTATATATATAGATATAAAATCTATGGCTAAGATATAGATGTTAGGGGTTTTTTTGGTAGAGAAATTTGTGGTGGTTTTCATGTATGTGCAGTTATTCAGTTTTTTCTTCACAGTTGTAATAAGAGTCCAAATTGTCAGCTCAATGAGCTCCAAATTCCACACTTGCTTATATAATAGCACTGTAATTTTCATCTATGCTTTCTCTGCTTTCTCTTGGTTTTATGCCAGTAACTTCAGGAAGATCAAACATAGTAAACTTTCTGGGTATAACTTTAGAGATAGAATGGAAGATTCTGAGGAAACCATACTCCTAAACTATGTGCTTCAAAACCAAACTCCAATCACGAGATGTACAGAGAAGTGCTGGTGATTGTCCTCTTTGGAAGCTGCTGTTTTCCTTGATGTTGCTGTAGGAAGAGCTCTTTGTTGTTTTGGGTACATGTGAGTTAGAGAACTCTGGAAATTGCTGATGGGATGGGAGAATATGATTTGGGACATTCCCACAGATTTTGTGGGGGTAGGGAAGGACTGCATTAGTGCTCATCACTGGCAATTGGTAAAAACCTTTTCTATTGGGTCATTGTTTCTAACAGTTTCCTGCAGCTGCCTTTTCGGTTCTGGACACGCTGTTACAGAACTTTGAGAAACACATTGCATGTGGTAAATGAGCAGTACAAGTTCCTTATTAATGCTACTTTTCCCTTTGGCAAGCTTTTCAACTTCAGAGAGTGTATTTCTTCCCCTGCACTTAGAATTAATTTTGTATGCTTTCACAGCCAAATTATTTGATGTGGGAGTAAAACACCACATCTGTCCCTCACTGAAGTTGAATACTTGGACTGAGCTGGTCCTACCGGTACATGATAGAGTCAAATGGTCCATGGGCCAGAAGAAAATCTTCTGGTAGGAGGGAATTGCAATGTGTATGGGTAAATACAAAGCTGAGGTGGAGTTCAACAAATGGGGACAAGCTGCAAATAGTTCAACATTCAGGCAAAAGTGATAACCATCATTGTTTATGTCAGCATGTAAGTTGACTTTTAATTAGCTTGGAATTATACTTCTGCTGGTTTTGGTGAAAGATGGGAAAGATTTTGTCAGCTGAAAATAAATTGCCTGAGTTTTTCTGAGAGATTGTTACTGAAACCAGCACAATTCCTATAATAACTTGAATCCTATATAATATATAAATTATTTATTTTTATATATGTTATACCCATATATAAATAAAATATTGATGTATAAGAATAGAGTGGCTGTTGAGGAAAAGAATGTGCACAACTCCATGTGAGGGGGGATGAAGCCTTGCCTGACTCAATCAGTTATAAGTGGTTTTCTGGCAGTAAGTGAAGAGATGAATTTAATGACTTAAACATACAGGGACCTATAGGCAATGTCTTCACAGTGGCTATTTGCATTTGAGAAATGGGAACGGGTATCCAATGAATTTACTGAGGTAAGTTAATAGGTTTTTGAGTGTGCAGAAAGATGCATGTACTCTGGGGAAAGCTAGAATGTGACCAAATCTGAATGCGTAGGGCTTGAATGTTGTTGACACTTTGCAAAATTGCTTATCAATAGCTTATTGAGTAAACGATTCACTTTTACAAGTGTGGAATGTTTTTAAGTGATGAAATAAGAAATACGATTGCAGTGACAAGGAGGGTGATAGCAAAGAGTGTGATTAACAAAAAAACAGTAGAATTAGGACAGCAAAGCCTCACACACAAGGTTTTATTCCTAGATAAAGAATATTCTACAACTGTGCCTGCACAAGGTGAATGCAGTATATTTAAAAATGAGATGTGGAGAAGATGAAATATTTACCTGGACAAAGAAATCAAAGAGGAGTATAATATACAGTGGTCAGCAATAATGATCATTCCAGTTCAGTTGAAAAAGGTATTTGACAAATGTCCTAATCACAGAAAAAAAAACAACAGAGAGAGAGACTGTTTTAATTTTCCTTTAATCAAAGCCAGGAAGCAAATGAGGATCCTGAACTGAAAGTTTTCAGGTATCTCTGCTCTGCCTATGGAAACTGACAGGTCTCCAAGCAGGAATATGATGATTTGTGAAAAAACTTAATTCATACAGTGAAACTGTTGCATGTTCATATATCTGCGGAATTTATCCAATTTGTAAAACATGGAAGAAAAGAGTGAGGGCAGCTTTCCCACATGAAGTTCAAATCATTATATTAGCTATTAGGGTAACAGAATGAGCAATTTGTTTTAGTTGTATCTGTAAGAGGACAGAAAACCCTAGAAGACCTGCATCTTTCAATAACCCAATTAACACTGAATGAGTAGTGAACAAAGAGTTGCTGTCAGTACTCATGAAAAATATAGCTACTGAGCAGTCCAGACTGAAAGGGAGGTGTGTTGGGGTGGTTGTTTTTTTCTCCTTTTAGTCTTGTGAGACCAGAGATACTATTCTTGTATAGAGATAGTTGGGCTGAACCTAGAACTTTCTGTATCTGTCAGAAGATATAACTAAATAAGATTGTCTTTGGAATTATCCTGGCATTTGGGATGTTTCAGAGGAAATTGAACCAGGCACTAGGGGAACTCTCAGATGTTGATATTGTTGCTGGTAATGTTCTTGTTGCAAGGAAAGGAAAAGTCAGGGAAGAGGCAGCAGAATATTGTGACTTCAGATTGTAGCAACTCTTTGGGGCACAGCAGGCAGTGCTTGTGTCTAAATCAAAGGATGAAAGGGAAGGGGGTGGCACTTGAGGGAAGCCAAAGGAAGATCAAAGTAAATCCTAAGGGTGTCAGTGGTTCTGAAACTTTGTGGAAACAGGGCAATGTTAGCTACGGTGACACTTCTGGAAATTCCCCAAAACAGGCGCTGGTGTAAAGACCGTACACGGTGGGGTTTGCTAGCAGAGTCTTTAGAGACACGGGAAGCTACAGCAGATGAAAATTGCTGACAGATCTTCCTAAAAGACCAATGGTCAAGGTTAAAATGGCAGATCCCTGGCTGACGGTGTGTGACTGCTCCCATTACTTGAGAGCCAGATAGAAGTGCAGCGCAGGGACTGGCAGTGGGTTAGGGGAACTGGATCCTTCCTTGCCTCTTGCAGTCTGTGGCACCACCACACAACAGGCAACACATGGAAGGAATTCATTCCAGTCTTTTATGTGTATGTCTCAGCCTCTTATTTCTGCTTTTCCAGGTTGTCCCAGGCTTATTAACACTTTCAGTACCCCCCTGTATTTTCTTATACAACTCCCTGTCTGCTTAGCGATCCACATCCAGTGATCTTTTCCAGATTTGTGGGTGAGCAATATGTCTTCCTAGTCTAATTTTCCCAAAAAGTCTTTAGCCATGTCCCCAAAAAATTCCACCTGGTACAGATATTGAACACCAAAAAATATCCTTGCAATCAAAGTTTGGCACATTCTAAGCTGGTAATGGGTTTTTCCTGATCAGAAGTGATGGCAGCATTGATGTGCAGTGCTACCAGGGCTATTGCACTGTCTTGTAATTACATCTTTTCACATGTATTCTGACTAAAAAATTGTTAAAAGTTTGAAGAACCAAATTGTGCCTAGCACTCATACCTCAGATTAATAGGAGGAATTTGATAGAAAGGGACTTATTAAGATAGATGGAAAGCAAAAGTATACGTCTGTCTGACACTTGCCCACACTTAGATATGGCAGGAAGAAATGCATTTTTTTTCCTCTTAAATGTATTGTGTGTTTGATAGTGCTTTGTGCGGGTTGTGTAGATCTTGCGCAATAATTTTTTTTAAAATTAAACTGCCACATTGTGTGATTTCAAAAAGGATGCACATACAACAGATGAACATGCATTGAATTTCCTTTTTGACCCTGAGTATATTTAATTGCAGGGAAATTCAGCATGTACTTGAATATGCCCTATTTACAGTCTATTTTGGGCCTCTGTCTTTAACTGAATGAAATAAATGTATGTATTTATTACACTTGCCTTTTTATTTCAAAACAGTCCAGCCAGGGAGTAGAACAACTGTCTTCTAGAAAGTTCCTACTTTGAGTAGAAAATTCATATCCAGAATAACTCTCCCACATCAGGCACTTTTGCTCTTACCCCGGATGAGATAACTTTACACCTGAATTAGTTTGTTTATGTGCCTTCTGTTTCTCCTGACGTCATTCACTGTTTCAGTGTGGGTACACAGCCAGTTTTGCCCCCTTGCTATTGTAATCCATGTGAAATTAATGCAGCTGAAATCACACAATTTTAAAATAGCCATGCTTTTTACTTCTGTGTTCATACCTGTAATAGTCCCAGGGCCCTAGACTCTCTTTAGAGTGAGGAAATGTGTTCTGGCAATGTTAACAATGAAGTGCAAAATTCTTGGCACTTCTGGAATCATGAATGGAGAAATGAATAAAAGGACCAGGGCTGTTCAAAACAAAGAAGCAGGTAAAGGAGCAAACAAAGAAGTGTTGCAAGAGGACTGTCAGAATGCAGGCTGCCTATGGCGCTTGATGAAATTCAGGCTCATATGAGAAAAGCATCATGTTCCCTGAAACATCTGTGTCTTGGATGCAGTAAGTTCATTGTGTCCTAAAGTCAGATTTAGGCCAAACATCTTCTCTTCCCAGTGCTTCATTCTAGATTTGCCACTGGAAGGAGCTCAAACACGCCAGTTGTGCATAGACTCTGGCACAGTTGTGCAACATCTCCATGAAGACAGTGGGGTGAGAGGGCATCCATCCCTAGTCCTCAGACACAGAGGAGAGCAGGCTAAGAATTTTTTCATGTTATTTTGTTCCCTGCACTTGTATTAAAAATGGAGCATTTCCAGGGGAGACAGAAATAATGGTGAGGGCTGGTATATTTGGTTTGTGTGTCAAGGTTTTGTAAGCAGGGGGGGCTACAGGGGTGGCTACAGGGGGGGCTTCTGTGAGAAGCTACTGGAAGCTTGCCCTCTGCTCCATAGAGCCAATGCCAGCTGGTTCCAAGATGGACCTGCTGCTGGCCAAGGCTGGGCCAGCCATGGATGGTAGTAAAGCCTCTGGAGTAACAGAATATTCAAGGGAGAAAAACCTTACTGCACAATGGCAACAACAGCCAGAGAGAGAAGTGAGAATATATGAAACAACTCTGCAGACACCAAGGTCAGTGGAGAAGGAGGGGGCAGGAGGTGCTCCAGGCACTGGAGCTGAGCTTCCCCTGCAGCCCATGGTGCAGACCATGGTGAGGAAGCTGTGCCCCTGCAGCCCATGGAGGTCTGTGGGAGTGCAGAGATCCACCTGCACCCTGTGAATGAACCCACACGACAGCAGGTGGATGTGCCTGGAGTAGACTGTGACCCCATGGGAAGCCCACTTTGGAGTCCTGGCAGGACTTGGGAACCCATGGAGAGTGAAGCCCACACTGGATTCAGGTTTGCTGGCAGGATTTGTGCCCTTGTGGAAGGGACCCACACTGGAGCAGTTGGTGAAGAACTGCAGCCCATGGGAAAGACTCATATTGGAGAAGTTCATGAATGGCTGTCTCCCATGAGATGGGCCCCACGCTGGAGCATGGGAAGAATGTGAGGAGTCCTCTCCTGTGGAGGAAGGAGTGGCAGAGGTAGTGTGTGAGGAATTGACCACAGCTCCCATTCCACATCCTCCTGGAGAAGAAAAAATATGGAGTGAAATTGAGCCTGGGAAGAAGGCAAGGCTATGTGGAAGGTGTTTTAAAATTTGGTTTTATTTCACTTTTTCTTACTCTGATCTGATTGGTAATAAATTATTTAATTTCCCTGAGATGAATCTGTTTTGACCATGGCAATTGATGAGTGATCTCTCCTTGTCGTTATCTTGACCCATGAGCCTTTTGATGTATTTTTTTCTCCCCTGTCCAGCTGAGGAGGGGACCAGCTGTGTTGGGCACCTGACATCAAGCTGGGATAATTGACACAGTTTGGATATATTACACAATGCAATGGGCTAATTTACACAGTTTGGGATAATTTACAAAATTTGAAGCAGGTGGGAACAAAGTTAAAAATGGGTATCAAGGTGTACTGTGACCACCCTGGCACTGGAAATTTTTCACAAAGAGTGACTGGAGAAGAGCTGAAAATGCAGATGAAGAAGCTTTCTCAGGAAGTAAGTTGTCCTGTTTTTCTGCTGGTCTAGCAAGATGAGATGATTCCTACCATGGTCAGATATGTACCAGAGAGGGAATGGGAGTGCGTGATTGGGACAAAAATGCGGGTTTGGCAGCCACAGTTAAACTCCCTTGGACTGCTTCTGGTGTACAAAATTAGGTGACAAGTCACTGTCCTGTAGCTGCAAAAAGGGCAACAGCATCAGGCAGTGTTTATGACATATTTTCCTTTTCTCAGTGCCATATCCCCTTTTTTTACTCCTTTGCAGTTCAAGCCTTTTGAAGGCATGTCTCACAGTGATGTGGTGATTGTTTGGGGGGTTGCACAATATATTATATACTCTATTACCCGCTCTTTCAATTCAGAACATGCCAGTTATTGTACCAGGACTCTGTCTGAAAATGCTTTATGATCACCCAAGTGCTCATAAGATGAGATAGGAATGTCATCTGATACCAAAAGGAAGGAGAAATACGTGGACTATTTATGGATGCTGGAATGGAGACTTGAACTGAAAAAAAATAGTTTTGTTTAGACTGTCTTCAAAGAGTTCAGGGTAGCACAACCATTATGGGAGAGAAGTCTTAAATAGCTGCTGAGGGTCTGAGACATCTCTAAGGAGTGAAAAGGGGTAAAGAAAATGTGGTTTTGATCGTTAGAGTTCTTCTCTTCTATCAAGAGAAGGTCAAGAAAGTGCATTAGCTGAGGGGAGTACCTTGAAAAAGGCAGGGTCATGCAGGAAGGGCATTTAGGGAAACACAGAAATAACTCTTCAGGAGACTCTAATGATGATGGACATTCCTAGAAAACTAAGCACTGTGAGCTGTGATGAGGACAGGAGGACAATTAGAGATCACTGAACTATCACAGTTGTCCTGCAGCATTTTACTGCCTAGGAGAGACTTGACCTTTATGATTTATAACCTATTGAACTAACATATGACCAGTCAGAACTTCAAGCATGTTCTGCTATAGCTCTATTGCAATTTTCTGTTTTGCTGTTTATATTCAATTAAGAAACATTTTTATTTTGAAAAACATGGTAAGGCCATCTCTCTGAAATACAGCTTCCTCCTAATGACATCAATTCCAAATAACTTGTTTATGTAAAGGCAGGGCATTAATTTTCTTACTTACAGTAAGGAATACTTTTTCCTGCCTTCTATCCTCTGGATTCCAACTGGGAGCATATGATGCAGCTCTGACCCAGATTCACTTGCCATCTGGACTACCGTTTAGAAACACCCATTTTCATTGTTTGTAGCATCAATAAAATCTCTTTAGCTTTGCCCCCCAGTCCATTAAAGGGGTTCTCAGATATAGCTCCACAGATTACAGCGAAACACTGCTGACATATATGACAGAAACAGCTGTTGCTTACAAGCATCCATCCTCGTCACCTCCAGTTCTCGTTCAGTCCTACAAGAAATTAGTTTTTTCATAGGAGTAAGTGGAGCTGTGTTTCCAAAGATCCTGGTCTAAGTGGCCTCACTGCTCTCCTGCTCCATGTCAATACAGGCTGTTTAGCCTGTGAATTAGCCCTGTGAATGCCAAGACCTTGTTTCTGGTTTTGGCCTCAGAAGTCCATGGAACAAGCTAATGAAAGCTGTTAGTGCTCGAGCAGATCTGGATACCTCACGTAATTTCATGTATCAGAGCAAAACTAGTTAGCTGCATATCAGTATCATACCAGATGGCAATGACTACCTTAAGAACAAGGCTAAGGAACAGGTCTCAGGTTGATGGAGTATATCAGAGAAAGGAGTTTTCTACAGGGAAGTTTTTGGTTTGTTTGCTTTTGTGCCGCCACAGATGATCAAAGAGCTAGAATATTAGTTTTTGGCCAACAGACCCTTTCTAGCTTATCAATTCTCAAACTGTTGATGACTGCTGAAGTCAGTCTATGAAAATTTGGAAAGTACATGCCTTTCGATTCTTACCTCCCATGGAGTTCCTTGTTGTTCTCATAACCATTTCCTAGCTCGCAAAACACAATAAAACTGTATAACAGTGAGGAACAGAAATGAAATGATTACTTAATGATGGTCAGCATTGGAAAACTGGTGTATAGTAGTCTGCTGATTTTAAGAAATCTGTGTTGTAAGAAAAGGGAAAGCCTTTTACAGATATCTGGTATATAACCTTCAGTGATCTGAATGTCTTAACACAAATGACTTCTAACTTTATAGGGAGTTTTTGCAATGCCTCTCAGATATCTATGCATTTATGTGACTTTTAGAGTAAAATTGTCCTGCTAAATTTTAAATGAACACGTGGGAGCTGTCTGGTTTTTAGGAAAAAAAATAGTGTAAAAGTTTATTATTCTGAATTGTCAGAAAGCTAATCCCTTTGAGTAAGAACTGGGTAAAATTCTGAATTCAAGATCAAGTGTTTTCCTTACAGGGTCCGTAATTCAAGAATTGCTTGTTTTTAATTCTTTCCCCCCGCCTCAATCCTTCATAATAATAAATTTAAAAACTATAATAATCTGCCTGCGGAAAAACTTAAAAAATAAGAAGCTAAATTCACTGCGGTATTTTAGATTGTTTGACCTAATTTAGAGAACTGAGAACTTCAGCCTTTTGGATTAAATTCAGTCAGAATTTGTCATCTACCAAGCAGTGTGCCAATTGTTCCCAGTAAATATGAAACACCTATGAGCTAGAGTGAGGTCATTGAAGAGAAACTAAAGAATTACAGGTCCAGTTTGCTGTCAATTAAAACATAATTTGAATTTTCAAGTAAATCTCCTGACATTAGCAATTGCCAGGACTTTTCAGAGTCATGAGGCAGAAATTACTATTGTATGCTTTCCTGTTGTGAATTATGAGATTCACACATTTGTGACACAGTCTAGCTGAGAGAAAAACAAAGCTGAGACCATCTGAAATGAAATCATGTTGTGATTTGTGCCAGATGGATGCCTGAAGTAATTACAATGTCAGTGTTTCCTAAGTACGGTAACGATATGGACCTAATTCTGGTCAGTCTGGAGAAATCTGTTCTGATGAACTTTCAACTCTATTTAGCTCAGACATATGTTGAAAGATAACCTAATGGGATGTTACTGCAATCTGTTTGTTCTTACCCAGGCTGTTGAATACAGTACTGCCATAATTATACCAGTGATTGGTTTGTACAAGTATTGAGACAAATGGGCTAAGGCCTATGATTTTTATACTTGGTGTGAAATCTAGAGAAATAATCTGTGTCACTTCGATATTGTGGTTTGTTATGAGTGAAATAGGCTTGACTTGGGAACCTTTGTTGTATTTAATTTTTTATCAGGGAGGAAAAATCTCTGATCATGGATTTGAGTATTGAAGGGGAAGCAAGAATAAAGAATAGAAACAGTTGAAAGAGTAAACTCCTTTCCTTCCCCCTTCTGCAGGCTCAGTTTAACCCAAACACATATTCTAACCCCTCCCTAGTCTTAGCTTCCCTTATTTTCACTTCAGTTTAGGTTCAGTGTTCCCCACTGCCTTTGGGGAGGTGGAGTGTGGGAGATGGAGTCATGTGCCAAAAAGGTATATTTTCGGTCCTCTTCATTTTACTGTTTTTCCCACTGCTCTCTTTCTTCATGTCCTGCTCTAGAGAAGCATCCACAGGCCAAAGAGCCCTTGGGGGTGCAGAATATTGTTTTAAAGTTTTAATCTGCAAAAGACAGTGCACAGACAGACTTGGACCTGCAGCACTGCATTTTGTAAGGGTTTGGAGGAAATGGTTAACTTCAAGGAAGTCCTGTTTGATGAATAGCGGATAAAGAAACAGGATTTGGTAGAGAATAATTTCTTAAATCCTAGTTGTGTGTCTTAGTCCTTGTGTTTCATTGACATCAGAGTCATCTTTCACCCTAAATAATGAGACAGCTGTATTTCCTCATGGACTCCTTTAAGATGACTTCTGACAGGTAAGCAGACTGCTCATTTATCTTAAATCTCAGCATGCTTCATACCCTTCTTCTTTTGCTGCATTTCAGTGTGTTATTTGCCATTTGCTGAAATGGTCATTGAGCTCACTGGGATGAAATAATTTTTCAGTGAGCTGATGCAACAGAAAGCGTGAGTGTCTGGGAGCAGGTGTTCTCTTGCATGTGCTCTCACACTCCTTCCTGGCAGCTGATGGTCTCTGTAACCATCAGCAAGGATTTCAGCAAGGGTATGCCCAGTTTGCTGGCTCAGGATGCACAGCTCATTCTTTGTTTCCCACCTAAATCTCTACAGAAATGTCACAGCCATGTCATCTAAAGAGCTTAAGGCTCAACTAGCTGATGCTGGGTTTTTTAATGTCCCTGTGTGAATACCGTAGTGGTAATTCTGAAGTTGCTGTCTGAAGGCTCAGAAGTGCAATGCCCTCTTGGTTAACACTTCATGCAGGTTTGAAATGCTTTTCGAGTTTGTTTTCTAATTGGTCATCATCTAAAACTTATCTTCACTTTAAAGAGGAAAACTGGGATTTGCTGGGATTTGAACGTCTGTTTGGATCCGACATACCAACTCGAATGCTTCTAGATGGCAGGTCTTGTGACCGACATCTCCTATTCATTTGAACAGAGCAGTCTATTTTAGAAATTGTCCAAGGCCTATTTTATTCAAAATGATCTATCACGCTGGCTTTACATAAGCTGAAGAAAATATCTTTTGCAAAGCTGACTGAGAGTCAGTAGACCAATTTGTGTAAAAAGAGTTCGGTATTTCAATTTAAAATTATATTGAGGATGGAGGAGAAAAGGAGAGACCTTTTTGTGCTCAAAGTTAAGATGAGGACAAAAATAATTCTAGCATTATGGTCTCACCCTGGAAAATGGGGTTTCATTAAAATCAGCCTTCAGCGGAGTCTATCAGAACTGTCAGTCACAAGAAGAGGTTGTTAGGCATGTAATTCTACAGAAAGATTGTAGGTGCACAGCCTGCCTGTTTATATCTTCCATGAAATAAATGTCTCCACATTTTTTGATTTGAGAAATATGAGAATAGTTATTTAGTCAGAAATGCCAAAACATTGAACTTCTGAATTAAGATTCCTGTGGAGGGGAATGTGCTACCTTATTCTGAATTCTGTGAAGAGTTTAATATTATATTGTTTTCTGCCTTGCAGCTCATCTCTAGTGTTGTTGAGCTTGATTTCAGAGGTGATATGTAAGTGCAGCGTTGAACATTACACAGTATTTAAGTGTTTTGGAGAATCTGTGACGTTGGCAAGACGTTAGCTCTGATGAGGCTAGGAGGTTAGCTGTATGTGTGATCCCAAGAGTTTCTCGGGACTGAAACAGTAGGGTCAAACTTGACATCCAGAAGTTCATGGGCCCTAATGGGATACACCCACAAGTGTTGAGGGAACTGCTGGACATTACTGTTAGGTCACTCTCAATCATTCCTTGAAAGGTCACGGCAGTCAGGAGAGGTGCTTCAGGAGTGGGAGAAAGCAAATGTCACTTCAGTTGCCAAAAAGGTCATGAAGGGGGAGGCTGGGAACTACAGGCCAGTCAGCCTCACTTCCATCCTTGAAAAGATGATGGAATGGCTCATCCTGGAAGCCACCTCTGAGCATGTGGAAGCAGTCCAGCAGAGGGGTATGATGTTTAGGGGACTGGAGCACCTCTCTTGGGAAAGTCTGAGCTGTGCCTGTTTAGCCTGGAGAGGGCTGAGAGGGGACCTTGTCAATGTATATAAATATTTGAATGGTGGGTGTCAAGCAGATGGAGCCAGGCTCTTATTGATGGTGCCAAACAGCAGGGCAAGAGTGAACAAGCAGAAACTGAAACACAGAAAGTTCCACCTGAGCATGAGGAAGAACTTCTTTATTATGAGAGTGATGGAGCACTGGATCAGATTGTCCAGAGAGGTTTTGGAGTCTCCCTCACTGGAGCCATCCAAGAACAATCTGGACGCAATCCTGTGTAATGTGCTGTAGACTGACTCTGTGTGAGCAGGGAGGTTGGACCAGATGACCCACTGTGGTCCTTTCCAACCTTATTAATTCTCTGATTCTGTGATCTTCAGGAAATTAATTTCAAAGAACTGCCAAACACTTGTATCTATTATTGAAGTCGTATATATCCTAAGATGGTATTTTAAAAAGATTAGTATCTCTCATATTTGTAAAATTTTCTACAGCAATTGAAACAAAGCACTTTATGGTACTAATTGAAAATGGCAGAGATCTAAATTATAGTATTAAAGTAATGTATAATAATTCTTTTTTCTGTTTTACTGCTTTTTCTAATTTGTTGGCTATGGTAATAATATCTTTATGAACGAAGTGCTAATGAAATTATGATTCCTTTATAGAGGGAGAAAAATTACGAACTCAGAGTGCTTTTGTTGTCTGTGAGGGATACTTGACATCCAACATTCTTCATATATACAAATAGATGGCAATTGCCACTTAGCCACTTGATTTTATGTGACATGCTTTCAAACTTGTTCTGGCTTTACGTAACATAATTTCCACAGAATGTGGTGATACGTTTTGGATTTAGCTTTGAGGGTTTGGGGGTTGTTTGCATTTCCTGATTTATTTTAGTACACACATTCAAGCCATTAGAAAGCTAAGGCTCTCAAATTTATCTCTGTGTGATCTGAGGAGACACAATACCTCACCAGTCCAAAGATGGTTCTCAACAAAAGCTTTTTATTTGAAAGAGTAACGTGACCAGTACGTGTACTCTGGTTTCAAGATACAGCCCAGTTTGAGTAGTTCGTTTTGGGTTGTTTATTTTCTCCCCCAAGATATGGGGATCTAGATGATATTTAAGGTCCCTTGCAACGCAAACCTTTCTTTGATTCTATGATACTGCTATATTTCTTCAAAGAAGTTTCCTAACTGTTCCCTAACATCTGCAAAAACTGTTAGTTTCCTAACTGTTCCTCCTGCTCCCTAACATCTGCAGACTCATTCTAGGATGAAAACTTTTTTTGGACTAAGAACTCTAAGATGTCTCTCCATTTCCAGTGTTGTATCAGCTCTTTCGACAGTTCTGCATGTGAAAATTTCAACATGTAGTGTGCTTTATTCAGTGCATTGAGTGCTGTTGGAGGGGGCAAAATCTATATACTGGATTTTATACACTAGACTAAACTTGCACAGGTAATGAGTAATGGACAAAATAACTCAGAAAAAGAACATTTTCCTTAAGAAAAAAAAAAGCCTTTCATAATCTTGCTTTTGAAGAGAAAGTGCAAAAAAACCTTTAAAAATTAACATCAGTGCTAAAACAAAAATCTCATTAGGTACTGAGTGCAAGGGAGACATTGGTGTAATGGCAGAATATTGTTTTCCCTGAGTATCACCTCTTAACTCTCAGCTGTTCTCTAGGAGCTAAGTATTTATTCCTCACGCTTGGGAAACATGAGTTACTGCTTCTAGCCCTGCCAAAAGCTTTTTCTGCTTTATAGATGTCTAGTTCCCCTTTTCTAAAATTTTTCTAATTGTTCTGGAACAAAGCCAATTACATAAACCCAGTGTTTTTTATTTGTTACTTAGATTCATGTTTTCTGTAGTTCTTCAAGTCCAATAAAGGCTTTGAGTGTCAAAAAGCTTTTATTTCCTCCAATATCTCTTAATCTGCTGATATAAGAAAAAAGATACTATCTCTGCAAATGCTGCTTCAGCTGTTCTTAACACACTCTTATTTCTTGTCCTTGTCTCACCTGGTCCGTAGTTGGAGGGTGTAAAGGTGTTTGAAGGTTGTAAAGACAAATGAGTTAGGGAGGGATTAATTTCATGTACTCTTGATGCAGCTAAATCTTCAGCATTTAGGTCAAAGTAGCCAACTAGGCTCCCTGTGTGGAAGAGGGAAACAGGCACAAGTAAAGGAAAATTACGTTCTTTTATTACTTATTCTTTTTTAGGAAAATGCAAACAACATGGAGGGAAAAAAAGCTCCCAAAACTTTAGCCTTGTCAAAATCCACCTAGTTTCTGTTTCCCCTTTTCCCTTCAAAAATATCTGACTCTGTGTCAGGGTTTATGCCCAGATCTCCAGAATACAGTCAGGACCTGATGGCTTTCCAAAACCTAAAAAGGGGGAAGGCCATTGGTTTCTAAGATATAGTTCAGGTGAGTAAATTTAAGTATAGGAAAGAGAAGACTAGGAAACTAATTACTCTCAGGGATTTAGGATTAACGTGCTGGTATTTGGTAATTTGTATGCTGAACAAAATGCCATTGAAATAGCAATTTTACTGTCTGATTTAGGTGCACTTTGTATCTGACTTTTTAATACTCTGTTGCAGTGGACTTCACATACCAGTATGTTTGCTTTATGTGGCTGACATACAATTTTCAATGAAAAATGCTGCACTTAACCTCCCATTATTAATCTTTTGAGACTTTTGTATTCATTCCAAAACTGAATTGCATTTGAGTTTCAGTACTGGAGTGTTTTAACTCACTTCTCGCTTTAAATGTGGTAGTTCTCATTTTTTCTCTCTGAAAAAACATACCAAACAAAAAAGAAAAAACCACAAACTTCTCATATTAATATTAAAATGAAATTCAGAGAACTTTTACATATCTTGTAATATATTATTGTGGTAGACATTGTTTTTTTTCAAATGAAATATTTCAAGTTATCTCCAGTTTTTAATATCAAGTAAGTCAATTAAAGCTCTGTTTTAATAGATTTCAAAGAGAGACCTATTCACTCTTCCCTGCATATGATGCTTTTACCTGAAGCCTCAACGAGACATCTGAGGTGATAAAAATTTGGATAAATTAATTTTAGAAGGGAAAGACTATACTGAAATATATGTGTTAAAATTTGCTAATGGTTGTTGAAATTTCGATTCTATTTTATATCATCTGTTTGTGAATGCTGGGCATTTAAGATGTGAGTTTTTCTGAAGAAAAAGGCTCCTCTTTCCTGGTTATTGTTGGAATGTACTTTCTTGTAATACAGAGGAAAAAGTTAAAGGTATGGTAGGTAAGTTCCTGCACAAAAGGAGAGAAAGACAGGCAAGCACTTAAACTAAAGATGATGTACTTTTGGAAATGATGCAAAGATTTGAGATATTTTAGTTATAGCTTATTCAGTTTCTAGGCTTGCTTTCTTACTAATGCAAGTTTACCCATAGAGTAGGAATAAGGGGTCATAGCAATTATGAGTATTTTTAATAAGTATGTGTGAAGCGCTGAGTGCCATTAAACTATTGTGTCATTCCTAAACATTATAGCTGAGAGAGATGATTCTGAAATAGTTTTGAATACCTTTAAGTTCAAACAGTTTTCAAAAAAAGAAATGATTTGGCCTCCAAATGCACATTCTGTGTGTGTCCTGTACCATTTTTACATAGTATAGACCTGATTAATGGTATGATTTGTTCTGCATATTTAGTCCCAAACAGAAATCTGTGCAATTTGTAGAGAAAGTTGCAAATTTCTTGTATCCCTGGTAAGAGGTAGAAAAAAATATAACTGCTAAATTTGAGTATATACTTAGCTGATCAACTTTTAGAAACTCCAGAGATTTTATTTGGCCAGAATTATTGTATTTGCAAATTGTCAGGATGCAAGATCAAACATTCTATTTCCTGTGACTTTACTATTTAATATAGGGTTATTATGTAGTCTGTGTTCAGCATATTTTTTTCTCTGATTTACAGTGATGTGTCATTTTTGCATATTTCTTTGGAAAAACTGTCAGGCTTTTTGTTTCATATTTGATTTGAGATAGGAAAACCTGGTCACAAAAATGCTTCTTTATCCACTTTTTTTTTTTTACTGGTGTAATAGGTGTTGCGTTTTAAACTGCTGTTATTTTATAGAAATTCTGGTGAGGGTGGGATTTAAATCTTATGGTCTTATATTCACTCTTTCATTGAAATAAAAAGTAAATGTTTCTGATGGTCTATTACTAATGTTAATATTTAGATTAAATGAACTAGAAAATGATCATGTTAGAGAAACAGTGTCCATGGGCAATATAGCATGTGACTCTTTAAAATTGTCCATCTGTTTGTGTTTGTTATTTATTCACATCCCTCAGGAAGGTCAGGCAAGATGAACTGTCTTTGAGTCAGTAAATGCACTGGAAAGGGAAGTGATGGTGCCTCTCTCTTCGACGTAACTGGGCTAAGATTTACTCAATTTGCACACCCTGTATAGAAGCATTTCATGGTAACTGGGCAGTTGACCATGGATTTGTTTTGGAATTGTTGGTTCTGCACTCAAAGATCCACAGCTAAAATTTTGGATATGTATTCCTTGGCAATCCTGTAGCAAAGTGATGATAACATAGTTGATTGAGACAACATCAAGGCCAAGCCATTTTTTGGGCCTCAAGATTTGTTACTTTCATTACCCCTTTGTGAACAAGGGCTTTGCTTGTTACATTTATGAATTAGTATTGTCTCCCATCCTTATTATTATAAAAATAATAACTGCAAATAGCTGTGTAGTGACAGGATATTAATAAATTATTAAAGAAATTGTTTTCTGATGGATTGCAAAAAGATTTGGCAAAGATGACTTCTTGGCCCTCAAATCAAGAAAGTCAAATGGTCTCCTAAGTCCTTTGAGCAGTGAAATATAACCAGACCTAAAGATCACTGAAGTCAAAAAGAAAAATACCTTTGTATAATCAGCTTTGGATGAATGCTAAAGAGAGAAACCTGGTAGCAATAAAGCACTTGGTCATCTCTCTTGTAATGTTTTCTGGTCAATTAGCAGGGCAACTTGTGCTGCGTGAGATTACAGTGTCTTGTAATGTCATTCGTACTCTATTTTCCTTTTGCAATTTGTTAACGTTTGTGGAAAGCACAAAAATGAAACCACTTTGAATAAGCATTCAAATCTATTGTCACAGTTTAGATTAATTACACTCGGTTATATGATGTGACCTGCAATTAATAGCCAGGCTTTATCTGGGCTATTAAATCAGAGACTTTCTTATAGAACACGTGCAAGTGTTAAGGTTTTTGTTTCTTTTTCCTCAAGTGATATGCAAGGTGGATGACTAATTAAGCTTGCTGATGTTCCTGTGGCAATACTATGGATAAGAGAGCTGCATATGTGCCAGATTTCTGGTGTAGGTAATTGCGGACCAAATGTTTATGTGCACACACACACTGACAGTTGTTGGCTCTCTGTGCCACATGACCGTCGTGTGTCATGTGTGTGACATGAATATCTCATGCTGCTTATCTTCTCTTGCCATAGCATTATTCTGATATCATCACATCCCATAATATTTCAAAGGCAGAAAGACGCTTGCCTGGTGTTGCTTCATTTATCATAACTTATCACTTATTATTATTATTACTACTACTATGATATTTTTTTATTTTCTCTTTGAACAGTGATCATTTTTCCCAATCTTATTTTTATATACCAAGAGTTCAGAATCTGTTCTCCTTTCTCTTCTGTGGTTGGTTCTCGTATCTCTCTCGTCTCAGACTGGCTTCACTGGCAGCCTGCTGCAGGTTAGTGAGGTTGCACTAGGGTTTCCAGCAGATGTTAGCTGAAATCATTGGGAAGTTGCAGCTCACTGAGGCTGCCACATAGTTATTCATGCTGCTGTGGCCTGTAGGCTTTCTCTTCTGGATGAGATCCCTGTGTGTGTTGCTGCCAGTGGGCACACGGACATCCCTTGCTACTTCTGCTGTCTGCTAGTGTGTGAGAGCTTAATCCACCAGAAGGTTTTGGTCGTACTGTCACTTGTCAGATTGCATGAATCCGTTGATGCCATTTGGGCATGACAGTTACTGGGGAAAGAAGAAAATAATAACATCTTCTTTACTTTTTGAAATTCATAATATCTTAGTAAACTTTATTTTACTCATTAATTTGAAAGCATCTAAGCAAATTTCCCTAATGCGGTGAAGCAGATAAACAATAAAACCAAACCATTTTCCTGGGTAATACAAGGCGAGACCTTCACTCTTCAATTCAAAATTTAATCTCTGTGAACAAGTTTGACTTTGCCGTCATGCCCAGGTGGCCTGGGAATGTTTTATTTACCCAAGAGCTGCTGCAGATTTTGGTGATGTTCAGAAAACATGATGAAAAATAGATTTTTAGGTAAATACTAAATATTGCAGAACTTGGGTATAGTCAGAATTTTCATAATGCACAGCTGTTCCAAGTTCCTTGCATGGATGAACTACCTATGGTAGCTTTATTTTAACATGTGGGGTTTTTTTAAATTTATTTTTTGGGGGAGTGGGTTTGCTTGTTTTGGTTTTACTTTAAATCAATTGACTACAAGAGAAAGGACTGTGGGTTCTTCATTATATATTTTTAGGCAGATACAGTCAATTTTATTTTGTGCCCAATTTGATGTTTTTATTTTCTCTTAGTATTGTTGAAGCTCATTAATAAATGGCCATATTCAAACCTGAAAAAAAGTGGAACAAGGGGTAGCTGACGCCTAGTCTCCCACTGAAGTCACTTAAGCGTTTCCTCTTTCTTACTGACTTTTTTCTCAGCCCACTGAACTTTGGGATTAATTATTACTTTCACTGGATGACAGTTGGAGATAATCACATGAAGAGACTGTTTGAGCTTTCTCTGTCATGGACATTGTAGTTTTGAGCTGACTGACATGACATAATTTGAAGTCTTTTTCAGTGCCAGAAAACAGAAGGTACATATATTTATAATTACGCTGGTGGGAAACAGGGATACGTGGGCATAAAGAAGTACTAGTGTAACTTCTGTTGGGAGGCTTAGGAGATAGAGCCTTAGATTTTGAGAATGAGAAAATACTAATGAAATCTTAATTAGGTGTGGAGTTGGCTGTTACTCAGTAAACACACAAATAAAGCCATATTTCTATTCTGTAGTGTAGCTGTGAGGAAAACATATGGTCTCCAAGCTTTTAAGAGGTTTTTTTTTTTCTGGAAATATTTATCCATCATTAATACTTAGCCCTTCTAGTAGGGAATAAAACAGCATTTAGAAGCATTCCCTTTTCTTTCTGTCTCAGCACGAAGCATGTTGTTTGTTGAGGTGGGATGAAAATCAAGCCAGAGCTATTTAGAACATCTGTTTCAGATACTGGACATCCAGTCTCTTATGCAGTTTTCCTGATAGAAAGTGTCACTTTCATTTAGGGGTTTTTATGATATTCTAATACACAGTAAATGTATGAATTTGTAAATTTCCTAGACTTTTTACAGTGGTCTTGGTGTGCAAATATGATTCCTTGATGCTAAACAGGGTTTGCATTTTGGAATTTTGATACCTCTGAACACATGTGTATCTGTACCTAAAGAAAAAGATATTTGTAGATGCATGCAAGTAAAGTGCTAATATTTGAATAAGTGTAATTTTATACCATGCACTTGCAAGTAGTATGCTTTAGAAGAAATATTATTCCTTGAAAACCCTTCGCTTCCACATATAATTAAGGGTGAAAAAGCTGTTTTCTAATTTATTTTTTTTTTTTCCCTGTAAACAAGGGCTTTTTTGCTTTTGTGACTCTGAAAACTGTGGAAGACCTTACATTTGTTTTCAGGCATTCTTTTGTATTTGAGAGCCTCATTTGCTAGGCTTACCTTCATTCTGGGGAAGGAGTGCTTGTGACAGAGAGGTGAGATCCTTTGTGGGGCTCTTCAGGGCAGTTGCTGCCTATGCAGGTGTGCTTGGAGCCCTGGAAGTCACACCAGTAAGAGCAGACAGTAGATAGCATCAGTCTGCAGCCTTTCATACAGCCAGGACTTCAGTTAGATCACTCTCTTCTCTCCAGGTATTTATTTCCTTGTTAAAATATATAGAAATAAAGCAAATGTTTGTTTTGATAATTTGATATTTCATTTCTCTTTGTGTAGCTGAAATTCGATGAAGGTGAGCAATCTAGATATAAGCTATGTGGCAAAATTTGGTTGTGCAGCATGTTATTCAATCCAATTCTGTTGTAGCAGCTTAAATTTTTGTGCTTTTTTTCTTTTTTTTCCTTGCTTTTAATTAAACAAGCAAAATGAGAATAATGGCTGGCATTAATGATGTTACCTATTTTGATATTGAATCTTATTTTCTCCTCCCCATTAATTTTCAGGTTTTGAGCTGTTGAAAGCTTTTCTTTTGACAATACCTTAGTACCTAAATACTAATAGAAGTAAACTCAGAACCTTTGGAAGAAAGCAGTAGAGGTTTCTGCCATATATGAAATTTAGGAAACAGCTGGGGAGTGTTAAGCCTATTACCTGGGTATTGCTGCAGAAATGATGGACAGTTACACGTGCTGACATTTACACTGTTGTCTTAGGTGTGAGACTTTCTAAGATACTGAAACAACTGAAGCAATTTTTACTGTGTTGCAGGTTGTCTCAGTGCCCTGAAGACTATGTTGCCTTGTATTATGCTGGTTTCACTTCCATGCATGGGGGTTGGAAATCCAACTCTATCTTTCTTGGAAGTATATAAGTAAATAAAAAGGCAGCACAGCCTTGAGGACTGGGTAGCCAAGCAAAATACAGGTCTCAAGGAGTGACATGAGCATGGTTATGGGGATGACACCTGCTTGTGTTTCTCCAAGTGAATTGTGGAAGGCAGGTTTTTGGTTTTGCAAAGAGTTAATGATTGTTTAATCAATGCTAATGATTTTTTCTTTTTTTTTTTTTTAAATTTGTTTGGGTTTTTTTTGTTGTTTTGTTTTTTAAAATTTTTTTTGTTTGTTTTGTTTTTTTGTTTTTTTTTTTTTTTGGTTCCTCTGTCTCACCTGCACCTCTCCAATAAATATTTAGCAAGTTGTGTGGTTCCTCAAAAATGCACTCTGGGGCTTGTAGGGATGTGTCCTGTAAGTTCCAGCAGGTATCCAGCCTGACTGTAACTGCTGTAACTTTAACAATTATACTTATTAAAGGAGAGATATAGGGCAAGAGGAGGATGCATCTTCTCTCCACAGGTGTGTCGTCTTAACCATTGGCAAGGAGAAAATGGGGGGAAAAACTGTACCTGACTTAAGAAAGGTGGTATTCAAAGCTACCAGGCAGAAGCTCCATGAACTTCAAATTGCTGTCTGGAGGCATGCTAATTGTCTTCTATTCTCCTATTGAAATGTTCTTACAGTAGCTTAAAATAAACCAAGAAAGACTGAAATGTGTAGTAGCAATTTTTTGAATTCCAAAAAACCAGGGTAGAGTACAGCAAAAACCTGCTTTTTATGGCACAGTTGGATATCAAGACTTTACTCTTATAAACCTGTCTGGTCTTTCAGTTTGGTCAGAGTTAAGGTACTTGCACAGGTGTGAAATAATTTTGAAGTGTATTTATTTAAAATCTTCTCTAAGGCATAGCCTCCTGAGGTGAGAAATTTGTTTTCTTGAGAGACCCAATGGGATACCAGTCATCCCGTGCTCCTTGAGCATCCTTAATCTCAATACAGTGCAGGCTGTATAATACACTGAAGTCTGTTCTACAGCAAAAAAAGACTGTTTTGAATGAGAGCCACATTTGGGCTACTTTACACAGCAGGGGCAGCTGTTTTAAGGATGCTGAAGTTTGCTGGTTTTAAGAGAGCATTTGGAAGGCACTGCATCAAAGCCAGGCCAGGTACATTAAGTGTTTGGGGAAGTATCAGTAAGTGTCTAACCTGCTGAGGACTCTTTTAGCAAGTGCATCGTGTTTTCTGCTCTGCGGCACTGAGTGTGGGTGTCCTTGTGTTTTATGAATGCAGATCCCGAAATTCTATTTGACTGCTGTGTAATAGCACAAGATAGTAGAGAAATGTTGCATTTGCTGCTTCCATGAACTGTTTTAATGTGTTCAGTCAGTTTCAGTGCAGTATCTCACCAACTGTTCCAGTTTGCTTCAGAAATGTTATGCGCAGTACTCCCACAGCCTTTTTCTTTAGGAATGAAACGATTCCAGGCAAATTTCAGAAGGCAAAGATGAAAAGGCTGCTATAGCTTTGTTAAATACCATAACAGAGTTTGAAGACTTCTGTATTTGTATCTCTGTGCAACAGTACATTTTCTATGAAAAATGCATTAATTATATGTGAACATCCTTGTTCTTTACTAGTGGACAGTGAGACATTTATTCTGTCCTAGTAGTAAAGACTTCTGTATTTTGGTACTCAAATTTGTGATTTACTTTCTGTCAGTCACTGCTCAGACCATGTGTAGTTCAAAATAGATTTTGATATCACATATGTGATGAAAACTAATAGACATAATTTGGATAGTACTGCATCCCTTTTTTTCTTACTCCTTTTTTTTTCCCCCTTTTGCTTTCAAAAGCAAAATGTAATAATTTGGGGCTTAGAAAAACAACAAAGGAATATGTGGATGTTTGTTATTCTGATAATTTAACAGTGATTTTGACTGAAATTGTTCATCTTCCTCATGTATAAAATTGTGTATGAAACACAATTCCCAACCCTGTATATTATATCACTTGCAAGTCAATAGGTTTGTGTTCAATTATTCATGTTATTGTCACAGTTGAATACAAATATGGTGATTTGTGTTATGGTAATAGGTGAACACTTCCTAGTATTCCTTCTTGGTTTTGTTGTTGTTGTTATTCAAGAAGGAAAGGATTGTAGAACCCAATTTAAAAGAGTCTACTCAAGATATATTTTATAAAGATTCTCACGGTAATGTTTTGAGCCATTGAGAAACAAATGCACTTTTGACAGCGCAGGAAAATTGATGAGTGATCGCGTTTTATTGAATGCAGGTTTTCCTATCATAAAAAGAAAAGAAAGAAGAGAGGAAAAAACAGAGAAGAAAATGTCATAACGGCCCAGATTTTAATACTGATGGTAACTGAAGGCAAATTTGAGGACTAACATTTGTTTTCTTTGATAATTCAGCTCATCAAGTGGGACCTAAATGGAATCCTTTGGCTCTCTTGGGCAGGAAAGATAGAGCAGTTGAGAAATGGCTAATGTGTTTTATCCAATAGCTGATGCAGAAGATGATAAAGCTGGTTGAAATATATTTGCTGGCTGTAGGCAGAGAGGAATTAATAAAGATTTTTAATTCTCATCTGAGTAAGAATTTATACCTCAGAATTTATAACATGGTTAAAGTTAACTATGTTTTCTTTGAAAAAAACCCATGACAAGCACGAAACTATTAAAGCATGCTTAATTGGAAGCATTTAAGAAACAAAAAGACAAATTCTTTGTTTATCTTTATCGTAACTTTGATAGAATAAAAATACTGCAGGGATAAAAAGATTTAATATAGACAGATACTGATTACTCAAGTTTAAATTAAAACAAACCAACAAAACAAAACCCAAACTCACAACAATTAAGCATTGCCAAGCTAGCCCTACATTTGGATCAGTCTGGGTAGAATATATTTTAAGTTTGTTACTGATAAATTTAACTTGGAAACTATCTTGAAGCAAGTCCCAGTGACTGTGATAACTCTTTAATTATGAAGGCACAGCTAATCAGCTGAAAGCTGTCCTCTTGCTGAGTTCTGCCAAGAAATTTCCGTGATACCAACAGACACTTTTTCCTTTTCTCTTCCCTTTTCCCTTTCCTTTACTCATATTTCAAGCCACTGAAAACCTTATGAACTGTGTTCTGTCATCTGTGGAACAAACTCAGTTTTCATACAGCATCATGAGTTACTTGTTTATGGCAATATCAGTAAAGCAGCCAGCAACAGTTGGAATAGATTCTTGTAGTAGTAGGAGGTCATCTTGCAAAAGAGGGTATTAGCTATCTGGAGGAGCACTGCAGGAGGAGTCTTTATTGAGCACAAATGTGTCAGGCCTGCTTTGTTAAATACAGCATATATTTTCCAAGATTTATTGTATAATTACCTTGATTGGATGAGGAAAAAGTGCCTAGAACTAATCAAAGAGCCACAATTCATTGGTTTTAATAATCATTATTTGCCCCCTTCTGAATTGCAGGTGCTTGGTTTGAGTATAGGGATGGTGGTGCTTATCTTCATGAGCTTTGATTAATATCTAATTCTTTGCATTGTGGAAGGAGCTAATCAGGTATTCAATTTGCTAATCAGCTTCTCAATTTGATTAGTAATATACTAATCACTTAAGAAAATCAAATGTGACATATGTTTAGGGTTTTTGACTTGAAGTTACAACTGTCTCTGAAGGTGGGGAGGTAGGAGGATCTACTTAATACTACCAGTTTGATGCAGGGTTAAGTAGGAGGCAGCTGCAGCCTCTCCAGGAGTAACAGGGAGGGAGAAAAATCCCAGAAGCAGATGCTGCAGTACTTGCTGTTATGGGCTGCACTTGAACTGGTGTCCCTGGTGCCTGCTGCTTTGCCTAGTCAAGAGTGAAAGTGAGAAAGCAATGTCCTCCCTCCTCAGCTGATTATTTCTGTTTTTCAATCTTGAAATTTCAGTGGGATTTCCCTTTTGTAGTGTTTTTTTTTTGTTTGTTTTTTTGTTTTGTTTTGTTTTGTTTTGTTTTGTTTTGTTTTGTTTTAACATGTCCTGACAGTGGAGAAATCCTGGTTTTAGTATTTAGTGTTGTTTTAGGAAAAGTGGCTCTGAGAACATGGCAACATGTGACACACTGTCACCAGTGGTGTGGCGTCTTTTCTTTGCACCTTTGATGATAGGCACTGCTGCTTGGAGCAATGGGACTGTTCCTCTTGCCCTCCCAGGTGAAAACTTTTTAGCCATTTTGTGCTTCCTTTTTGTTTTGATTGTAAAATTCTCTCTCCTAATGGAGTTGTTAAAACTTGCTTCCTTTGTTGTAGTTTTATCTTTATATTTGTCTTTTGCCTGGTGAGAAGTGGACTGTGCTTTGCCACTGCTTTTTTTGTACTTCTGTTGTTTCATTTATGTTTGCTTATTTACTGTGCTCAAGCTGCATTGCTGAGCCTGGACTATATTAAAAAGAGCAAGTGGTTCTTGTAAACTTATTAGAAGGTAGAGTTATTTGCTTATCTGAATGTTTATTAATTAATAATGTTTTGTCTGTTACAAATCTGTAGTGATATCTCTGCTCTGTGTTCAATTCCATTTAGATAAATAAACTAAGGAGTAAAGGTATGCTTTCTGTAGGCTTCCCATTTACAATGTTGTTTACATTAATGGAACCAAAGTCAGATGAGGCATCTACCAAGGACATGAGAGACCAGCCTGTCCATTTGTCAGAGAACTTGTTAAAATAGGAATTCAATGGACTTTATTAGATTAATTGGTGTTTGGTTCACCTTTAAAAGCATGAAGTAGCATTTTAATTATTGTTTAATCAATATTTCCACTCAAAAGATATTGTGCCTTCAGCTCTTAGATGGTTCCATCTCTTCACTTGTCTGTTGTCTGGCAATATTTGAAATGGTAGCTGGCTGAATATTGGTCCAAATAAAAATACAGTGTTTGTAGTAGAAGTCTGAAGACATAATTGGGGTGGTAATGATACCTAAATGTGAATGTGTTCCCTTTGTTTATCTAATGAGTAGGGAAGTGGATGTATCCCCATCTGCTTCAAGTAGGTTTGATATCAGCTATAGAAAAACATGTGTTTGAATATGTATTTGACTAAAAACCAGCACATGCTGACCATGTATTTGTCAAAATAATAAAAACCCTGGGAGTTGAATGATAAATACTATGATTATTGCTTTTTGTATGACACCTTCTAAAAACGAATATGAGATCTTGCCTGTGAATGATGGAAAACCATAATTTTAAAAGGTAGGAACTTCAGTTCTGAGGTAGTGGTAGCCTTCACCTGCCTCTGCCTGAGGTAGTTCAGGTTGAAATACTATACTGCTTGCAGGCTTTCTCTAGGCAATGAACATGCAGAATACAAGGACACATTTCACTATTTGATGGTCATTGAACAGCCCTAATTTTTTTCCCACTTTTTGGTAGTATGTGTCTAGATAGAAGGATGAGCCTAAGTTTAACCTTGAACTTAGATTCAAAAAGTCTGGGAGTTATTTGTATTTTGTTCTTTATTTTAGAGTTAGATGACCCTCAAGTTAAATAGGACAGAGATAGAAAGGCATGACAAAGCTATTAATGAAATTTCAGGAGGAAACTGATCTTGTTCTGCTCTCTGACTGGGGAAGCTTTTGCTAAAGATGGTGTTCAGATTCATGAACTTTGATTACTTTTTGCCTCAGGGTCCATAAAGGATTACATTCTTATATTAGAGCAAAGTTTGGATGCCTTGATTTTATGATAGTGTTAGGCCAAAGGGCTTTTGAGTTCAGTCTGTGTCAAGATAAACCTTGGAAAGGGGAGAGAGTGGAGAGAGAAAGAGATTGGTGCTAAGCCAAGACTGAGACAGGGGCCTGTTTTGCTTGCAGAAAAAGTGTATTGCCAAGCACTGAAACAAATCCCCCTTTACTATGAATCCATAAGAGGATATTTCTGTAGGAGAATTTGTTTGGCTTCATGAATATTTACTTTGCAATGTGTTTTGAATGCATTGTTACAGTATTTCCATCATAAATATGGCCATTAATAAGGACACAAAAAAGAGGATGGCATTGGTTAAGACAGAGGCAGGGGAGTGTGTGTCTTTATATATGCTCAATTAAGCCTTAGAAGCTAGTAATTTACGGCCACATTGTGACACTAATGCTCACTGATGGAGTTGGATATTGTGGAAAGATTCTGCCCCAATGGCTGAGGCAGCAAGCACTGTCCTTTGGAAAGAGAGACACAGAGAAGACATTCCCAGTGTGATTCAGGAGTGCCTGCAAGTGGGGCAAGCCCTGCACCTTTTCACTGCAGTGTCACTGACCATGAAAAACAAACAATCCTGGGGTTCAGTCCTCTTATTTCTCCAGCCTATTCTGCCTGTCAGGGGGAGTGTAGAGTGCTGATGCTTCTGGGATCTTTCCAAAGAGCAGAACAGCTGGGATTCAGACTTGTGCAGTGTCTTGTTACTCTCTTTCATTGGTATTTCTGGAGGCAGAAAAAAAAAAAAAAAAGAAAAAGAAATTAAAACCCCCAACAACCCTTAACACCAGGTCTGGGCTTGTGTCACATGGCTCTTTGGCAAACATTCAAAAGTGCATTCTGTTTTCTGGCATTTCCCTTGCGGTAAATATGTGCAGTTGTCTACTGGTGCTCAAATGGTATGTGATAATGAGTTTTCCCATAGAGATGGGAATGTCATAGCAACCTTCTTAGTAAAAGGATAGCTTTTAATAATACCAATATACTCCTGGTAATCTAGAATAAGAAGGATATTTTCTATGGTGTTGTGCTCAAAGAAATGTGAGACACACACTAGGCTGTAAATAAATCTGCCTGCTCCTTCTAAAGAGCCAGAGACTGCGATAATGGCATTCAAAATGATGCTGACATCAGCCCAGTAGTTCTTGCCACGACTGAAAGAGCAAATAGTTGCCATTTAATTCTAATGCACTGAGATAGCCTGTAGCTAAATAATACATTTTTGTTAGTAATTATTTAGCACAATCCCAAGTTGCAAAATAAATTTGCATATGACTCATCCCTTGAGGATTATCTTGCTTACAGGATATATGGGAACACAGGAAGGCAAATGACTCCAAGTTGATGGCTTGTTTGCATTATTTCAACTGTTAAAATTATCAGAAGCCTTTAAATAAAAATGAAATCTAAATAAGGTACTGGTTTTAAACATTAAGGACTCCTGCATGCAATATTTAACAATATTCCATCAAATATATTACCTTTTTATGTGAAAAGGAATGTATGAATACAAAACCACTTTCCCGAGTCCTTACGTATGGAAGCCCTGTGGTTGTTTGTATTAATGTTCAAATAATTGAGCTCATACAGTAGAGGCCATGTGAAATTCCTCCTCCTCTCATTCAATAAATGGAAAAAAATCAATTAATTGCTTGCAAATCTTTGTGGATCAATTTTGACATAGCTTTAAAATGCAACAATGGTTGTGTTGGTTCTGGCATTAGCTCAGATGGTTATAGCATGGAGCTAATAATAGCAATGTTGTGGGTTTGATCTCTGTCCAGGCCATTTACTTAGCAGTTGGACTCAATGATCCTTGTGATCCCTTCCAAATCAGAATATTCTGTGATTCTGTGTTGAACTCTAGTGCAAAATACAGTGAAGGTTTGTTCACAGGCAGTGATGTGAGCCTGTGTCTTTGTGCTTAGCTGCGATCTTTGGACCTCTTTGCCTCTGAGTGAGCTGGACCAGCAGGGCTCCTGAGGGCTGTGAGAAACCTGGCTCTATTGGAATATCCTCCCTCCTAATCTGCTCCTTGCTGGGCTATTGGGAGTGCTCCTGCCACCTTCCTGTCCAATGGAAACATGCTGGAGAGCAGGGATGCAGTGCAGCTCTGGCAAATCCTGAAAATGACTGTGCTGATGAGTAAAGAATAACATTTATCCTTAACAAACTCCCCCACTGGGAAGTGCTGTTCCAAATTTACACTGTATTGCTCTTTCTTGTTTTATTTTTACATCTCTCTGGTTTGATTCCTCCAAGGCAGCACTGGTTGCAGCAGAATTGCAAAGTTTCTCCTATTACCAAAGCATCACAGTCCCTCATTGCCAAACATTGGTGCCCCAGTATGTATTTAAGAGGAAAGTACAAGGTCACTTTTTCTGGGCACCCTTCTCAGATGTGGGACATTTTCCTGGCTTTCAAGCATCTCTCCTATGAGGAAAGGCTAGGAGAACTGGGACTGTTCAGGCTGAAGAAGAGAAAGCTNTGATGACACGAGGGGCAGTGGGCACAAACTGATACACAGAAGGCTCTGTGCCTGGATATCAGAAAACACTTCTTCTCTGCAAAGGTGATGGAGCATCAGAAGAGGTTGCCCAGGGAGGTCGTGGATCTTTGGATAATATATCTTTATTCAAATATATCTTCGGATATATTCAAAAGACATCTGGACAGNGAGGGGCAGTGGGCACAAACTGATACACAGAAGGCTCTGTGCCTGGATATCAGAAAACACTTCTTCTCTGCAAAGGTGATGGAGCATCAGAAGAGGTTGCCCAGGGAGGTCGTGGATCTTTGGATAATATATCTTTATTCAAATATATCTTCGGATATATTCAAAAGACATCTGGACAGGGTCCTGGGCAACTGTCTCTATGTGGCCCTGCTTGAGAGGGAATTTGAATTAGTTGTCCTCCAGAGATCCCTTCCAACCTCAGCCAATCTGAGATTCTGTGAAATCCTTGATCTGGTGTGTTATGGTTCTTGCTTTGTAGTAATTTTCATTTGTATGTGATTTTCAGGCAAAAAAAAAAAAAAAAGTGAGAGAAGAAAAAGAAAAAAGCAGCATTAAAACAACCCTAGCAGGCCTTGTTTAAACAGATGGAGTGCAAAAGGAGGGAAACAAAGTGCTTTGGGTTTGCTGGAGCTGTAGATCTTAGTCCTCTGAGGGTGATGAAGAAGTCAAATCTGTGCATGCCAAATAAGATCATGTCCTAGTTTGCTGATCTAGGAATACCCAGTGGTCACTGCATAGTATTGGAGTGGCTGCCTAGGGACCTTGTATTGGGAATGCACAGTACCTGATCACAGCTGAGAGCTGCTAAAGCTGCTGTGGTCGCTTGCAGCCCTTCTTCAGCCCATACGGTGACTGTAGATAAGTAGGGGGATTAATTATGCTATTTTAAAAGAAGGAACAGAGCAAAAAAAAAAAAAAGACTGAGATGGTTCATCACTGAAGAAAGATGAATGTGGAAAAATCTGTCCTTTCTGATACTTCAGGTTTCAGTGGTTACAGATTGGGATTGAAGCAGCAGGATCCCTCTTGCTCAGATAGGTCCTCTCAAACTAATAGATAGGTAGCTATTATTTGATATTATTAGCTAATAGATAGGGGCTATTATTGATTTATAAAGTGTATCTTGACAGAGCTGCATGAAAGTCTGGGAGCTTATTACCCACCCCTGTCTAAAGCTGCGGGAGTTTGTGCCTGAAGATGCTGCCAGTGATAATTTCTCTCCAAATCTAGTATTTTATATTTAAGTTGGAATCAGACTGATAATGGCTTTTCTGACATGAATTAACACAACCTTTATGGAAGTATTATGTAGGCTATGCTGTTCTACTCAGGGTGTAGGCTATAGGTCCTACGATCTCCTTCCTCACCTGCAGCATCACTGCCTATTGCAATTCAGTTGAGTTCTTGAATCTGAAACAAGGCCTGTGTGAATATTTTGTAGTCTGCTTACTTCTAGTGTAAATGAGCTTTTTTTAAAGAGACCTTTTTAGTTCTTAATATGCAGCCTTAGTTGCTGCATTTTCCACCGGGAGAGGTGATGAGGATGCTTTTATCTTGCTGAGGCAATCTAATATGAAACAGATGAGAAGAATTGCAGCAACTACAAACTCTTCCTTTGATAAGCATTATTTTTATTGGTGATGCTTGAAATTTACAAGTGGAATAATGTTTCTGTGATTTATGTGTTAAGACTTTTAAAACTGAGTTTCATTAAGAGGAATATTTTATATCTGGGAGAAGAGCTTTTAATATGCGTTTGCTAATTTCTAATGAACTTAACTGTGGCATTCAAATTTATTTTGTTTACAGTGACAAGTGAGTGCAAATCAGGTTGTAAAGGTTGCCAATCTGAATGTTTTGGTCTTAAGTATTAACTCGGAGTGGCTCATTCTGAGGAAAGGGCATATAAGGCAGATTTTAGAAACTGAATCTAGACCTGTACTGTGATTCTAATAATTAGATTATTAACATTTGCTATAAAAATATGTACAATTTCATTCAGCTGTGTTAATTTTGAAGATGGCCCCACCAACAAGCAGACTGACCTCAGAAAATGCCTGAGGGGGTCAGAAAAGAGATGGCATTTTATTGTAGCCCAGAGGAAAGTGGAAGCACAGTATAGTTCAGGCACCTGTATCATTATGGCAATGGAAGGTTTCTTTTAATTGGCTAGCCTGGGATTGAAGTGCTTTTCAAGAAAGTCACATTTGGGGAATAAGGAAGCCAGATTGCCTGCAGATTGTTGCCCTCAGATTTTGACCCTCAGCATAGAGTGAAGACTTGGAGCTGTTCTCCACTGAATGGGGACAAGGAAAGCATGTAGAGTAAAGCTGGGAGAACTTGAGGTCTGAATTCCTAGACAACTTAATCTTCCCACAGAATAAGGACAAGGAAAAAATTCACTGTGGTTTGGTCCTCTGTAGTGGGGCTGTGTGTTATCACTGACTTGGAAGTGTTGACTTGTTGGTAGCATGCAATCACAGGACTGAAATACTTTGGCCTCATCTTTATCAAAAGCCAGGAATATCTGAAAGTGGTTGTTTTTTATGATGGATAAATTATACTTTAATAAATAATTTCTTGCACAGAATACTTAGGATTTATTGCTTTAGATTTTTTTTTTTAAGTTGTAACCATTTAACACCTGTGTTTTTTCTGAAATAGGATGTAATTCATGGACTAATAAACCTTTTTTTAATGACATGTTACTGGCTTGTCATCTAAGGCATGCTTCCTAAGTACCTTATTTATTGAGAAGTGTGTTGTTTCTAATTGATTACAGACCTTTGTGCACACTAGTAATGACCTTTAATTAGAGCAAAATGCATTAGATTTCAACATGTAGTGAATAGTGCTATAGCATCAATGTTGACTTACACCAAAGGTGTTAAACCTCTCTGAGAGGTGGAAAATATTACTGAGATCTTGAGTGACATCCAGTAACCTGAGAAACCAAATTCTGAAAATAGATCTAAGTGATGAATCTAATTATGAATTTTACCCATGATATTCTGCCAAAAGTCAAGGAGATGTCACAAAAAAATTGACTTTTTTTTAGTGGCCTTATTTCAAACATTTCCTTTCAATAGCTTTGGTGAGTTCCCTGTGCTGGGCTGCAGTGCAGACCAACTGTATGGAAGCACTTAGTGGCCCACGCCTGCCTCTGGAGGTACAGAAAGATGGCATCATTTATCACAGCCTGTACCATGGGCCATGGTTATATTGCACAAAGTGGTGACCCCTTGCCTTCTCTGGCTGAAGAGTGTAATTTCTCAACTGCCTCTGCCTGGCATGCTGCACGGAGCTATGATCATCGAGCTGTAAGCAGTTGGATTTATTATTCCGTGGCTTGACTGCTACGAGCAAATTGAAGCACTGGAGTTGAGTTAAATGGCAGAAAGGAGATGTTATCGTAAATACTATAAATGGCCTTGTTTATTTTATAGATGCTGCCAAATAGTTAGAGGCATATGTAAATAGAAATGTGAGTGTTAACGCCTCTTGCATGCTTCTGCTATTCTGCATTTCTCTGCTGCCGTTACTTGAAGGCTGGTGCTAAAACGTGAGGGGAATAAAATTCTTACTTTGGCTAGTTTTTTAAAAAAAAACATTTCCGCCCCTACCTAATCTACCCAGCTTTAGCTATTGGTGTTTTAGAATAGTGCAACTGGAATCAAGTCAGGACAGCATTCTTAAACTGCATGACAAATCTCTCAGCCTGCCACATGAAGATGAACTCTTCAAGCTTTTAGTTCCAGAGCTTAGTTTCAGGTGATGTCAGAGTAATTAGGCATATCTATACAAATTCATATCACTGATAAATTCATCAGATAAATTTACAACATGTCTCCAAGTAACTGCATTGAAAATTCTGTTACCTCAGATATTTGTCTGCCTTCTTTTCTTGACTGTGCCTATGTGAAAATATAATCATGGTTGCATGGCAGATTTACTGTTGTTTACTTAGTTGTAAATTGAGGAAAAAAAAAAAAGCCTAAGCCTGCTATGATGTTTTCTCCCTGTGGAATGTTGTTTTCTGGCCATGCAGATAGATCGTGCTGAGGGATTCAGAGGTGTCCAGGGGAGCCCCCAAGATGGTCTTGCCAATGCTGCATAACTCCTGTTTTAGCTGGGCTCTCTCAGCCTGTGTCAGACTGAGAATTCCCTCTTCCAGTTGAGACAAGAACTCAGAAATACAAGAACTGACTTGTCCATTTATACCCATGTGGGATGACTGAATGGCTCTTGTCTCTTCCTGGGCGCTGTACTGTGTCCTCTGGAGAGCCATATCAGCCTGTGGAGAGGCTGAGGATGCCGGAGGCTGTTGGAGGTTTGTGCTGAGCTGCCCCCACTTCCATGGCTGTCCATGCGCCCTCAGCCTATTGCCGGCTGTGCTCCACTGGCGCACGTTGGTGCAGGAGGATAATTTAAGAAGTCTGATGGAAACTGGAGACTGAAGATGAGAACTGACAGATGATGTGTACCAAAGTACCCTCTCCAGTTGTTGCCTGGAAATTGGGAGAGTTTTGCCCAAATAATGTGTTGGCTCTTGTCTGTTGAGGTTACCCTAAAAATTGAAGGCTGTGAACGTTCTTGAATGATGGTTTGAAGCAGGGTTATTGTGGTAAAGATTTACTCTCTTCCAATATTTCAGCTCTTTCCTGCTCCAACACTATCTCTGGGCGGCTGAGATTTCAGTCATTTTTAAATACATTTCATCAAGATGCCTTTGGGATGCTTCCTGAGATTTCCTGGTAATTTCATTAAATAACTGCCTTTAGTTATCCCCAAATTTCATTTTGATTGACTTTATTAAATGGGCTTTGATTTTCTTGATATTTGAGTAGGAAAAGCTTTTCCTGGTATTTGCTAATGTTCAGGATTTGTTTGGGTTTCTTTTTTTGTTGTTTGTTTTGTTTTTTCCTTTCTGTAATCAAGTTTTATGGCAACACTTGCAATTGTTTCTCTGCTTATATATGTGCGCCTAGACCTGCTCTCATCGTTTCTCTTCTTATCTCCATTACGTTCTTTTCTGTACTTGAAATTCTCAGACATCTTGACTGTATCTGTTTTAAGAGACTTTGGCGAAACAGAGTTATTTTTATAGGGTGTGTATAGATTCACATAATTAGATCTCTGCATCCTGTCTAACCTGTAGTGTTGTTCACAAATAGCACTTCATAAATTTTGCCTTCTCTTATGATTTGGGGCTTTTAGACAGCTAACTTAAATGTCAGAATATTAGTTGAAAAAGTTGAAAAAAAGAAATTATGTGCCTGGTGACGAACTTGATGTTTTTGAACTCTGTGTTCTCAGCAAATCCCAAATTTACTGAGCAACCATGGTGAAAGTGAGAAGCCATTGCTAATTAAATTATCACGCTTTGGGCAAGCTGATTATGTGGGCTATTTTAATGGCTATTTGAGGGTAGATAAATATTTTATTTCCCTGGCAAAATATTGCAGGTAATAATGAAGCCTGAAGCGCTATATTTTTTAACCCAAAAAATTAACGTATGTAGAAGAAAATGAAATTAAGGTAAATAAAGTTCATTTAAAAAAATCTATAAAGAAAAAAGCCAAAAATAGTGGCAGAGTATAATAGAAAAAGAAACTAGAGAACAGTAGGTAAGAGTGGTAGAGGAGAAAAAGTAACTTCTTTTTCCCCTTCATTACTAGGTGGAATATCCTTATGCATCACAGCAGGAAGGGAAATGCATGTGGGGAAGAAAAGCTCTGACTACAGTATGAGCTGATTCTTGGAAAATGAAGAGAAACTAAGGACTACATCATAGCTGCAGTTACAGTGAAGATTAGACTTGTAGGCTGCATCTGTTTTAATCAAATAAGGGAAAGCAAATTATTTTTTTGTTCCTTTTGTAATGTGCTTGGGGAAATATCCATTAGTTCAATGTTATGGAACAGAATTGAGGGAAAAACAATGGCAAGGTTTCTGGAGCTTCAATTTGTAGTTAGAAATTAAGCCAATAGACATTTATTTGAAGCACTAGGTGTGTCTTTTGTTTTTAATAGTTATTCTGTGAAGAAAAATATCTTCACAGTAAAGAGGGATAAATGGGGTGAACTGTTATTTTTACTACCTTCTGGCTCTTAGCTCGTTCTGGAGTATAAGGAGATTAAGATTCAAATTTACATCCCAACAAAATGTGCTTAGCCATATAGATACTCTTGTGGTTGCTTGTCTTGAAAAATTGTCTGCTCTATTATTATTACTATTACTACTACTACTGCTCTTATTACTATTATTCCTGTCTGATTGTAAAATTCCATACCTTCTTCTATTTTGTAAATTTAGTCTTGCAAATGTCCATACTGGACTTTTGAGTTTTCCTGGGTTTTTGGAAGAGAAACAGCTTTTATTTAGTTGTGGCTTTACGTTTTGTTTTTCAGCTGTTCTGATTTTATTCTTGTAGAATTATATTTCCAAAAGACAGATCCTCTTCAAAGCCTTGGCCTATGTGCATAAGCAGTGATATCTTTTGAGAGCAATTCCAGAATTTTCTTATCTCTCTCTCTCTCTTGTATTTAAAGTATCTTTTGAAATTATTTAAATACTTCTTAAATTTATAAATATGATAAATTCCTTAGAAATCTATAACTAAAATTCAAGGTAGGCTTTTAATTATTTTTAACAATCTATCAAATAGCAGAGAAAAGTTTTTGAAATGAATTAGATGGCTACTATTCAGGCCATTTCATCTTGAGACATGCATTTTGTTTGGGCAACTAACTGAATGATACATCTATTTCTTTCCCCTCCTCTCTTAGGTATTACAATATAACTTATTTTCCCTTTTCTCCTGCTCAGTATAATTTTGTTATCTTTTTCAGTGCTATGCTCAGCAAAAATGTGAGATATTAAATCAGATGAAAAATGAGGCAGTATTTTTCTCTTTGTGTGTATTTATTAAATATAAATATTTTAATTCCATGAATAAAAGCTAGAATTGAGAATGATGGTGGAAATTTGGAGAAGGATCGCAGTAGTTGAGAACAGCAGTCTTAGTAATACAATTTATTTTCAGAAATAGATTTGATTGTCCATAATACAGATCTGAGCCTCTGTTGATGATAGGAACTTGCCATGGTACCATCTTGGAGTCCCTTGGTTGCCTTTCCCTTGTTTTGATGTGCTCTTATTCCTTTAAAACCTTGCTCTGCTGTCATCCTTACCACATTTTTCTGTTCTTCACTCTCTGCTGAAAACATCCCACTATATAGTACTAATTTAACTGTTGAGGATACAGAGACACAGTAAGCTACACTGCAATATTTTTAGTAATTCAGTAATATATTATTTATGTATCCCTGACACAAATAGTGCATGGAAATTCTTTATGGACAGCTAGGCAGCAACATTCCTTTCTGTCTTCTTACATTCATGCTGCCAGGATATTGCATATTTAGTTAGTGTCATTGGGATGTGAGTCAGAAACATTTTCTGTTGCAATGCATTGTCCTTGTATATTTTAACTGCATGCATTATTTGAGTGCCTGTCTGCAAATGCCCCCCACCTGCCTCTAATTTTTGCAGAAAAATTTCTTCATTATTTCATAGAATCACTAACCATTACACTTTGCAAGAAAATATCTTTGGGATATTCTTGTATTATCTTTGTATCTTTGTACAGGACCTGTTCATTAGGGGTACTTTCTGCATTATTCCATGAAACCATGCCAATAAAAAGAAATAATGTGTGTCTTGAATATCACCATAAACTAAATCAAAATTTTTCATGTGAATGAGAAAAGACAGTATTTGACTTGTTCTACTCCATAAGAAAGTGACAAGCTGTCAAATTTTCCTCCAGAAGGTTCATTCTCTGGAACCAATGAAGTATCTCATCCTTTAGGAGCTGACTGCCCAGCATTGTTTTTTTAAAAAATCCAATAGAATGTTAGGCATTTTTAGGAAGAAGTAGAAAGCAGAGCATCATGATGACACTGAATGATCCCATGGTGTGTCTGCATGTTCACTATTCGATTCTGGTCCCATCTCTCAAAAAATGCCAATTAGAAATGGAGTGGATTCTATAAAGGGCAGCAAGTATGATCAAGGGTGTGCAGTGACTTCTGCACAAGGAGGGACTAAATTGGCTGGGACTCTTTATCCTGAGAAAGGGAGCTTATTTTAGAACTCTGTAAAATCATAAGTGGCATGGAGAAAATTAATAGGGAAGAAATGTTCACTGTCTTATCTAAGAAAAGAAGAAGAGTTCAGTGCATAAACTGAACTTACTGCAGGAAGCTCCAAATAAAATTTGACATGGGTGTAAGTTATGGTTGGAGAATTTCAAAGAAAAGAAATCTTTGAAGTAATATTTTAAAACAAAAACAAACCGCCCCCCCAAACAATGAAGCAAACAAAAAACACTTTCCAAAGAAAACCTCAGTGTTCCAGTCTTGAAAATCCACAAACTGTTGGAGGCTGAGGGTGTTCTAGACATTCATGCTATATACTTGTTCCATTTTGAAACTATTCCATCTCTCCAATTGACTTCTGTTATTGTATGCATCCAGGTGGACTCGGGTTATTTGTTATAGTCTACCAGCGGATTAGGAGGCAGAAGAAATTTAATTTTAAATGTATTTTATTTTGTTAAGTGTTTCTGTATATACATATCTAAAGATACCTAAAGGTTTTACTCACCGTAGTTCAGTTTAAAGTAGAATGCTGGGATAGGAAACTGGTTTTCCAAATTTTTTGCTCGTAACAGTGATAAAACGCTTGCTACTCTTATGAAAATATGCGGAAATCTGGTTTGGGCTTTATGGCATTTTTTTTAAGGCTTTGTGGTTTAATTTTCTGTATATATATTTTTGAGTAAGAACTATAAATTTGATGATGCAAAGCAAGTACATTTTAAAGAGTGTATTTTTTTTTTAAGAACACAAGTGGTTCTATATATTCCATTTGTATAATCCCTGCTTTTAAGTAATACTTGGTGAAGGAGTTTAATAGTGCCATTTTTCTTCCCTTTTTTTTTGGCGTGCTCTGTCACTATATATAAAGAAATCTCTTCAATAGTACTTAATGTTGTTACAGGGAAAAAGAAAGACATTCCGTTTCCCCCAGGAAAGTCAGAGGGATGTAGCACGGAAACCCTAAAGATCTCAAGGAGGTTTTTTAAGGAAGATACTTTGAAAATAATTTTGACAATATTGCCAATGTCGAGGTGTGAATAACAGACCTCGTGGTATTTTGAAAACTGGCCTCTTTGCAAAGCTCTGGTGCAAGAACTATTTGTCAAGAAGGCAACCCAGCAGAGTGTGCAAAAGACACAATCTCCCGGTCACCTTCCAGCGACAATGAAATGACATGGAGGTATTCTGTACCTTGCCCATGAAAAGCATTAGGATCCTGCGTGATTTATTGAAACAGTTTATCTATGAAAACAGCACTGCAAGTTTTTAAAAAATAAAAGTATTTAGTTATATTTTAAGATGTAAATTTGACAGCGGGTCTTTTTTTATGTTTTAGTTATTTATAGGTTCCTTCTGAGTGCCTTGAGCTATGCGTATAGAAATCATCTCTGCTATAAAAAGGACCGACTGGTTCCTTCCCAAGAGGCTTTTGCATGGTACAAAGCAAAATAAAAAATTGCTTATAGTGCACATCTGTGATATTGTGTAACTTAAATTTCTCCTGCTGCTTGACATTTACTTACCCAGAGTGTAACTCAGAGAATAGTTTGTCATTGTGGTGACTTTTTTTTTCCTTTAATGAACATGAGTGTGTTAAATTTGAATAACTACATTAAAGTGACATTATTGCTGAAAATTACACACATAGAGTGAGTGAATGTGGAATAATGATTCCCACAATGCTCATAATTTGTCCTTTTTCTCATGTGAGGTGTACTGTTTTCTGTTACCCTCAGTAAGCTCTTGTGCATTGTTAAAGACAGATTGGTGTTTCTCTGGTTGAATCCCTGCCTTTATTAGATACAGTTTTGGATTTTATGAAGTTTGTAATCATGTTATAATTTCCTTAGCAGTAGTTTAATGTCAGTGAAATAAAGACAGTGGGAAACCAGTACCCTTCAGTCAGAAATCTCTTTCTTTCCTCAAATGTTTTTTTAACTCAAATGTGGACAAGTGTCAGGGACTGCAATTGTGCAGAAGTTGTGGCCAAGGCAAGGCCAGTCATCAGACCTTCATGGAAGCCAAGCAGAATTTTGTTTTCTTTTACTGCCAGGGCATGTTTTGACTTGACATTATAAAATATCTCTGCAATAGGTATTTTGCAGCTCCACAGTGTTAGGCTGTTGCGACATATTCCAGTAAATGGGTTTTCTGCTGGCACAGTGACATTATTTTCTTAGGTGAGATCAATTAACACAACATGCAAATGCTCTAGATTTAATTTAGTTGAATCTAAATAAACAGTTACGCCAGATTATCTGAGCTGTCAGGAAGGTATGAATCTTCTCCTGAGAAAACCTCTATTGGAAATCTTTTCAGACAAAGTCACTGTAAAATTTTTGGAATAACAGTTTAGGTCTATAACTTGCCTGAAAAGACAGGGAAAATAGGTATTGGTATATCCAAAACTTATTCTCAAAACAATGTGAACCATTTGGCAATATGATTTAATCAGAACAAAGTGAGTGACTGCAGGAGCAGCAGTGTCTTCCATTTATGCATAAATGTAATATGTGTTTTTACTTACTTGTGTAAAATATAGCAAAAATGCATTAAATTCAAGAAATGTGGTTTATTATCACTCCTGGAAGTTTTGTTTGCTTTATTTCATAAATAAGCACCCTTCTAATTGGCAAAGGACAGAGTGTGTCACTGTAATAAGAATGTTATTTTGAGGTCACGCCCTACAAGACAAAAGATGCTTCAGTGCTATTATTAGCAAGCCTTTCAGCCGGTGGCAGAGGGCAGGACTGTCAGGCAGTCAGCAGATGTCCGCAGGTGAATTGTTACAGTGGATGCTCACAGACCTGGCATCAGCTAAGTGGTTTAGTCGTACACTCTACAGTATTTAGGCTTGCCTTCCCCTTCAAGGTGGCATCTCGCAGGCTTCTTTGCAGAGCAGCAAGCAAAGAATTGGTTTGATTTCCTGTTTAAACAAGGCATTTTTCATTGTTCTGTTTTTTTTCCCCTTTTATTTTCTCTCTTAATATTGATAGATGCTGTAATTTTATGTACTTGGAGTGAAAGTTTACTAAATTAATCAACTGTTTTGCTAATTGGTCTGGTATTCAGCCTGGCTGTGAGCTAGTAAAAACCGATATAATGCTTCTTGTTTCACAGTGTGTATTTGGGGCTATGTGGTACATAAATTCATGAAAAATAACCTAATACATAGGTGAATAATGTTCCATAATGTATTTAACATATGTCAAAAACAAACAAAAGGTGGTTTATCAAGCAGACTCCAAGCAAATTAATTCTTGAGCTATGACATTTTATCCTATGAGTAATTTTCTTTTAATAATTTACAGAAGAGACTAATTTGAAAGTTCTTTCAACTTAATGACTTCTGTTGGTAGCACAAAGCTCCAGTGTCATCAGCATTCTGCACCTAAACCTGCCATCTGCCGAAGAGCTGCCAGGTATATTAACACTTATCAACTTAACAGAGATTTGTTGTAAGAGAAGCTGCCTTCTTCATAAGAAGTTCAGATTGAGCCTTGACACTTAATCTAAATACTGGAGCTAGAGGGATTTTCCTGGAGGTAATTTTGAGTGATTATTAGTTGATTAAAGTAGTTCTCTGTGTCAGTTTCAATCACGAATTGGCCTTCTATGTGTCAGAGACAAGAGTTTATCATCCTGATGGACGTTGGTATGCAACTGAGTGTTTTTCACATAAATTGGAAAGAACAGTTGGGTAATTCCCTTTTGCAAGCTGAAACAAATCCCACAGAGTAGCTCTGCAAACATGTCCATCTAATGCAGTAGCACAAAGCAGCTAAAAGTGAAATACCCTTTTCACCTCCTGTTTTTATAAGGTAGACTTTAGTATGTGTGAAATTTGTTGTGTGTGGCGCAAGCCTATTTAAAAGCAAATGGGCAGTCTCAGATAATCAAATTTTAAATATGTCGAAAATGTAACATGACTGAATTGGATATCCATCTTATTGACTATAAACAGAAGAGCTTATTGCAGCAAATACTTAATTATTTTGGGGTTTTGTTTTGTACTGATATCAGTTTATATCATTTTTTAGCCTATAATCACAGCAATAATGAGCCCTTATGCCATGTTCCAAGTATATTATGCTTGGGTTTGTAGCAAAAGTCAGGTCTGACCATGGCTTTCTGCCAGCTTTGCAAGAAGGTACTCAGTTCAAAGATAAATAAATTTTTTTTGTCCTCATTGTACCTTTGTAAAATTAGTAAGATTAGGATGAAATAACTAATTTAAATAAAAGAAGACTGTAATTCACAAATCATTACTGAAAATTGTTCATAGATATCTGGTTCTAATTTCCAGAAGTTTCTCTTCAGGTTTTTTTTTTGTGATCAGTTGCCATTCTTTCAGAATACAGAAAAGTGACTATGTAGTAATCGCATTTCCATCTGCATCAACTTCATCAATGCTCTTGCCAGCAGCTCTTGTTTACTTAGATTTGTTGAAAGTTGCATATACTTTGGTACGGCTAATTTGGATAAGTCATGAGTTTGCCTCCTTTTAATCTTGAGGAGCTGGTATTTAGAAAGGCATGTCGGAAAAGATTTCTTTAGTATATAATGGCACGGATCTACAACTTGCAAAAACGTTGACTGAGGAGGGTGCTGGGGCTGTCATGTCACTCAGAGGAGATCTGGCACAGGAAGGGGTCTTGTCCATGAATCCCTGCACGAGGAAAGAAGGCCAGTAGGGCTTCCTGAAGGCAGCCATACGGCACGTTGTCTTGGATTTGAGTGCTGAGCCTGTCCCATGGTGTAGAGAAGGAAGTTTCTGGAAAACCTCTGCTGTCTACTGCCTTCTTCTGGAATTTTCTGTTTTCTGGCCCACGTGGGATTGCAGTGTATGTTTTGTGTTTTCACAGATGTGCACAAGTTCTGATGTACAGTGTATAGCGTCAGGAAAGATAGCCACCCATCCTATTCATAACATCTTTCTTCAGGGAAGCCTCGATTTTTTTTTTTTTTTTTTTTTTAAATTTTTTTTTTTTTTTTTTTTTTAAATTTTTTTTTATCTGGAAACTGNAAATTTTTTATTTTTTATTTTTTTAAACTTCTTTTTAAGTAGGTCAACATTAATGTAGTATTTCTATTCCCCTATTTTCCACAGTTTCTTGATTTTAACTTTCTTCAAATTCATGTTTGGCATTTTTTATCCCAGGTTCTGTGAATTCCAGTTGGCATTGATAACTCCAGAGATACATGATTAAGGTTCTGCTTACCATACAAGGATGGAAAACAAAATGTTAGTGTACATGTTAGTTCTTCCACTGTTTTTGCTGACTGATGTAAAATTAATTATTTTTACATAGTATTGAAGGTAGTCTTATTTTTTTTCTATCTCTCTTATTTGTACATTATGTAATTTTTACTTACCGTGGCTCTGAAGATTTTTTACCTTGAAGTTCCTGTGGAAGTGAATAGTAGGAATATGATGCAGGTTTTTACATTTGTATCAGATGAATATTGGATATTCAGTAAATTTTGGTTTTACATTTTCATATTTTGCATTTCATATATTTATACAAGAATGTTCTTGGCCAATTTTGATAGAGGGAGATGAAAGGCCAAAACTCCTCTGCTAAAAGTTTCAGAAGTAATATTCCTGTTTTTATAATTAAAGCTTTTTATGTGTTTCTGAGCTATTACCAAGTCGCAGCTGATGGGGGAGGGAGAGGCTTAAGTGGGTATAAAGCCTTCAGTACAGTATAAAGTATAAATCAGGAATTTTAAATTTTTGATAGATTTCTGTACACAATAAATTGACAAACCAGATTCATGGTGTTTATGAGGGTTCTCTATATTTATGTGCTGGATTGTCCTCTAGTTTGTATTGCAGGCCTGAATCTTCCACTGACTAAAACTTTTAACTCAGCTGAGTATTGGGGAAGTAGGTACCCATACAGTAAATTTACAAAGAATAATTTCTTCTAAAGAGATTTAAGTATACTACCATTTCTGAAATTAAGGTATTATAATACTAGCTTCCTTAGAAAATTATTTTGTATATAATAAATGATATATGTCTTAGACAACAGAAAGAAATTTGGGGCACAGAAATACTTTTACAAGTTAAATCATAAATTTTTATGTTTATACTCTTCTTCACCTCCTGTCCTCTGCATAATCCCTGCACTATGAGTTCAGTTGCAGTGCTGTGAAGAAATAGTATTGTGTGGGTATGGGTTTTTTAATTTTTATTGTTCTTTTAGTTAAATAAATGTTGTCTATATATAAAGGAAGTGAGTAACTGTAATTTGCAAGAATTGGCCTTCTTTGTTGGCAAATGGAGATATAGAGAGACGTACTTTAAAGGAGACTGATCCGGGGAACTGCCTTCGAAACAGCTGTGCTGGTTCTGCTTCGTGCCAGCTTTGTGGTTGCTGACCACTGAAGGATGCCGTAGTCATTCTGAATCTTTGAATTAATGATTATTTGAAATAGGATTAGGAAGAGGACGGGAAGGGTCAAATTGAAAACTGCATCAATTTGTGTAGCTTTGTTCTTAAAATAAGACAAATGAAGCCTGAGGCCATGTTGTGTGTGAGAGTAATATTTATCTGTTTCTGCTCTTCCGTTCTGGTGGTGTTGCTTTTCCCTCAGAATGGTAATTTGTGGCTGTTCCATGACCACACTTGGCAGTTTCATGTGGAGAGGAGAACTGGATACAACTTTCTGGTCAGGCATGAAGGGGATTTCAAAATTGCCTTGAAAATTCGACCAAACTAAGTAAGCAGTTGTGTTGGTTGGAGAAATAACAGTGAAGTTGCTAATATAAACCATTTTTTTTTTTAAATCTTGCCCACACTTCCCTGATACCTTTTAGGATAGAGAGAGTAAGTGCAATTCAGTTGGTCTGGAATGGTTACAGTTGTGAAATAGTACAGGTGGGCTTTTCAGTTTCTCTAAGTCAGTATTGTACTTGGAGGTGTGCTTGTATCACTCAAGTGGTGTGCAAGTGAAGAGGGATAGAATTTATTTAGCAAGGATGCGCTTTCAAATGTAGCTATGTATTTTTCATTAACAATAAATAAATAAATAGGAAAGGAAATTACTTTTATTTTGCAATGAATCATTCTCTTTAGCATTGTAAGCTTGCATTTATGTATTCTTCTGAGTGTGCAGATTTTTTCAGCAAAACAATCTATTGGGAAGTTACTTAATTCAACTGTACCTCTAAGAAGCAGGTGTTCAAGACTTTATTTAAAATAAAACTTAAATGATTTTTCCCCCATGATCTCAAAAGGTTTGATGCCATTCACTTTTATTTATGAGACTTATATTTAGATGTTCCCATTGATTGCATTCTGAAACTGTAGTAGTTTATCCCAAAAATCTCATTCTCAACTCCAGATAATCTTTTGAATTGCTCGTCTGACTTGTCAATATATGTGAAAGTGTTTACATACAGAATATTTCCTGATATTTATATGTTTTAAGACAGAAATCCCGAGTTGTTGACCACAGAAAGAGTAAATGCCTACCTAACACGTTCCATTCTTGCAAGCTGCTGTTGTGACCACCTTTCTGTACGTCTCCCCATACCCGCTCAGGCTTTGAAGAAATGTGCAGAAATAATTACATAGATTAATCCTTCAAAGACAGCCCAGTTCTTGGATATACTGATTGCACCTTGTTAGAATTTAGTTGGTTTATTTTTGCACTAACATGATATCAGAATAGCGTATCATGAACGTGGTTTTGGGCGAATCTCCTGCAAAGCTTGGGACATTTGTCTACCAAGCTGATGGAATTTGCTTTTTTTCTTTTTTAAATAAAAAACGCCCAGAAACCTCCAAGTGATTCAAACTCCAAAGACAGAGATTTTTCTTTTATCTTTATGCTTAATGCCTAGACTCTTATACCTCATGGAATTAATAAATAATTTGTTCTTTTTTCTTTACTCATTCTTTCGATTGAAGATACATAAAAGAGGATGATGCCATGGATACTAATTTGTTTTTAGGACAAGAGGAACTGGAATGAAGCAGTGCTAGGGCAAGTTCATGTTGCACATTAGGAAAAAGCTCTTCATCCAGAGACTGGAACAGACTCCCCAGGAAAGTGGTCATGCCGTCAAACCTGTCAGAGTTCAGGGAGCATCTGGATGATGCTATTTGTCGTATGGTTTAGTTTTAGGTAGTCAAGGAGGTAGACTTGATGTTGGTTATGGGTCCCTTTCAACTTTAGATATTCTATGATTTCAGCTTGCAGAGTAATGGAGGGTGACAGTGGTTGTTAATATTCTTCTAAATGAGAAAATTGCAATACTCAGCATATTCTGACACTTGCAGACTAAGAACCTAAGTGCATGTAAAGTATTATGTATTTTTGATAAAAAGGGGACAGATATGCTGAAGATTTGTAACAAAAAAAGAAATTATAGATCTCATGTAATAATTTTATTTAGCTGCAAAACAATGTTTTAGTTAACAAAAGCTGTTCAATACTAGCTTTGCTGTAAGAAGAGAAGTATAAAGTACAAATGCAAAGTAGCTAAATGAAATATTTTCAATGAATGCTTCTTACTTTGTTCATTTAACCTGAAGAGAATATTTTAGGCATTTTAATTTAAACTGATCTAGCTGCTCAGAGAAATATTTTGACAGGAATTCTGTTCATGGATGTTTATCATTTTCATTGTAGAACATCTGTCTGCCTTAAATCTACTGAATTTGCTGATGAAAATGTCGTTGCAAATGGATTCTTGTAAATGGCTGGGATACTTGTAATTACTGTATTCAGCTTTAATATAAATGCTTTATGTATTCCTTGTGTCTTCTACAAAGTAATGTGATTTATTAAAATAAGCCAGTGTCAAAAAGCAGGATTGAAAGTACGTTTTACTCCATTTCCAAAATATTTTATTTCTTAGTTATCTTTAATGAGCGTAATTTCTCTGTGGTAAGTCCTTCATAAAACCAGCGTAGGAGCAGAATCAAAATAATTTTGAAACGCAGTATGGGTTTCAGTTATATCGATTTTAAATTCTGAATATCAAAGATACTTCTGTATATCTGCAATATGTTATGCAGCTCAGAGAATCGCAGGATACCTGAGGTTGTAAGGCTCCTTCAATCCCACCCCTGTCAGGTATTTATATCGATTGATGAGATCTCCCCTAAGCCTTCTCAATTTCCTTTGTTCATCTGGGGCCATTTTTCTTACAGTTACATTTTGGTACTTTAACATACCATACCTTTGGTATGTGGAGATATTGAGGTCTAGTTTTGGAAACTTTCTTATGGGATATAAAATGGAAATTTAAATCCTGAATTGACAGATGACAGCATCTTCAGATTCCTTTAAACACCGATCAATAAAGAGTAACAACATGGGTAAGAATACTGAAATTGTTCTAACTGAAAAAAAAATTGGAGTTGTCTGGCTGTCAGAGGTTGAGCTTTGATGCCATATGTCACTTCAAGAACACTGTGTTTTTGTTGTATTTATATGAATGATGCTGAATGAACCATATGATGGGCCCCTTTTAATTTACCAGATCAGTGGTAGCCTTGTCCATTTCCCATTGAGGACCACTGGATCACTCTCTATGTGATGTAGAAAGAGTTGACGTGAAAAATTAGAATCAATGCATAAGAGGAAGATTTCTTAACAGTTATTTTTGAAACAATTAAATGCAATTCATATTTGAACTACCTTTTTATCAGAAGCCCATTCTCCCAAACTTAGAACTTGTCTCTACAGAAAGCAGAAGCAATAATAAAATGGGTGTTTATTTCTTGCATGCAAAAGGATGGGTATCTGCCTGTATTGCCAAAATCATTAGGAATAGTTTCAAGGTCCCATCTTTAAAAATATTGGCAAATACTGGGGACTGAAAGAGGAAAAAGAAAGTGCATAGTGCATGATGTTTTTAAAAATTCCTTCCTGCAAAGGTTAAGTATGAACTCTATAGAGCCTGAGATTTTTTATTCTTGCTTCTGTTTTGGACTCATTGGAGCTTCACTGGAAGAGTCTTAAACCTTCAGCTAGTGTGCTCAAGCCTCATGACTCCTCTGCCTTTTTGTCGGCATTGAAATTAGTCCTACAGAAATGCCTGAATATAGTTCTTGCCTTAGAGATTCTGTCAGAAAGCAAAATTGTAATTATACTACATACTAGAGCAAGTATATTAAGAATCTCTAGATAAAGCAAAATGTGTGCTGGCTCGTGTTTTAATTTTATGCACTTCTTTAGTACTGCTTCCTTACATAAGTTGATAAGATATGTATACCTGCCAACAGTAACAGTTTTTTCAGTACTCAGGGCTTTTTGGTGTTTATTTGGGTTGTTGTTTTTTAGTTTAGATTTTTCATTTGGTTTTACTAAGACATTTTCACTCAATAATTTGATTTTTCCCAGGGATGTTTGTACATCACACAACTGATTGGAGTAGTTGTTGTCTAGAGAAACTCGTGACCAAATACCTCTGAGATCTGGCTTTACATGACATCTAAGTTGACTCGCGGTTGCATTGGATTCACTACCCTGATGAGGAGCAGTTGATTTATTCATATGCTGCAGTATGTTTCTCTGTCAGATTTCCTCTTCACTCACTGTTCTGGTGGAAGCTAAGACCTGTGTAGCTTCAGTTCAGAGAATTTACAGCACGGGTGTTGCACGGCTGAGGCATTAAAGGATCTGTATAATCCAGTGTGTCTGTGCATTGTACACCAGGCTCTTACTAATGGGTTTCTGTGAAAGTGCATTTTATTTGTTTTTTGAATAGCTCTCCTCAGATTCAGAATATGAAGCAATATTTTGAAATCTCAGGGTTTTTGATGGGTTGGAAGTGTCATTGAAAGCTTGGTTTTGGGTAACCCAAACCAAACGACCTTTACTTTCCAAATTTTTTATCTTGGTGTTAATTATGTTTACAACTTTAAAATTTTTGGGCAGCTATACAGATAATCACCAAGCAAGGATATGACCCAGAAAGTCTACAAATAAGTACTCAAAAAACCCCTCAAACCACTTACTGCTGGTTCAAGCATGGTGCTCCTTGCACAGAATACTGTAACACACATTGGAGAAAAGGCAAGTCTCTAGGCCTGGTGTGTAATAGCCCACATTACCTGTCACTCTCATGCCTTGCAACGATTTTTTTTTTTTGCTTTTGCTTGTTCTTTTCTTCTGTTTTTCACCTCATCCTGCTTCTAGAGTTGTCATGCTGAGACTTTATCCTTTCCAATACCTGTATCACTGCTGAATGCCTGTGCAATTTTTACATCCAGCTGTGATGAAAACATGTGCTATTAAGATTCAGAAGAAAGGTGAGACTTCCTTGCTGATGCAAGTCCTTAAAAAACCAGAAACATTATAAAAAAGGAAATACCTTTTTTCAGTCACTAAAAACATTTTAGGTGGGTGGAGGGTTTTGGTGTTTTGGTTTTTGTTGGGTTTTTTTGTGATTTTTTTTTCCTTTTTAATTTTATTTGATTATTTCATTTGACCTTCCTTGTCAAATTTATCTTCCTTCATGAATCTGTTTCAGTGTAACAGTCCTAAGTTAAATATAAATGTTGGGAGAGATTTAACTTCCATACATTCTGTGAATGTGTTCTTGTTTCTTGTTTTCCAAATTCTGTCTGTTTTTGGTGCGAGGCTAAGCTCATTTTTCATAAAACCTTAACAAGAATATATGAAGGATTTTTTGATTGATGCTGTAATTTTTTGAGTGGCTGACCGCCAGAAAGAAAAGAGAGGTAAATCTATTTTGGAAATCTTGAGAACAAATGCATAGCCTTAATAGTATGGTAGGAAGCATTTATAAAACGAGATGTATGCAAGATATAACCCATAATACAGTCCATTTCTAGTGATCTCTGACAGAAGTTTGAGGAAAGGAGACTCGAGTGACCCTGAGCTGGAACAGAAATAGAAGAAAAAGTGCTTACACTGTGATGTGAGGAATTCCTACTAGTATGTTCTCTGTCCCCAGAGAAGGGCAAAATGCTCTTTCTTAGCAACTTAACAACAGCAAAAAAGAAATTTTCTTCTTGACTATGGTTTATCCTTTCATCTTTGGCACTGACTGAAATACTATCATTCTTTCATTTAGTGTACTGATTAGATTTTCAGCTTGTGATCTATTCCAACATTTTTATTTTTTGCCCTAAAACTTTAGCCTATCCAGTTTTTCCTCATATTTGTTTGGGTAATGATTTTGGTTCCTGTCTTATGGCAACTTCTTAACAGGACCTTTCTCTATCTTGTCAATCTAATTTTGAATTTAATATTTTCCTCTGATGTGCTTTTTATCCCTTCATTCTTGATGTAATCTGCCAGTTTATACTGCATTCTATCATCCAATTGTTAATGAAACTAATGAAAGATATTGGACAGAGAACACATCCCAGTACAGCCTGTTAATACACATTTCTCATTTGGACAAATCATTGACAGTTACAGCTTGGTCAGTTTTCTCATAACTTGAGAACTATTCTCATAGAAGTTTCACTTAGAGTATTTTTTATGAAATCTAGATGGAAAAAATAATGGAAAATTATGTCAAATGGCTTTATGTTTGGAGTTAGTGTGTACTTTTCCTCTCTCCATAAGGCCCTTTACATTGCCAGGAGAGTATTTGAGGTGTTTTTACATAACTGTTTTTGACACTTTCATGTTGGGTCTTATTCAGTCTCTTGATGCTTTTTAGGTACAAAGCTTGATTATTTAATATTTTTCCACAAATTGAAATTAAACTAGATTGTCTGTTACTCTGTAGTTCCCCATATTTTCTTCAGACCTAGCTTCTATACCTAGACTTTGTATTTGCCTTTTCCTACTTTTCTATCAATTTAGCTGCTCTCTTTGAACTCTCAAAGAAAACTGACAACTCCGACTGCTGCATTGTTTGGGGTTTTTTTGTTATTTGGCTGTTTTTCGTTTGTTTCTGTTGCTGTTATTGTTTTGTTTTGTTGGATTTCTTAACCATTCCAGAGCTTTGTTGTCAGCAGACAATAATCTTGTGGCCTTTGTACCCTAAGAGTGTTCCATATCAGTCAAATTCATCCTGACTCCAATATTTTTCCCCTGCTGTTATTTATGGACATAATAGTGAAGAACTGAAATGAAACTGCAGACATTTATTTCCTTGTAATATTTAGATGAACAAGTGGTGGTGATAAGCAGGGCTAATGGAATGTAAATTTGTTTAATGGAAGAGCTCAGCTGAACTACTTTCATAGTTTTTCAGCAAGTGAAGGAGCATTTTATTGTGCTCTTGCTAAGGAGGAGTTCTCAGATCAAGTCACAGACATGGGGTTGTTGTAGTGCTATGAACACTGCTAATTATATTTTCACTGTATAAATATTCTCTCCATACAGACTGAGGCTGATTAAAACTTATTTGTGCCTCCTCTGTGATAGCAATGCAAATCACTCTTGAGAGCTCCCCACAGGTGTATTTATTTCCTTTCAAGCCTGCTTTTGTTGTTGGTGCAGGGATGTGCTGAAGATACTCCAGGGCTGAGGGGTGGCTTGGCTCAGATCCACAATCCTTTACAAGGATTGAGGGCTTGGAACAAGGGATATGAGTGTTATAAAGAGACTAGTACCAGTGTGTGAACTGCTCTAAATCCCCCACACTGCATGTTTGTAAGGTTTTGCTGTGCCTGGATTGCCTGTCCCATCATAGGCTTCAGCGTCTGCACTTAGTGCTTGGGGACAAGATCTGGTGTTTTCAAAGTCCTCAGCAAAATGTCCCAGTCTAAAAAGGACACTTGAAATTCAGGTTCCAAAGTGCATTAGCTTATTCCTTTTTCTTCACTTGTTATTTTTTCCCATGTGAATTAGGTCAATTATTAAAGCAAATGAACATAGTGTTCGTTTAACTGGGGAGATTAATGCAGTGTCTGGCTCCCTAATTCTTTGCCTTTTCCCTGGCTATTTCTTTTTTTCAAGATTTGTTTTCTTAGTTTCTGTAAGAGGAAAAAAAAAGGAGTATACATTTATGCTTAGTATTTCAATTTTTCCTTGCAAAGCAAGTTCACAAGAAGCAGTTCAATTTCTTGCAAGGTAAAGATTAGGTACTAAGGTGAGTCAAAACTGCCTGATTGGTGCATTTTGCTATGTAAACTGCACACATTGCATGAATATAGGAAAATACTATTGGGTAAAGCCATGAAGGATGTTGACAACTTCAGCAATCATTTGAGTGTTCTCTCCTCCAAATATTATCTGAATTCATTAATTCTCTGCTGAAACAGATGAAGAACACTGCTCCCTAAACATGGTGACAGACTGAACGTTGTCTATGCTGTTGAAAGTGTCCTTTGAAGACCTTGTTTCTGTTCAAGAAAATATGTATGAATACAGAAGATGTGCAAATTACTAAAAAAATCCTTCAAAAGGATCAAAAAGAAAAAAAGCAACACATTAAAATCTGCCTGGTTTTGTACAAAATTCTGCATTTGTATGTAGTTCCTTCAAATGAAACAATAGACATTGAAACCACCATTATTTATCCTAAATATCCACATTCTTCCGTAAGATATAGTCTTGGTGATGCATTTCTTAATAGCAGAAAATAGCAAAACTGAGTAATAACAAAACCTTGATTAAGAACATGACTTTAATTTTCTTATGACAAGTGGCAGACATGAGAATGTGTATATGAATAAAAATTGTTTGGTGTAACAATATGGACATAAGTTTTCTTTCTCTTCATGTCGTAAACTCTGCTAAAGACTGAGATACTGCATGAAATTTGATGAATAATCTGATTTGATAATAATATATTATAAATTCTAGAAAGCTTACACACACCTGACTATATTTTATTACAGGGAACTCAATTTTGCTCATGTAACTTTTCCTTACAGTTCTGTTTAGAACATTTCCATTTTCTTATTTGCATGTGTGTGTTCTTGGCTTTCCTTTCTACACCTTAATGGGCGTGAACATTTCTCAGTGAGCTGCTTTCCTTAGAACTATGACAGTATTTCATGCTGCCCATTGAGAAATCCTTCTCCACGAATTGAAATGAAGGGAACTAGGAAATTGTGGTAAATTATAATTACATTGTAATTAAGAATAGGGCTGAAAAAAAAAGATTTTTTTCTGATGTAGGACCAACTAAATATTCCTTAGGGGCACTAAGTTATTAACATGCTAATGTTTTTTTTTTTTTTTTTAATTCTGACTAAGTTGTAGCCAGCACAAAAATTGCCAGCATTGACATTCAAAAGAGTTTTTGAATTGCTAAGTGGAAAATTGAAGAGAAATTGATGTTTTACAGTAGAGTGGATCTTTGATTAAATGTTACGTGCAATCACCAGTTTTCTCAAAAAGGTGTGGAGAGTAACACACTTCAGGAAGTATTGTGCTAGTAGAAATTTTATAGTCTTTATATGAATGTGCTTGATGGGAACATGGCTAATATTGTACTCTGTGGATCACTATTCCCAATTTAATATCACTTTATGTTCTCTCAAAAAGAGGAAGAACTGTGGATAATTGCCAGAAAGAGGAACAATGCAACCCAGACCTCTGTCTCAAGTAATTATATTATTTTCAGCAAAATAATGGGGAACTTGAGGAATGTAACAACCAAACTCACTCTTGGTTCCAGGAGAACTCATGTCCCATCTATAGCTGCAGGATTATACTGTGGTATGCAGTTGAATATTCCCAAAGTTTAGTAATTTTCTCTTATTTTCATAGCTTTTTTTGTCACAGATTTAATATGATTTCATCCGATTTTATGATTTGAGCGAAGAACCATCCTTGCTTTTTTTATTTGGTTGGTAAATAATTAGTGGAAATGCCTTCTAAAAGGGCAGAAAAGAGCCCCTTGCTTGTCATGATCCTTAAATCTGCAATGCCAAGGCAGAGGATGCAATGTCTGTCCTTGAAACTTTCTGCTAGAATACTCTTTGTGATCACGAAGATGCATAAAATGAGTATTCTGATTGCTGTTGTTGACATAGAAGAATTGATGCGTACTAAGGTGTGTTGGATGTCTCTAACATCTGAACAATATGACTTAAATTTCTTTTTGTTGCTTTTTGACAGCCAGTAGTGTGGATTTAATATGTTTTAAATCAAATTGCTGGACTCAGAGCAAGTTCATAAAGGACTTTGATAATAAAATATTAGAACAAGTGAATTGCGTTTCAACATGAAACAAGGCAAGCACAAGTTTAACAAGATTTGTGAACTGGACTGAATTTAATAAGCTCTCCTTATCTTCTCTTTCATGTTTTTAATTGAAAGAATATGCAAATCAAATAAAAACTCTGAGGATGTGAACCCATAAAAACTAAAGATAAACATGTGGTGGACCCTGAAGTCCTGAATTTCAACTTCTGAAGAGGATTGATGTTCACCAATTCTGTGCTTTTCCCCAGTGATATGGTTGGAGGTTTTCACATATCCAGTCAAATTTGGTTACTGAATTCTAGGTGAAAAATTACATAAAAATTTGGAGATGGCAAACTGTTGAAAAAGTGCCTTTGTTCTTCAGTCCTTGCCTCGGAGCTGTACTTGTTATAAAATACCAAGAATTAGGAAGCTGGCATGTCAGACTATCCATTTGCTGCTGTAAATCCATGTCCCTCTCTTCTCACCCATTTCCAGGAGATTTGAGCTTTATGCCTATGCTGGGAAACCTGCGTGTCATCCTCTTCTGTCAAGTATAACAGTATTTGAAACAGTCTCTCTAGAAGTGAGCAGAACTATTTTTGTACAAGATCATGCTAAATTCAGTGGTGCTATTGATTTATGCAGAGTTCAGCCAACACACACTGGAAATACTGCATACAAATACAATTAAGATGAGCCTAATTCAACTTCTTTACTAGACTACAAACAATAAGCATTCATTTATAAAAGTAACTTTATTTCTATTGAAGGCCTGAAGTAATTTAGATTGGGGAAGCTCCCAATGGTGTTGTTATTGCTAGGATATACTCTGTATATGTGGGAGCGTGTGCTAGTGTTTGGAAGGTGACATTGACAGCATTGTGAGTGGAGTTCAGTGCCCCATGGAAATGATGGAGAGGTCAGGGAATGATTCATCTGCACTCAGCTCCTGCTCCGGGGCAGCGGTGGTGCACGGTGGGTGAGGACTGACATGCATGGGCACCATGGGTCGTGACTGTTGTCCCTGTTCAGCTGGCCACCGATTTGTTCCAGCAGGAGTTTTGGTTAGTCTCTCTCTGCGCTCATTTTGGTTTCCAAATGTTAGGACTTTCTTTTTCTTAGGGCTGCCTGAGCTAATAAAATCCTGATCTTAACTTTGGTCCCTGTGTAGGCCACTTGGGTTTTCTACATTTTCTGTGCTTGCCAAGACAAATACAGTTGTCCCTCAGTTGGGTTAAGGAATACCATAAGAATTCAGAATAGGGTTCAATCCATCCAAAACATGGTACAATAACTTCTGTACTGAATTTATCCAGTGAAACAAAATCCCAAGAAACAGTGTAGAAGAAATAAATAATTTTTAAAAAACCCTTTTTTAATCATAATTTTCATGGAAATACGTTTCCTGCCAAGTACCTGTACTCAATCTATTACTCATATGCAACTAACTTCTCAGTTGTTGGATAATTCTTAAATGTCTGAAAAGATACACCTACCTTCAGCCTCCAAAAGTCTCTCCCACTCTGGTTTGGTAATAGCACTCAGCTGTTCTGGAAAATATTGCATGTTCAAAGCACTAAACAAATATTGACTAATTAATTGAATAATTTAAAGAAAAAAGTATACTTCTAGCAATGCTGAGGACTGTGCTTAGCACACAGTACAGTAGCAATACATGGATTTCAAGTGTCTTTAAGAGATTTGGAAGATGTGTTTTGTTGTTGGATGGTGAATACCTTTGGAAAAATGTCTTAATCTGATAGTTTCACATGTATAATGACTGGACTTCATGCCAAAAAATGGCCAACAGTGACATGATTTTTTTTTAAAAGTCCATGTGGCTACTGAAAAGTACTTGCATGTTTCCCTTATGTAATGATGCTTTTGTGATTGAATAGTACTTTAATTATTATAGAGTGATTTCTTCTTTTAGAAATTGCAGAAATACTCATATAAGTTAGACTGACACAATAAACAGAGTATACTAATTGCAGGTCTTTTGTTTTTAGGCTCAGTTTGAGTATCATTTTGAAAATCTTATCCCTTTAGAAGAGATAGTACAAAAAATACAACCATCTTGTCAAAGCTTTAATAATGGCCTAAAAAATTTCTCCTCAGTAGATTGAGACACTGTACAGAATAATACGAGTCATAGCAATTATTCAGCAGTTTCTTGGGAAAGACCATTGAAACAGAGGAGTAAATCACTTTTTCAGAAGAGTTTCATTCTCTGTCATACCTTCTGTTTCTAAAATATTGTACCTCAAATTCAAACATTACCTTTCATCTAAACACTTGCCTTTTCCGTTTGGGGCATTCCTAGGATAGAAAGCACTATATTACAATGATAATTAAATTATCAGCCATTTCTCTGGGTTATTTGTAGTATTTTTTCCTACTGAATTCTCAGGTGGCAGAAAATTGAATAGTCTTCTAATGTATTTTCTCTTTAAATAGCAAGCAAAAGGGGAACAAGAGGCTACGAAAAATGCTGCTGAACCTCTCTTCATGCTAGACATAATAATGATACTAATAAATATCCCTCTGATATTCAAACAACAAAAGTTTTATTTTTCAGTTTTCTTTTAAACTGCAATAACCTCTGAAAAAATAAAGTTGTGTAGAAAAGGAAGAAAAGCAGAGCAGAGGAAGGTTGGAAAGAAAGCAGAGAAATTGTCCATTAGTGTTCGTATCTGCAGTGGGTTAGGAGACTTGAAAGCATGAATTCAAGTTTCGTTTGACAACTGCATGACTGAATAGGCTTTTTTTCCTCATGCAGACAGGAATTGTACAAGATTTCCAGATAAAGTAAAAGTCTTTCAGCAAGGTTGCTGCTGGCAGCACCGAGTGTTGTTCTGTAAGGTATTTTTTCCAAGCTCCTACTGGTAATAAAATATAATCGCTCATGTATCTAATTTTCCCAACTTCACTGCTATTTCCAATGCTGAAATGTAGATGTTATCCATATCTTGGTCTCATATTTCGATATTTAATTTAATTTAAAATATTTCTGCAATATTTGTAAGTTCAGAAAGATTTAGCTTCTGTTGTGTCTCTGTAGGCAGTCTTTCCAACCCATTTTCTTTTTTTTATGTGGTGCATATTTCCTTCAGTATATTTTGAGAAAATAATACCTTTTGCAATGGCAATGAAAGATTTTTAGGTTTCATTATAATACAATTTTAGCTGAATATTCTTTTGCTGCTGCTTCTTTTGTGCCTCTGGTGCTGATACAAAATTTAAGGTTATGAATATGTCTTAATAAGACTGTTCATCTTTAAAGGAGGAACATTTGTGTGATGAAGAGTTTCTGTGGTGAAAAGCTCTGTGTAATGAATCTGCTTGAAGATGGGGGATTGTATCTCACAGTATGGAAGCAGTTGGGGCTGTGGGGGTAATTGGAAACATGATGGGACAGGACTGCTCTCCAGCTTAATGTAAATAGTCAGCTCCAGATGAGGAACTGGGAGGAAGCATGAAATAAGTTCTCCAGGAATAAAGCTGTCTTTTCAGTACTTTCTGGGGAAATTTATGTGAGTGATTAGCAACATTGAGTTGGGACAAACAAATCATCTTAGTGGAAATGATGTCCAAGTATCGTGAGAAACAAATGTGAAAGTGAAAACAGATGTGAGAAACTAATGATGTTTGGTGTGTTGCATAGCTAAGGGCATTACTTCTGTTAAAAATGTGGACTGCATGTTGTGGTCAAGTTTAATGCAGAGCCGCTCAGAGAGAAGAAATCAGAATCAAAATTAGTATCTACAGGGAGACAGATCATGGAACTTTCAAGAAAATGTCAGTTTTGACTTCATGAGTTTCCTGAAGGTCAAGCTTTATGATGCTTTCCTTTCTGTTTGTTCCTTGGCATAACCCTGAAATGTGGTTCAAAGTTCTCAATGTCCAACAATTTAAGCTGTTACTGTTATTAAAACAGACACCAGAGCCCTTATCAAGCTGACATCTACGATATCAAAGTGGATTTTCTTTAGTTTTTTTATATATAATATACAGATACACTTATTTATCTTTCTATCTTTTTCTGTATCTCCCCCTTATTTTTTTCTTTTATATTTGTCTTCACTGGTGAACTGCTAGTAGAGTGGGTTCTTTTCCCATATTATGAAAACAGAAAGCTCTTGTGTACATGCTCAGAAATGTGACTGGTTATGGAAATAAGTAGAATTACTAAGTGGCTGCCTTCTGGTCCTCTACGTCTTTCATTACTCCTGCAAATGAGTGCAGTGCAAAAGTTAATATCTGAAGGAGAAACTCTGCAAAGTCAGTATGAGAGGAAAGTTCAGAGTAGGAATAGCTCTATTTTGTTATGTTGTTTTATGCCAGAATTTACCATGTTTGATTGTACACTTTGTCAAGGTTGCTGGTTTTTATCTCTGTAGTGAGCAGAAGGCTCCTGCAGGCAGAATGAAAGGCTCTTGGGGCATCATTTGTCAGCTAATCCCTCTGTTGAAAAAATGCTCTCTCAGGAGAAGAAAATCCTGTGCTATGTTCACTGTTGTGTCAAAATATTGTGCCACTGCCAAAATTACCTGTACCTTGGGTGTTGGGTACTCTCTTTCATTTCATACTTTGCCACTGGGGTGCTTGTGCTTCTAGTCAGCTTGTCCTCAGAGGAAACCCATCCACCTTCAGGTGTCCCTCTGGATGGTTCAAGTGGCGACAGCAGGAAGATTGGGAGCTGCTTTGTTTCTCACCATAACAGCTTTTAGTAGGTGGTTGTGACACTGGCTGTGACACTTGGCTGTAGTCAGGCACCCACCTGGTGGCAATCACATGGCATTCAGGTGTTCAGCACATGGCAATCATATGGCAAACATGTCAGACACACACCTGCCACATGTCATTCACATGCTAATCATGCCCCCCCGCATGTGACATTCACAGGTCCATCATCTGGCCCTCATGTGCCCGATACTTTTGTACGGAACAAAATTTGAAATGTAGTGACGTAGTGTTGCTTGGGCTGTAGGGCTGAGAGCCTGTTGCTCTTCTTTCTCGTTAATGTTTAAGTTTGTGCAAGGAAATTTGAAAAACGATTATCACTTCATTTGATTCACTCTTAAATGTATCAAGCCATGCAGAAAGGCTTGATACAATAAGAAATGTCCAGTATAAATGATCACTGCTTTGGTTAGTGAATGAGTTCTCCTTGAGATGAAAGTTTCAGAGTTCGCTGAAGCAGCAAAAAATCAGTAATGGGGAATGCGATTCAGTCAATGAAGAGTGATAAGTGAGTGATCAATAACTGAGTGATTGGTGAAAAGCAATTGATGACAGAGTGAGTGTTCCAGATGTGTTTGTGCTGTAGGAGCAAGGCATGCTGAAGTGAATACTGTTATACTGCAAGGTAAGTTATTCCCATTTTCTTCCTGACAGTTAAAGATGATTGTAAATGGCATTATTTGTCTGGATTTAAATAGTCCTAAGTAAAATAGTGATGATTTTGTCTAAACTAGGGCAACTTGTGTGCAGTGGCTTAGGGGAAGGTCACTTGTTCAGTAGTTTGGTTTTAGGCTGTGGTTTTGATGTGTTTGCTTACATGCACTATTCACTCTTCATATGCCTCTCTGACAGAAAGAAAATGTGACAAGGATTTCAAATGGATTGCCATTAAAATGAAGCAAAAGTAAATGAATGTGTATTGAGATATGATTTTTTTCTACTGGGTTGCCCATAATGCAATAGTTTTTCTTCTATCAAAGAAACTTCTCAGGGAAGAAACAATACATAGGTTTACAACTGAAGTAATAATTTAACATTGTTTGGATTTTTATTTCGTTATAGAACTTCTCCGGTTGGTCACATATACTTTGACTATTAATTTAATTTATGGATTAATTTAATGGATTGTAGCTTTGTGAGTCATACACTCAACAATGAAGTTTTAGCTATTGTAATCTTTGTGCTTTTTAATCATTAAAGTTTCCCTTTTCTGATTTTTGTCATATAAATTCTTACTCATGCAGGTAATCCCATTAAAATTCTCTGAGACTGCTAGTGTGAATAGTCTGGTAGTCTGGGTCTAAATTAAAAAAGGAATCTCATTTCTATTCTTCTGGAGTAGAGGTATATAAAACACTGAAAGTGCTTTAAATGTTCTTTAACCCAAGCTGTAAAAGATACCATAAATTTGAAAAGTGACACTTTCTATAACACATAGCAAGAACAGCAGAAATTATGGTGACTGCTGCGATGCTGAAATTACTATGAATTTCCTTTAGTTAAAAGGAAAATGGGGATCTGATTCTGCTTTTCTTGCACTGTTTTCATGTCAGTGTAATGCCGCTGACTTCAGTGGTTGTCAACCTGACTTGCATCTGTTTAGGAGTGTATATCTATACCTCTCTCTCTCTATATATATCTTGCCATTTCAGGAAAACTGATCCAGTTAGATGTATGGGTTTTTAGTGGGAAGGAGCACCATGTTCTAAGACTCTGTCAATAGCTAAGGGTCACTACTACCCTGGTATTTAACTCTTGTCTAACTTCTCTATAAAGTTCATTTAGATCAAAGTTATGTACATGTCCAGGGATCTGGAGTGTTTTAGATTGATATGAATTGGAAAAGGTAATTCTAAGAAAAAAAACCCCTTGAAATATTGGACGGTTTAATATTTTGTCAACTATTCTAACCTTTTGCCATAAAATTATTTTTCAAAGTGAGTTAATCTTGAAAATTTCATATATATTCTATCAGCAGTCTTAAATGACTTCTACTGCTAACAAATGTTTTACTGCAAAGTTGAGTAATCATTCTGAAAAAATAAGCAGTTGAGCAAATCCCAGGGATTTTGTAAACTTGTTCTACCTATAATAGAGTTTATAAGCTGCTTCATCCGAATCAGCATGCCTGAAGGAAGAAACTTCATAGGTCTTCCAGAGCTTTGAATTCTACCATGCATGACTTCTCAAAGCTTTTCAGCATTTTCAGCCTGCCCGACAGGTTGAGAGACGTTGCAGATGGCCAGCAGAGCTAGAAGGATTTTACACACTCAGCAGCAGTCGTTTTTGCAGATCACAGTGGCTGAGCAAAGTGCTCAGGCTTCCCAAAAGCAACAGCTCTGGGCCTGTGCTATGCGCATTTGCTGCAGAGAACTGCTGCTGTGAAGGCTTCCCAGAGAAAGCTGGAAAGCATCAGCTATTTTATACTGTGTGTGTGTGTGTGTGTGTGTTATTCCCATGCTTTCCATGATTCTTTTTCAGAAATAAATCCAATCATCAGAGGATGCACTGATGCTTTTTAATTATTAGCAATGCATGCTGTATAAAGCCTAACAAGAAAATAACGTGGTGGTGGTATCCTGAAGGTGGTGGTCCGAGACAACTTTGCATGGAAAATATGCATAAAAATATACAGATTTCTGCAAAACTGGAAAAAAAGTCTTTCCTATTTTAGAAGCCTTTTTTGTATTTTAATATTAGTAGGGCACCAGCATTGATTAATGTGTTCAGTAAGTCCCAGGGCCTCTCTGGTAGGTTTTAGGTTTTGGAAGATACTCCTGGGCTATGCTGTATAGTCAGTAATTTTAAACAGGGCCTGACTTTCAGAAGCAAACTGAAGCAGTAGCTCCGGCTTTGGAGGGGAGGTATAGGCTGGTGGTCTCTAGTTTGTCTATGTTTTCGTGTATTTCCATACTTTTATTGTCAAACTGTATTTTTCCAAATTCCAGATAGGCAACATATTTCAGAGATCTTGCATCAACAAACACTTACAGAAATAATTTCAAACCCACTTATTACACTTAGCTTAAAAGCTATGTTTATACATGTACCTTATAAAAAATATAAGCAAATTCTCTCTAATATGTCCTGCCTTCATTTTCCATGCAATTCAACACAGGAGTGAATTATACTCATGGGAAAGCAATGCAAGGAAAAAGCTGGCGCAATAAATATCTCATTGCCCAGGAGGTTCTCTTAGGTCCTGATATTTTATGATGCATTTTCCTGGACGTACACTGGCACATACACTCACCCTGTGGGATTATAGCAATCATTCCTTGAAAAGATATTTACATTCACTAATAGTGAATCACCTGAATTTATCCCAAATAAAAAATAAATCATCCCAGTTTCTGTATTCAGTAATTAGATTCCTTTTGCACATTTTTATTTTTGATGCATAAGCGTTTCTATAAATGGATTACATCTGGGTACTGTGATGAAAAGGTTATTAGAAATGTGACACAGACAGATAGTCCTTGTGTTAAAATAATTCCCCAGTGGCATAAGTGAAGCTCTGCTTTGGCCTTGTGTGACTGTAACAAAAGATTTTAGCTGCTGCTCTGGGATGCTGTGTCATCCCAAGGAAACATAAATAGGTCCAGGTCCCCGAATTTGTCTTTCAGATTTTTTTACAGATATGTGTCCAAGATAATCTGATTTCCTAGATATTATTTTTGGATCCCTAGTATTGATGAAGAGATTCAGGTGAATGTATAGTTGACATGCAGAAACATTATATCAGCCTTGGAGACGATAACAAAGGCATTGTCTGTCAAGCCATAATAGAGAATATGCTTTTTAAGTTCCACACAATATGTTTTTACTTCCCAACTAAAACTGTAAAAGCTACCCAAAAAAACACATGCTGTAAACTAGCAGAAATTGTGTTCATATTACTGTGAATGCGGTGCTGAATGTAGTATTTAAAGAAAATACAATCCAAAGGTTCAAGAATAAGACAAATGACAATATCTTCCACAAGCACTTGCAAAAACATCTGCTAACCTTTCCAAACAAAACAGACTTTCACCTTGATGTGTTTGCATTGCTTGGAAAATGATCTGCTCTCCATTAAATTCAACACTAAATGGCCCACTGGGTGTAATGAAGCAATAACATAATAAAATAAAAAAAAAATCCCTATACTTGTAAATGCCGCCAGAGCTATCTGAATATTTTATAATGAACAGATGATAATCTGAAAAAAAAATGGTTCCTGCTGTGAAAGTATAAATGATAATATTCAAACATAAGACCTAATTCCTCAAGGTTTTTTTTAACAGGGGTGTTTTTAGAAATGCATTTAGAGGAAGGCAAAACTAGAACCTTTTGTTTGATTTAGAAATATCTTCCAAAAGGTAACTGATTGAAGCACTAAAATTGCTCTTTTGGTCTTCTGTGGTTCCTGTGTTTTCAAGGTCTTTTGTTTGAAAATATCCACACAGCAGTTCCCTAAAACAAAAGCATAACAAAAAGGAGGGGGAGATTGTCTTTTGGCTGTTTTTATATGTGGTAAACATTGTTATTTACTTGGATCTCAGAAGGTTTGAAAATTTAAACCATAAAACTCTGAAAAACTTTGGAAATTATCTTTCAAATGACAAGAAATAGTAATTTCTAAAATTGCTTAGATAAAACAAAAAAAGGAAAAATCCACAAATTTCTGACATTTCTCCTGAATTGAAAAGAAAAAAAAAAAATCTTAATTTTAGTTATCCCTTGCTTGTAGCCTTTAATTTCCTCTTCCCCGCTGTTACTACATTTATTGCCAGTTTATTTTATTTCATGTCTAATGGTTGCATTTTTTTTTGTGCCTAACAAAGATTTTAGGGGTTAAACTCTCTTTCTGAAAATTATTATTCTTTATTCTGCAATGCTTGAGTTTTTTTGAGAAAGTGGTTGTTGCATGTTTATTGTTTTTAATAGAATTCCCACAGAGCTTATTCATGTGGCTTGCCTTTTTAATTATTTTTCTGTTTCGTTTTGTAGATGTATTTTCATCAGCATTTTTCTAAAGTACTTATTTCTGAAATACTTAATCACAAAAGAAAAAAAAAGTGACTGTGTATCCAAAGAGATAACCTATCAGCAAACTTGTTACAAGCACTAACCGAAACTTAATTTTAAAAATTGCCTACTTGGATACCGTGGTAGTTAGTGATTGTATTGGAGTGTTAAAAATGGAACTTACTTGTCTGCAAAAATGAGTTGCTCGTTATGCCCAAACAGCTGTTCATGCTCTTGCTTTCTGCTGAGATAAAGTTTTGTTTGGGTATTTAGGTACTGGGAAAACTAAAGATATTTAAGGTGGAAAATGGCACTCATAGTATATCTGGATGACAGGTTATAGGCTGATTTCGCATATGGGAGTTGATCCAGAGAGACTGAAAAAAGTGATTTTTATCTATGAAATAAAAAATAATATTCTTGTAGCAGCAATAGTGTGGCCAGCAGGGATTGTCCCCCTATATTGAGCACTGGTGAGGCCACAGCTCGAATGCTGTCCTCAGTTTGGGCCCCTCATTACATGAGGTACATTGCAATGTTAGAGTGAGTCCAGAGAATGGACAAGGTCTGGAGCACAAATCTGATGAGCAGCTGAGGGAGCTGGCATTTTTTAGTCTGGAGAAAAGGAGGCTGAGGCAGGGACCTTATTGCTCTCTGCAGGTATCTGACAGGAGGGTGTAGCAAGGTGGGGTCCGTCTCTTCTCCCTGGTGGCGAGTAATAGGAGATGTCCTCAAGTTGTGCCAGCAGTGGTTTAGACTGGATATTAGGAAAAATTTTTTCAACAAAAGGGTTATCACCACTTGAACAGGATGCCAAGGAAAGCAATGGAATTACCATTCCTAGGGATGATTAAAAGATGTGTGTATGTGGCCCCTGGGGCTATGGTTTAGTTGTGGACCTGGCAGTGCTGGGTTAACAGTTGGACTTGATGGTCTTAAAGATCTTTATCAACCTAAATGATTCTATGATTCTAATTCCCTATTCATTTTTTTCCCTTCCCTTAAAAACCTGTACTGACTGTCTGCCTTCTCAGAAACAATGCTAAACCCAAGGTTTTGTCTAGCAGAGGAAGCCTGAATTGCGGTGGAATGTTTCTGTCCCTTCTTTTTGAGCTCAGTCAACTCCGACTGTTGTTGACAGGAGTTTCGAGGCTGTGAGCACAATTTCCATATGTGGAAATCAAGAATATGGAAAAAATAATGCACTTTAGGTAGCTTGACAACAAGAAATTTTCTTGGTAGGCAGAGCCCTCATAACTTTGCTAGCTCTACCATTTGTCATATTAGTTCCTGCCTCAGGTATGAGGTCTGTAGCACAATATTATTGCTGGTGGAGAGGGAAGTGATGAAACACAAACTGCTCACTTTACCTGCATGGGAAGAGCATCCCTCTGGACCTGGGCACCACACATGTAGATGAACCTGTGTCCTTTTTTTGGCCCTGTTTTATACAGAAAGCTTTGTTTTCATGGGGACCATTTCTGAAAACAGTTTGAATGAAAAGCAAATGAGGGGTTTTTGTGGCTTGTAAGTCATCACAGTAGTGCTTCTCAGATTTTAGAAGCTGATGTTTGCAAATTAATTACTTGGCCTTTAAATAGTTCCAAACCACCCTAAGTGCTCCATTATGTTAGCACAGGCTTGAGAAATAGATATGTATTACTAGCTAATTGAATAACATATGGTGTTGATTAGTGCTTAGCTCTTTTTATAGATCTCAATTAAAAAACTGACTGCAGTATATTTTGAGACTATGAGACGTCTGTTGGTTGCTTCTGGCAGGAGAGAACTGCTGAACCAAGAAATGATGAACTTTTTCTGTTTAGTCCATCTATAAGTTCCTTTAGGATCTCTTGGTGCATGTGGCTGTGATGGGAGATAGGCTGGGGTTTGTTCATTTGTTGCACTATTGAAATGCAGCCTTTCCTGAAAGATTTAAGTGCTCTCCCGATAAAGCAAAACAAAAGCCCGGGCTTTTATTTTCTGTGCTATTGCTTAAGGTATACAAATATACAATGAGCCTGTTTCAGATAGATAAATATCTATTCTTATGGGGTTCAGTTTGCAGAGATGCATTTCTTGGGAGGAGTCCTAGGACAGAGACAGAAAGTTATAAAGCTCTCCAACCCCAAATAATGTCAATCTCATTTTGCCTCATTCCACCCCCCAGCAATAAACATGTGAGGAAAACCTGCCTTTATTTCTTTCACTTGATGCATTTTTTGCTTAGGAGATTATTTTCCTCTTCACAAAAAACACCTGAGAGGATGATGATTATGGATCTTGTTATTATTCCCATGGATGATTGAAGTGGTGTAGTAGCTAGTAGCAGTGATCAGAGTGGGAGGAGCTGGAAGGATATAGAGAAACAGTAAACAAGAAAATAATGTCTTTCTCTGCCTGACTTATCTGTCCTCCGCTGCTAAGATTCCTCTTTTACTCTATTTTGTGTGGAATTTTTAAAGAGAAAATTTAGTAAATATTGGCTTCAAATGTGATGTGATCTGAGTTGTATTAGGGAGACAGCAAGAAGAGATACTGAGTTTTATCCACAGTTTTATCATTCACTAGTAATTTAGTTCTTGGGTGTATCACCTGACAAACTCTTCCTTGATTTTTAGAAGCAAGTGATTATTCTCGCTACTAAAACTCATAGTAGAAAAGCCTTCCTACAGTGTAAAATTACTTAATGCATATATTTTCCAGATTTTCACATCAAATGTTGTTGTATTATATACCATTTTGTATTTAAATTTAATCTGAAAGGCTCAGAACAAAAGAGGTCCTGAAAAATTGATTGGTTTCTAAAAAGCATTTCAGATGCCAGTAGATTCCCATTCCGCAGTAGGTCTTCCAGTGAAATGACATTCATTCATCCATCCATCCATCCAGAGAAAACAGATGAGTCCTGCAGCGTATCCTGAAGGTTACTCGGGTCATTTGGGAGAGAGTTGTGTTTCACTGTGGCAGTGCTTTCACCGTGAGTGACCTTTCACTGCTTTGCTGTTTAGTCCTTTCTGTTGTGCGTTTGCTCTGCCACAGCCGCGATGTGCAAAATAGGCCGTTCATGACCTAAATCTCTCTGGGCTCTAAACCAGGAGCAGGTGCAACCGCCACCAAAACCGGAAGGCTGCAGTGTCGGGATCATCCAGTGATAATGAGGGTGGGGGAAGCCAAAGGTATTTTATTTTTGTATTCCTGATCCTTCCCCCAGGCTGCCCTGCCCCCACCATCCGTGTTTAAAATAGATGGCAATATGATCATTTTAGGCATCTCCCAGGAACAAATTTCTAGAGCTAGCATTTCATTCAGTGAGATCAATTAAAGGTTGCAGAGGCAAGTTAGTACTCACTGGCTTTTTGGTAAAGACATCACAAGGCAGCAGGGAGTTTCAAGTAGAATAACAGATAAATAGGAAGACCTTATCACAGAGATTTCAGTTTTGGGAAGGGTCTTGTCACATAACTTCACTCACAGTGTGAAAAATGTTCTTAAAAGGCAGATGCACAAGTCACCATGCTCCTGTGACTTTCTTCAGTTGGTGATGTCCAATCACCTGAGAGATATACTACCAAATTTATGGAGTTTGATAAAATTTCCAGTTATTACCAGAGGTGCTTTTGTGTAGCATGCCAGAAATATCTCCCAGATATGTGAAAACTGACAAGGTGATGATTGGAGAGAGGATGTTGAAAAGTGATCAATCTCTTTTTTCTTTTTTATTGTCCTTTTTTAAGCATTGCAATAACAACAGTTTCTCAAAAGCAGATGATATCTCTCAATATTTGTTGTTATCTGTTGATGTCTCAAAAAACAGGTATTACTATTACTACCTGCAAAAGTAAAGTCCTTTTAATGTTTGGAGAGACATTATCACAGGCAGAGCAAGATTCATCCCATCTAACTTGATACCTACAGCACAGATATCTGCAAATGAAGAATACTTCTTTCTGAGAACACAAAACATCTGAGTTTATAATTTAGTCTGTTTCATAGTGAGATGACTCTCCATAGGCCTTCTTGGTGAAATTTAAAGTGTCTAGGAGTAGAATAGAGTCTGGGAATGAGGGACTGAGATGTAAACATCTGCATCTTTGATGATTGCTACTTAAATGTCTTTCACAGTTTTGAAAAGAAATATTAGAAATCCCTGAATATTGTAATTAGTGGACTTTTGTCCTTAGTGCTTTGTTCATACTTTCTATCCTTTTCAGGTACTACAGGAATGTATTTATTGTAGCAACTTCTTGGGAAGTAGACAAGATGTATAGAATCATATAATGGTTTGGGTTGGAAGGGACTTTAAAGATCACCTTGTTCCAACCATCCTGCCATAGGAAAGGAACCTTCCACTAGACCAAGTTATGCAAAGCTCCATCCAGCCTGGCATTGAACCCCTCCGGGGATGGGAAGTCCACTTCTTCTCTGGGCTATGTGTTCTAGTGCCTCATCACACTTACAATAAAAAACTTTCTTTCCTAACACCTAATCTAAACATATCCTCATTCAATTTGAGGCCATTTCCCCTTGTCCTATTGCTACAGGCCCTTGTGAAAAGCCCCTCTTCAGCCTTCCTGTAAGCTTCTTCAGGTACTGGAAGGCTGCTCTAAGGTCTTGAAGCCTTCTCTTCTCCAGGCTGAACTGGGTCATTCATCTGTGGCAAGAGGTCTGCATTCAGTACAACTGTCTGAGCTACACAGTGGTCTCTGGGATTCATGTACTCTGTTGGCCTCCTGAATGTACCCAACATATTTGAGTATTATCTACACAGAGCCAAAGTCCCAGTGATTGATATTGTTCTGTGTTGATAAGATGGTCTGGTAACAGAACAATTAGTTGTAATACAAATGAGCAAGATTTTCTTTCCGTTTTCTTGAATAGAAAATATGCCATTGGCTTGCAGCTAAGAAGGTAAGGATTGTTTTGGGGAAGGTTGAGATTTTTGATTCCTTACTTTCAAGCTCATTTGAGAAGAGAAATCTCCAGGAAGCTGCAACGTTACCTAAGCCAGCAATCACCACAAATTGTAGTTGTGCTGGTTTTCCACATGGGACAGTTTTCTACTCCACAAAGCTATAATGTCATGCAAAGTTCATTTTACTGGTAAGCATCATTGAGCCAAAATTGAGTTCAGAGCCCCAGGGAAAATAAATGTAAGCATTTATCCAGAGTGCAATTTAAATTGGCATGAAATTTTGGGATCTTGGTTGCCTAGTTCACTCATTTCTAGTGCACTGCAGGCTTCATTAGGGCCCTTAAAATTGAGAAGCTGGCTTTCTTTTTGGGGGTAAAAATGGTTATCTGCAAAACTGATGACTTTAAAAGACATGTAACCAGTACAGTCAACATGAACTGTATAATATGAGGACAGGGAAAGAGGCTTTTCATTTAAAGCCTGTCCACATATTATCAAACCCATAAGACACTGATAACAATTAAAAATTGCTTTTAAAATTAAGATTACAATGTTTTTTTCTAAGTCCATGTAATTTTCCAGCAGGATGAACTAAGCATTGTTTTCCTCACCAATCAAAATTGCTGCCTAAACATTTTTACTCCAGAAAGCAGAAGTATGCAATGATGTATGCATGAGCTGAAGGCCTGTTGCTTTCATGAATTAGACTGCATGTGTGTTGGTTTAAACACTGGTGGATCTTTACAAGATTTTATGAATTTGATTCCCCCCCCCCCCGCATTTCTTTATAAATCCTAATTGGAGTGGTAAATCATATTTTAAAAGTATGTCAGCAAGTTATACTCAAATATCTCCCCCTCTTTATCACTTGATATCTTTATTTACTTCTCAACTAAGAAATATTGAGTAAGAATGGCTCAGAATGCTTTAATCAGAAACCGTTTCTGTTTTTAAAAAAATTTTCTTCATGTTTTCGATTTTTTCTTAAATGAACCGTTTTGTGTCCAACCAACACAGTGAATACTGCTATGTAATGCTAGCTTTACAGCAAGTGGTTTGCACAGGTGTGTAATATTTCAATTAAGTCCTTTAGCAGTGCCCTTATATACTCAAAACTCTCTGTGTATCTGTAAAGAAAATGGTTATGGACTGTAGTGTAATATATATTTCTGAAACTTCTGTTTTCGTAGTTGTTACCTAAGCTCCAGTTATAAATTATCCCTTTCTTCCTCCAGATTTGAGAGCGACATGGCAGTACACGAAAATGTATTGCAGCTCTAATGACATCACGTGATTTTCTAATGAAAGCACATGGTAGATGCACAAATCACTTATTTCCAAGGTGGAATTTCCCTTATTATTTTATTGTTCCTTCATTAAGTGTGCATTTTGTAATATTGTTTTTTGGAATGAGATTAGAACGCAAGACAGATTCTATATGTTAAAAATAAGAGTTTCATGGTTTAGACTGTTTTGATTGGAATATTAGAAGGATGTAACAACATGATAATACGCTTTATTAGGCTGCCAGTTTATGTGTATAAATGTTTCAAAAGGAATGAGGCATGTGTACCCATAGCATACAATGTTTAATTTACTAGATTATATTTGCTTACAAAGTTTTACATCTTGGTTGGAATATCTGTTTTATTGTAGTAATCTAATGCCTATATTATGCCTATACATGTAGTAATCTAATACCTAGCACTATAGGTCTAGAGATATACTCGTAATTTTAAATTCATACTGCTCTCTAGTGGGGAATGCTTTCAATGCAATAGATTATATATATATGTGTATATATATATTAATGTACAACATCTTTATAAACTGGGAATACTGAACTGCTACTGGCATCTAGCCTAATTCGGTAAACTAGTTCTATTGTGCTAGTAATTTAATCTTTTTACTGCTTTGATTAAAAACTGAATTTACTAATTTAAAAGTATTTTGGACAGATGAATCTTTGGAGTGAACAATACCTCCAGCAAACTCCAGAAGGCTGAGAGGTTGATAGGTTTATGCTGCTTCCTCAGGAGAAACCTCCTCCTTCATTTAGGAAAAATATACTGTAGGTCTGGTATTGAAAAACCTCAGGTTTTCTCCTAAACTTCTAGAGTTCCATAATATTTTTCAGGACATTTGTGATTTGTAGGTGAAAGCTCATATCGTTACTGTTGGTATAATAGCCTTGCTTTAATAAATAACGACTTTTATGCTGATTTTCTTTTCTCTCTGTAATTTTGCTTTGGAATGAATTTTTGGCCTCCTTCCCCATCTCTTGCTTTCAACAGCTGCAAAATCCTAGAAAAGAGTTGACTGTACGCGGAAGGTGAAGTAATAACCACAGAACTAGCTGAGTGAGGTTTTAATCTATAGCAAGTGCAGAAGTCCCCTTAGGCCTGGGTCTGTATTTTCTTTAATGAACTGGAGTTTTGTTAGCATGAAAGAACACAGATAGCAATTAGATAGCAAGCAAATCTGAAAACTGAGATTGAAACTAATTGGAATATTGATAGACATTAGATATGCATCTTCAGATAAATTTATTATTTGATTGGAAGGAAATAAATGTCTTTATATCCTTGGAAGGTCTGGCAAAAAGTTAAGCTGATGAAATTTAAGACATTTGAATTTACCTGAAGAATGATTTGCAGTGTTTTGTTGTAATCAGACCCAAATCTGAAGGCTTGTTTAGACTTGTTTTTAGATACTGAAACTTGTGTGGATCTGGCATTAAAGATACATTTTCTTGTGTCACTGTAATAATCTTTTTTTTGTCTCTAAGTTGATTGATTTGTCAATTAGAGGCCAAATAGTATCATCGTATGTAAGGCTGCAGTAATTTTGTCACTCAAAGTATAGATTAGATTCTTTGTCTAGGCCTTCATTTATTCACTAAGTCTGGGTGAGCAAGCACTTTAAAGATTTATATGGTATATAAAGGTCTCATCAAAATGCTAAGTTGGTATAACATTTTGCATTCCTTGAATAGTAAATCAGGTTTGCAGTGTTCAGAGCATTTCTTCACCTGTGCCATTTCTGCTCAGTTTTAATTGCGGGAACTCATGGTTGCATTGGTTTCACTTGAAGTTCTGCAGATGGGATTATCTTCTCATTTCTGTAGTTGTTGCTGCCTGGTATTAGCTGAATCTAAGTTAACCGTCCTTCAGTTAAAGTCCTGGGAGGTTAAGATAAGAAACTAATAGCATGTTTATTTGTCTTTGAACTACTCTAAATAAGAAAGTTATGAAATTTTTAGACTTGGGCTTGAAAGCAATCACGGGACATGGAGAGGGGATGACTGGGATTGCTAAATATGTAATAAATTCGGGGTGAGGTCTGTGCATTTAATCTTATTGAACTAATATATAAAGGGGATATTTTATCTTCTGTGAATTATACCTTCTCCCCCTTCTTTTCCATTGGCTGCAGGGCTGTTTCTCTCACTTTTATTCCACACCCCCCCTCCCCGCTCCAGTTCCTGCTGTGTTTTTACCCTTTCTTAAATAAGCTGTCACAGAGGTGCCACATCCACGTCTGATCGGCTCAGCTTTGGGCACTTGGCTGTGAAGTTAGTCAAGTTATATAGCAGAACTAAAAAACTTGAACAGAAAGAAAAATGTATGAGTGGAAATATAATGTTAAATGTGAAATGCAAAAAATAATGTTCTGCCTTTTAGTGGTTTGCAGATGTGACTCTCTTGTCTATATTATTTTGTGTTCTCATAAATATTCTCTCATATTTTCTTTTGCTTCTCAGAAAATATGAAGAAGCCCTGGAGCCCTGATTTACCAGTTGATAACCAGTCGTACAATTCAGATTTCACATGTCTCCCAGACCGGGAAGGTGAGAAAGAATTAGCACCTGATGGCACTGAAGAAAAGAAGGAGAGAGAAAAGAAACACACCAATTTCACTTTGTGTAGTGTTTGCAACATTCAGCTAAACTCTGCTGCTCAGGCACAAATCCACTACAATGGCAAATCCCATCAGAAGAGGTTAAAACAGCTCAGCAATGGAAATCTCAAAAGTGATAATGGTAAGGATTACATTATATAAACCTTTTCCATGTTTTGATCTGAGAATTGCAGCAATGTGCACTATGTTGATATGTATGACTCTAAACTTTGTTTTATTCAGGCAACAAATTCTTTGAAATTAAAGCAAAAACTTTTGGTGACTTCAGAGTGCTAGAGGTCATCCCCAGCATGAGAATCTGGCAAATAGCTAAACATATACCATCTGTGTTATTAAAAGGGTTTTCATTTTACATTTTGTTTACATAATGATGTTGATTCAAATTCTTCCTCATTTCATTTGCATTTTGATGGTTTTCAGCGTAATCAGTGATATTCCATATTTCACAGTCGACTAGAAAGCTTGTCCTTGTTAGGGGTGTGTTTGCTTTTAATGAATATAAGGTGGTTGTGAAATAAATTGAAACAAGTACATTACACAGAAATATATTCCCAAACTCATTTCACTTTAGCTTCCTTATTCTGGGTTCAACCCATAGCTAGTATAAGTTTGTTTAAAGATCATGGCTGAAGTCAAACAGACAGAACAAAGCTTATTTTGGCTTTAATCTGTTTCATTGACAGCTTTGGGCAAAGCATTTTGTAGTAGGGGACATACTCTTCTATCATCAGAGTGAATTGTGATCCTCAAAGAAAAACACATTTGTGGCTTTTTGTACTAACGCAGATTAGATAATAGAAGAAAATGACGGTCCCTGACAAGAAAAAACAAATTACCATGTTACAATTTTCTCAACTGCATAACAGGTAGTACTCAACTTTGCCGTACCGTGTGTAGAGTTGTACTGCATTGTTCTATCTGTTTCTGTGCACCATGTCAGAGAAATGATTGTCTTAATATGATGTACGTAAGACTTTCAGACTTTCTTTCTCCAGATCACACATGTTACTTACTATTTCATGCCTTGAGTTGCTTCCTGCCCCACCTGCAGAAGGACATGCAAAACAATAATCCTTAGATAGAACTTCATATTATTATTTTAATAGCCTCTGCTTTGTTCCTGCACTAAGAGGGGGAAATAACATGGATATGTTGCCCAAGTATGTTGGATGTGAGTGCTTTTCTGTGTATGAGGTGGTGTTCATGTCTGTAAAACACAACAATAGAAAAAATAACACCCCCAAAACGTTGAACAATATAATTAATTTTGTCTTTAAGTGGTAGGCAGGAGTGCAGCATTTGGCAATGTTCAGAGTTCAGGCTTAGAAAAAAAGCTACGACCATTAGTAGGAGCTGTGGAAATGCGTAAAGAAAGATTGATTTCCTAATTGATTAAAGGTGCAATATGGTTATCCACAAATGCATTCTTTATAAAACCAAATAAACACAGTCTAATTTATTGCTATCTTTGGTTAAGGAGAAATTGTTATTGTTATTATTAGCACAACAATTTTGCTAATGATAGAAAGATTTTTTTCTGTAGTTCGTTTTTCCACTTTAAACCATGATAATGAAAGAATTAGTAATTAAGCAATGCTGAAATTAGTATCAAAGAACTTCAATCCTGATTCAACATTTATATTCTGGAGAGGCTCAAACTAGCAGTGTAGCAGCATATTTCTTATTTCCTCCTTGAAAGTATCCTGTGCTGTGTGTAGCTGCATCCATGTGTAGTCAGAAAATAGCTGATTGACTATCTAGCTCTTTGTTTCAAAGTGCAGTTATTTTGGGGAGGTTATGTAAAACCTCAGGATTTTCAAATCTGGCAGATCTTTGAATATCATCAAAAAGTAGTGCTCCACTGAGAGAATAATGTAGGGTAGAGTATAAGGATAGGGATTTTTCCATGTCACCAAGTTCACTTCTCTTCAGCTGAATATTATAAATTAGAGACGGCAATATTAAATACTTCTTGTTAGAAGTTAGAACTGAATTAGAACTGAATATTAGAGTAACCATCCTCCCTGCACTTTGAATAGAGACACCGTTTGAGATGCCTTTTCTAGTCAAGTAGAAATCAGAATATGACAGTCCTTTTACAATAATAGGTTTTGTCATAACTTGTATATCTGAAATATGGGCAGTGTTTTTTGGACAAATGATTGTTTTGTTGATGAGACCCCAGCAAACTCAAGTGACATATGACCATGACTAAGCAAATTATGACTTGACCATTTCTGTTCATCATGTACATGCAAATGGCTTTTTTTGATGGTCATTGATGTAACTATTAAACATGCACAGCACTGTTTTTTCAATGTATGTCAGAAGGATACTTTATTTAAGAGAATGGTATTTCTTGTGTGGAAGTCTGATTGTCACAGGAGACAGCTGTCATGCTTGATGTCCAGGTTAGTGACATAATAATTTTAGAGACTAAATTCTTCTGTAAATTAGAATTATGTAAAACTTCTGCTTTATGCATAATCTTCTAAGGTTTTGTCATCATAGTTAGTCATTATATACCATGACATATGAGTGGAATATCTGCACCATGCACAAGGAAACTTAATTTCTAAATACAATGTTTCATGAACTGTACTCTTAGTTGTATATGGCTTTGCAATGCTGGGTGCTCACTTGGAACTAACGCATGTGGAAAGACTGGGAAAAATATTGGAGTTGTGATTTCTCATTTTGTTTCATCTCCAAATTATTCCCACAAAGCAGGATAGGTTTGTGTGTTCTGTATCACGAGGGCATAATAGAAAGGGAGGATTGATTCATATGAAACAAAAGCCCATGTCTTGTTCCAAAATAATTTGCAATGGTCTGTTGAACAGAGGTAGGGTTCAGCTGTACTAGCATTTGACTGTGTAATTAGAGTTGTCATGCTACAGTCATCATCTTCCAGCTGTGTGAAGTAGCTTTTGTCTGTTGGATGTGAATAACAGAATATTTACTATATTTGAATACCTAATTTCATAAGGTAAGTTGCTTATGCACAAAGCCTGTTAGCATCTGCAAATACACAATCAGTAAATAATGTGCATTGTGGGGAAAGCAGTGTCTCTTTGCTGCTCTCTTGGTATCTGGACTGTATTTGAATAACCAGATATATTCTGAAAAGTTTAGCTAGTTGCTTATCTGTCTGCTTGTCAGTTTTACTGTATGATACCCATGTGGTTCCTTCCTGCGGCAGAGCAACCTCAGAGCAGCAACCGTACAGCCACAAAAGTGATGTGAACCCAATGTTTCTTGTGTCATTACTTGGTACAGTGATTTGTGATGACTCAACAGGACATAGTGCGACATCAGCACTTCTGTTACTGAACTCTATGTGCTTGGGAGCAACACAATTTTCTGTGTACATTCCTCCTAATAATTGCCTTTTATGTCACTTAAAAAGACTTCTTACACTTTCCTCATTACCGCCTATAAAATATTCTTTTTACTGGCAACTTTTTTTGCCTTTCTACTCTCAGGCATGCAGTGGAAAGGTGACAAGAAAGTCAGCAGAGATTTTGAGTATGTTTTGGGATTAAAAGAAGGCAAAATGCAGTTCCTATCTGGTCTGCTGACATTGCACCACTTCTCTTTAAACTAGCCTGGACACTGTGGGAAGAGGTGACCTCTTGTGGGAAATCATTTATTCTGACCAGCAGGAGCAAAACTCACAATCATACTAAGAGAATGGAAAAAAACCTGTGGTTGCAAATGTATAGCAGTACCAGAAAACTGATATTTCTAAAATTTTATGTAAACCAGAATTTCTTCTGTGCATTCTTTTGTGTAAATTGCTGAATCATCGTGAGTGAATGAGGCATGGTTAGAAGAAAACCTAAAACTGCTTTCCTCTGCAATACTTCATACAATACATTAGATAACAAGTGGGAAAATAGTGAAGGAGGTGAACAATGTCACAAAATTAATAGAAATCCTTACATTATAAAAACTGGTTTCTGAACCATTATTCTTTTGAAACATAGGAGGCAGTGAAGCATTTGGTGGTAGTTTACTTGTCTAGCTGTCTAAATTCATAACCCAGACCAAAGACTATCCAGTTTAGTGTGTTTTATTTACTATCTTTTAAACTAAACCTGACTACAACTTTTTTTTCACTGAAATTTCATTGAAATAAAATTTTATTGTACTGTCAACAAGGACATTGAGTACATGGAAGAAAGAAGCAAAAAGTATCAGAATTGAATATCTTTCTTTTTTCCCCTTGCTAATTTCAAAAAACAGATCTCTTAAGTCTAAATATTGCTTTAGAGTAAATAACAATTTGGTTGTTATGGTTCTGAGTATTATGAAATATGCACTGAAATACAAAGAATATTTATTTCCCACATTTTATTCTCTTTTCAACCTTATTCAGTCGTTGAATGTAGTTTCCTACAACAACTCTTGAGATGGCAATTTCCTTAAATCTATGCACTACATATTTTGCATACTAGTCCGAGAAAATATTTAATCTTTTACATCTTTTCTTTTGCATCTATATCCTGACTTTATACTCACTTGCAGGTGGGAAATCCAGGACATTTACGCAAACTGCTTGCACAGTTTCCTTCCTTGCACTTCTCTGTTGCTGTTTATTTTCTGCTTCTCTGCTGCTTCTCCAGCTTACACCTTTGCTGTCAAGCCTTGTGATTGTGAAAATGGATGCCTTCAGGGGTAGACACATTCTTACTTTTAGGTAGTAAACTACCAAGTTAAGGCTTTAAGGGAAGAGGCATCATCTGCTCATTTCCTCGTGTTAGCCCTCCTTTCAGAGGAATAGGATTGGATGGAACATTGGAGAATGGAGGAAGTCTTCAGGCAAGGTATATTTTCCTTCAGAACAGGTGATTTTCCATTAATTTCCTGGCAAGTAAGAATTGTCAAATCAGCTTGAGATGTCCCTGGAAGTCACATCTCTTGCAAACTTTTTTTTTAATGTCATATTCTGATGCAGAGTTTCATGGCCAGTTAACAGTAAATCCAATATGTATTTTCCTCTGGTTTTAAGCTTCCAGTTTGTGGGTCATAGACACCAGTATCTTGTAAAGCATCACAGAAGGTATTCCTTCTGGGTGTTTGTAATACCTCCCAAATGTCAAAGCTGGAGATTTCTGAACAAGTAGGACTGACTAAAGGCAGTGTGTTGTCACCTCTACTACTTCCAGATGTAAATCTTCCTCCTTATTTCAAAGTGCTTGTCTGTTTTCATCACATTCCTATTTCAGTTAGTGAACTATTAACAGTTTCTGCTTTTAAGAGCACTTTTGCAAGCAAGGTATGCTTTTAAAGCATCGGTTGTATTTGCAGAATCTTTTTTATTTTATTCAGAAAGGTAATATCACCATATAGGACATCAAAGTTCAGCACAAAGTTTTATCACAAGGTGAATGAAAGAATCTTAAGAGCCAGCTCATACCAGCCACATGCATGATGTTGATATTTCCTCTAATAACCATCATAGGGTCTACTTGGCTTTGTGAGTATACAAAAAGCATGAATGGATGGTAAATGTGAACAAACTCTTTACGTGTGTGCAAATACCCATGTGGACTTGCTGTAGTTAGCTGTCTGATACTACAAATAAATGCAAATGGACATTGCTAAATTTTAACAAAGATCAGTCACAGTTAAAGAATGGCATTGCAACAAGTTGTGGGAAGGCTGTGGGGAAACTTTGTTGAGTGCGCCTGGAATATCTTCAATAATGGCATGCAGTTACATAGGTAAAATATATGTTAACAATTTCCAAAACTTGCTTTTGGACTTGGGGGGAGAAATCCATAGAAGTTAAACCATTTTTTATGTGACATATCTTGTAATTTGTCACTGAATAGCATGACAGAATTAAAAAAAAAAAAAACAGAAGCCTATAGGACTGTGATTATTAATTACGGATAATTCTTCAGAAGTTGGAGGATAAGTAGAAATTTATGTCTAAATATACTTAAAGTATTTTTGAAATTCCTTATTGTTCATCAAGTGCATTTAAGAATGTGCTTATGTCTTTTGTCAAAGTATAGTTCTGGTCTCAGCTAGTAAATTCCTTTCTTTTCAACCATCTTAAGTGACAACTGAATAAAATGTGCTACAGCAGCTTATTATGAATCAAACTGTTTAAGGTTTGTGGAGAGTCTCAACTATAAAGAACATCTGCTCAGGGTCTAAATGATCCTCTAACTGCAGATTCAAAAAGTTACAAAGAATTCAGTTTTCTGCCTGAATATAAGGCTGCACAGATTCTCTTTTAATATCCCCAGCTGTATAGAGTGCCCTCCTTTTGGTACTGTCTTGAGTCGAGATGCTTAGTAAATTGCCTTCATCCAAAAGACATGAATGTTTGTCCATGAGAAATTCAACAGTGACAGCTGAAACAAGTTTAGAAGTGGGTCCTTCTTTGCTGCCCTTTAGCAAACCTGGAGAGGGTTTCTGAGAGCTCTGTGAAGATGTGGGGAATGGAGTATTTAGATGTGTCCTCAACAGCTCAAAAAAAGCTGCTGTTATGTGTAGGTTAGAGGGTGAAAATCGTCATCCACTGTGTGTCTGCTTTCTACATTTACTCCTCCATACTCACACATCTTACTCTGTATGATCCAAATATTGTTCTGCCACAGTTTGTTTGGCCTCTTTAGGCATTTATGACTTCATGTTTTCTGGCCTTTATGGTGCTCCTAGGTGTGTAGCTTTTTCTTCCGTATTGAAAAATAACTGTCCTTTGTGTCCTCATATCTGTGTTTAAAATACACTTGAAAAAAACACAACAGCTGTCATCTTTCTCTTTGAACTTCTACTTAGCATTAACATAGCCTCTTTCTAATCACTTTTTTCTTTTCTTTTTTTCCCTTTTTTTTTTTTTTCTGAGTAGAACCTGCCATGTGACCTATTTATCTGGACTAGTTTCTCTCCACTTAGAAGTTAATGCTCTTTTTAGGCAAGTGATGTCTTCATGTTTTAACTGTAACAGGAATATTGATAATCATTGCTAAATGAGCTAAAAAAGGTTCATTTACTCTGAGAGAAATGTCTATCCATCTGCGCTGTTTCTGAACTGTGTGAGGTGTTGGTCTGCCATTCTTTGCTTCTCCCTGAGTGTGGCACCATTCTCATTTCTGAGAACGATGGCATTTGATCTTGTATGTACAGATAACAAACTGTTGAAACCTGTTTTGCAGGCTCTCCATTTAGTTCTGCTTATATCACTAGGTCCAATATAGATTATGATGACCATGGCTTCCTTCCAGACCTTCTCAGTAACTTGTCTTCTTTTAATATGATGGCTTTTTTTTCCCTGCACTGGCATCTGGTAGGCAACAGATCTTCTATGCGTCATGACAACGCGCTAAGTTTACCAACATTTCCTGGTATTAATTTCCTAAGAGCCAGCTTTTCCCATATTCAGTTGTTTTCTTGCTTCAAATATAGGCCTGTATTCCTCAATGAAGCTGTAGAAATAATGACTTTGTACCTCTCATGTAACATTACTTTTTTAATTTTTAGGATATCACAGAATTCATGCAGAATTTTTGAGCTATATCTGAGTAGAAAAAAAATATAACAAATATCAAATGTGAGACAAATTTCAGTACTCCTGACTTTTACTTACTCATGACTTTTTCTTCCTCCGATTCAAAATACACTGTCTTTCTGATAGCTGTGTCACTGAAATCTTTAGTTAATTTACCATCTAACATATTTCTCAGTAGGGGAAGTATATCTCAAGATTGGAGATTTAAGACCAGCACCAGTGAAATTAATTCCAAAAGCAGTTGATTTCAAGAGAAGGAGGCAAGTTCCTCACTCTATTGAGGAAATTAATTAATGATAGCTATGGTGGTTCAGTACAAATCATCCAGGAAGCACCAATTCTAATCTGCAGTTCTGCTGCTGTGGGAGTGAATTAATCTGTGAGATATCTTTCCTTTGTTTCTCACATTAATGATTTTAGGTTAGCCTGGCTGGAGTCCCCATACAGAGAGAATACATAGATAGACATAATCAAGATTTCCCCCCAATTTTTTCCATAAATATGAAATTAGAGAGCTGGAAACATACACTAATTTTAATCAAAGCAGCTCACTTACTAAACTAATACTTTGCTCTGCAATAAAAAATCAGATTTTAAAAATACTTCTCTAGAAACCTTGTCAGGATAATATGCTTTTAAATACAAGCCCTCCCTGGTGGGGATGGTGTATAATTTATTATACAGAATATAACAGCTTTTGATTATAAAAGCAATATTGAACGTTTTTTCTTTACAGGCTTTAGCAGCATAATGACTACCATATTAGAATCAAAACCAAGACAGAGTCTCTCTCTGTGCTGAATTCTAAAATGTTGTAGAAGAAAAAAAGAAAGTTAATGAAGAATAATTTTGTGATCAAACATTTTGTAATCTTTAAGCAATTTCTTTCATGGTGAAGTACAGTGAAAGGAAAACTGGAAATGTTAAAAATTTCTCTTGGGTATTTTGACTAAAGTTGCTTAATAATTTTGTCAAGGATTATTCAGAAATGGAATTTTCTTCTGTTGAACCTGTCCCATTCGGGAGCAATTAACAACTCATCCGTTCCTTTTTGGCCAGGAGAACTTCATTCCTGCCTTTGATTAATTTGCATTCCATTCCAAAAAAAGTAGCAATATTGCTAAAATGTGAGTAAAAATTTCCTTTTACTTTCATTTCTCTTCTTAAACTCAGTAGAGTTTTGAATGTTGACAAGTTGCATTGTGAATGGAGGTTTTTTCCACTGTGGCAAACACAATAGAATTTTGTCTTTTTCTTGGTCCACAGTCTTATCTATTCTGATAATGTCCTAGCTTTTCCTAGGGTATTTTGGTTCCCACCTTATTTTTAAATTATTATACTTTTTTTTTTTTTAATTTGGTTGTCAAACTGAAGAAAACCAACAGCCAAAACATGACCATAGCTCTGACTCAACTTAGCTCTGTTTTCCCCATGTTTGATACAGCAGCTTTGCCAAAAACCAACCTGGGTGTCCTTGTGGACAAAAGGCTGAACAGGATTCATTAACTACACAAGGGAACAGTTCCATGCCCAGTTTTGGGCCCCCAGTACAAGAGGGCCCTCATTGTCAGGGAGTGAGTGTGGCAGAGCATCACCAGGATGTGCCCCAGAGCACACGACTCGTGAAGAGAGGTCAACAAGGCTGGTTTTATTTATTGTGAAGGAAAGAAGGGCTCATGGGGGATCCTTTTGCAGTCTTCAGCTTCCTCAAAGGGTTTTTAGATAGAAGATGGATGTATGTGAATGGGCAAGAGGGAAGCATCACAAATTGCAGCAAGGAAAGTTCTGGTTAGATATATGGATAAAAGCATTCAGAACTTCACTGTAAAAGTGGGTAGCCACAGGAATAAGTTGACTAGACAGGATGTGGAAAATATTCTCTGGAAATTTTAAGAACTCAACTCAATCTAACCTTGAAATTAGTTGTGCTTTGAGTAAGAGGTTAAGTAAATTGCAGAGATACCTTTTCACCTGAATTCTTCTAAGGTTCTGTAGAAAATACAGGGAAAACTTCAGTTTTAAAGATTCAGAGGCCTACTTGCTTGATTTACATCAGGCAGAATCAAGATATATATAGCCAAAGGCTTAGAGTTTTCTTCATAGCTGTGTGTTTGAAAAGGAAAAATAACCAAGAAAATTCTTCTCTGAATGTCAGGGTGCTGATGGTATTGGCAGAAGCAAAACAAATACAGTAAAATCTGGATTCTTTGGAAGGCTCTGAGCTGTAAAACAAGCTGTTGAAGCCTTTTTTACTATCTTCATTTTTTCATCAAATTGCCTGTAGCATATTTTCAGAACTGCTGTTGATCTATGTTACAGTCTGTCTAATAAGGGATTATAAAAATAAAATTCTTGTCCTAGGAAATCTAGGAACAAAGTAACTAGCATACATGGATCTTGTTTTTAGACCTTTATTTCTGTCATTAGTGCTGACAGAGGGAGGAATAGGTGCTGCAGGATGGAGTAAAGAACATCAGACACCATGTTGTTCAATGATGTTTTAAGACGGATGTGATCTTCGTAGCAGGATAATATTAACAACCGTTCAATCTTTCTTTTTCTTAAATTAGCTTTTAATCTAAGCCATTGAAGATTTCAACAGTAGACTCTGTCATAAATATGCTGGAGTGATCAAACAACTCCTCAAAAAAATTATCCAGTAGTTGATATTGAATTTGTTTGTGGTTTTTTTTTTTTAAATTTTGTGTGGTTTTATTTTCTGACCAATCACATCTCATCAGGAAATTAAATTATTATTAAGTATCACACATCAATAAAAGAGTATTCTTAACATTTTAAAATCTAGAAATATTTAAGAAAAAACACTGCCATAGTAATTCACTGTATTGTATTTGAGTTTATCACTGACTCTTTTGATGTCAGTGACCCTTGTAAAAAACAGATAAAATATGCTTGAGAAAGCCAAAGAAAAGATTCTGGAACTGCCAAGCTTTAAGAAATTTATATTGTCCATAATTGCAGTGTTTGCATTTAAACACTTTTTACGGTGAAATAAATTCTTTCAAGAACAGTGGCAGGCCTCTCTGGTCTTAGGAACACTCTAAATTAAAAGATTGTGGAAACAAACAATGTTACAGCTAAAGAAAGAGCTACTAAATTAGCTTATAGCTGGCATAGAAGTTTTAGTACTATTCAAGAAAGAAACATTTTTGTTTTACCAACGCTTTAATTTTTTTGCAGGCCAGAAGAGTTTATTTCAACAGATTAACTCCCTTAATTTTATCTCTGTGAGGCTGTATGTGTGTTATAAATTACCTTTTCTATTAGTACAGGCTAAACTTTGTAGTGTAGGTTGGTTTAATCTGTTATATGCCTGTAAAATTTGTTGTAAGGGAAATAATCTGCTTCTTTTGTATTTCTTTTGATATTGCACACAGTCTATCCTCCAAAATCCATTGACCACGTCAGTGTGAGTACTAGAAGGTCAGGATAAATTTGAATATTTGTGCTTCTGAGTACAATGATTATAGATTAATAAACACACAAATCCCAGTTTGTTCTTAGTCTGCATGTGAATTTGTTAGCTCTTGACTAGTTCGGCAGAAAATTCCAGTGCTCTGCTTTATAGGGAGTGCATTTGTGAACCATCTGCTGATTAGCCCAGAGTCCTGTATGGTAGTCAGCAGTTAGATTTTAACCTGTAAAAATTGTAGTCACTGCTGGTTTTTTTGTTTGGTTGTTTTGTGGGTTTTTAAATTTTTTTTTTCTGAAGTATTGCAGTGATTTATTGTTTAAAGGAATTTTCCAAATAGTATGTGTTTATTTTGTCAAATCAGAAATCATATTCATGATGATTGCAAGTGAGCCTCAGTAGGAAAAGAGTTTTTCAAATGGCTGCAGAAAGATGAGTTACATTTCTTCTAACTCGGTTTTTATTAATTTTTATTCATACACAAATTTTATAATCCAGAAAAACTGCTTTTTCATGGTGTGAAGTAAATTTTTTTCCTTTCTTAAATATTTATATTGTTCTATACAATAAACTGAAGAAAGCCCCTCACCCGTTAGTATTCGTATTACGTTACAACTGATATAAATCAACACTTAGCAAGAATAGGCATTATTGCTTCTGACAGACCTCTAGAATTATGTCAGTTGTTGATAGGGTTAATGAAACATCATATCTGTATGCAAGACTTCTTTTCCCCTGGGAATATGGAGTGGTATAGTTATTATGCAGTGGTATTAGGATATATCCCTCCTATATTATAGTAAAGACTTGTATTCCTTTCTGTAGCCACTCCTGTTTAATTTCTTTGGAGAATGATCTTCATAATATTGCTTTCTTCTTTTGCTAACTGACTGTGGATATTTTATGAAGTGTCATCATGGAAAGCTTGAGTATTCAACCTCATCTGATCCCCAAAGTTACCTAGAAAGACACTTGTCACCCTAACTTACTGTTTGTGGATATCCAAAGGATTTCTGGTTAATGTGTTCTGACAGAGTTCTCCATGCTCCGCAGTTCACCTGCTAGAGAAGTTATGCTCAAATGTGCTGGCTGAAGCACCATGTGCAAACACAAAATGGCAGAACTGGTGACTTAATGGAACAGTTTCTTCAGAGAGACAAGGAGGGGATGAAAATAAATGATACCTGCTTCATCCTTTATATTCCTTTGGTAATAGAGTGTTTCACAACATTCTTGAAACCGATGCAGACAGAAATATATATACAAAACACAGCAGGATTTTGAAAAGTGCTTGGTTTGTTTATTTTGTGTACAAAATGAGCCTAAGGCACCTTTTCTCTTGATATTGTGTAAGGTTGAAAAACACCCACTGTGACCCAAAGAAGCCCTAAGGAAAGGACAGGATATTGCCCATACCGAGGGCAGTAATCCAGCCCACAGCAGCTTCCTACTAGACCATTTTGCTGTAACAATATGAGAGGATAGGCTCATACTGTTCAATCTCATGGAAAACTTTAGAAGGCCTTGGTTCCTGTGGAGAAGTGCTCTCTTTGGTAGTAAAATGCCCTTCACAACATCCTGTGAACAGTGGCACAAACCCCTGAACAAACTTATATTTATGAAGAATGAAAGGGAAGTCAGTGTTTTGACATGAAGAGACTGGCTAATGAGGGGATAGTAGAATTTGGATAGGGCTTGGTCAATGCTTTTCCATGATTTAGTGGGAAAATCAGTCATGAAAAATAATTTTTGTAGGATTGCATTAACTTGCAGAGGTAAAAACAAATATAGGAAATTATTACAACAAGTAAATGAACAACTGTGGGAATGACTATGGAATAGGGGAGGAAAGTGTTTGTCTTGCATGTTGAAGTAATTGAAAACTTGACAGAACAGAATATATTTTGTTTCCTGACCATCTTGAAGCCATTAAAGTAATTAGCATAAATTTCCCTAGAATTCATATGTCACATTAATTTGAGTGCCTGGTGCATACATTTCCTACTCAGATGGTGGGCTCCTTCTGCCAGACGCCAGCAGGTTGGTGTAAATTACCCAGCAGAAATTGGAATGTTCTTTCATTGCAAGCTGACAAAACGAAAGACATATGCGCAAACCCAATACTCTCCCCAGATCTGCCACTTTCTCATTCCTTCCTCCTTCTTCTTCAAGGAACCCTGGGAAAAGAATTCATAGTCCTTATCTAAGGAAAACTTCAGTGAAATGCTTATCTGAGGAATGCTTGATTTTGAGCAGGTTAAAGACTTCAAAGTTCAACTGTGGCATTTCTCAACTTCTTGGATTCTATGATACTTTAATTTTCTGCTTTGTTTTTAATCCAGATTTAAAAATAATGCTTCCATACTACACAAGTTAAATACAAAAATAAAGTTCTTAATTACTGTAACTGTGTTCCAAGAAAAGACACTTCTGCATTGTATTTTTTACCCCTTATAAATACTAGCAAGATGATACAATACAAAAACCACCTTTCTGCCTGACTCAGCACAAGAAAGATTTATCCCAATTTTTTTAATATTTTTTTTTTTAACACTAAACTTCTGAGCAATGAATCACTCATTTCCTCTGAGGAATCCAGGTCTCCTTGCATAGAAAGTTTTAGGTGAGCATTAGAATTTTTCTCATAGAAATATAAAGCATGCCTAACTCTTTGTACTCTACTAGAAGAAAAATCTTTTGGAGTATAAAAAGACCCATAGTATATTTGTTGTGTTGCAGTATCATCAGTTGTTCTTCTGTTCTTCTTCTATCACTAGTTTAATTAGATCATGATGTGTGTGGAATTTTTTAATACCGTATGGTAATATTATATTTGCTATGTTGGCAGTCTTCAGGATGGGGATTCTGTTACCCTTATCACTCTGTAAGGCAGAAGGAATGTGAAGACTCTAGAATAATACCATGAATAGCACATAATACTGGTAGCATCAAAAATTAAAATTAAAGTTTGTTGCTTTGGGGTTCTTTGGTCTAAATTCACCTCGTATTATGCAGCCATTTTTCCTCTTTGCTTTTGTTTGTTGGTGAACCTTGGCATTCAGACATAACTTTCTATCAAATTAAATTGCAAAGACATAATTCCCTCAGAAGCTCCCTTTCAGCTTCATTACAAACTCTCCCTGAATACTGAAAGTGTTGGCAGCTGTATTTTCAAGATGTTTACAGAATTGTTCAGAAGTTTACAGCTTTTTTCTTTTTTTTACCTTTTCTTCTTTGTGAAGATCAAAGTAACAAGTTTTTATTGTTCAGCGGTTGTTAACATACAAAACCTAATACTCCCACAGGTATAGTAGATTCTAACATCCCTGGCTTTTTGCAATTAGTAAAAAAAGCCCTGATGAGTATTTAATTTACCTGGTAGTTCACTGGTGTTTGAAGCTGCTGCTGGCAAATTCTGGAATGGTTTTTTCCTGAATAAATGCTTTGGGGGCTTGATCTGTGATTTTTTAAATGCCTTTGGGAGGTGAGATCAGATGCATAAGAATGTGATTGTGTTTATTTTTTACATGAATCCCGCTGCTAGAATCCTTAGGGATTTGCTGTATCAAAGATATTTATGATAATATTGCCCTTGGCTACAGTTTGAAAGGGAGCAATGTAGGACAGGGACAGATAAAGGATAGGCAAGCTGGTGACTCTGCTCATAGAGAATGTTGAGAGCCTCCTGGATGTGGATACCCTTTCTGATGCATAGCAATCAAGCAAAACAGGAGAGTGAGCAATATTCTACAGTCACATTTCCACTTAGGAGGTTTATTTGTGTATTACGGTTCCTGAATGTTCATAATTTCAGGAACAACAAAGCATGACCAGGATTAATCATGCAATGTATGGATTCAGTATAGGCCGCTGTCCATTTATGGCATCATCTTGTTTGGAGAGCAGGATCTTCAGGCATGTGACTGTTATATTTAACCTCTGGTGTGGAGAAAATCTTTGTTATTTGGACTTCTGTGTTCTTTCAATTTTCCTGCTTTAAAGGGAGGAGTAAGACAAGAAAATGGCAATAACATCAGGCAGGTTTGTCATAGCAGCTCCTCAGCATGTCGAGGTTTAGGTTTCCCATGAGTAATAGATATTATAAATGATGAAGCAAGAAAAAAGAGGGGAGAATTGTAAGATAAAATTGTATCTGAAGTTTCTTTTGCTGACGTTGTATTGTTCTAGTATGAAGAAGGAATTATTTTCCCTCAATTCAGCTAGAGGTCTTGAGCATTACAGAGAATTGTTGAACTCAAGGATCATAAAGGTCTTTATCAACTGAAATGATTTCATGAACTAGCCAAAAGACCATTTAAACAAATTAAGAAATCTAACATTTATATTAATGTTGCTGACCAGAATAGTCCCATAATCTGTTAGCAATATGCATCTACTGATTCGTAAAAATATGTATACGCATGCACATGTGCACACACATACAGAGGGTTTTAATTAGTTGCTGAGATAATGTATGTCTCTGCCCCTTTAAATTTGCTGATTGAAAAATGAAGAATTCCTGCCCTTTAAATGTTCTGCTTTCACAGAGGTTACAGTAAATCTCTTAATCTCCCAAGCACTTATTCTCCTCTGTGTTTTTCACAGACATTTATCCACAGGACATTCATTTCCAATCTGTATTTAAATCCAGGAATAACTATGTGGGCTTTGAGCTATCTTCTTTCAAGTACTGCTAATGGGCTCTACCACAGGAACTCTGGATGAGTTGCGGGGGGGGAAGCGATTCAAGCCATGTTCGGCTTCTATTTCAGCCTAAGCTGAGTCTATTTATTTTTGGTGAAGAGAGCATTAAAGAAAGCAATTATTTGGGGGTGAAGGAAGGTCAGGAAAGATCCACAATAAAGGATTCGTTTGTTCTGGCTTTATAGAGAGTGCCAGTGTATCAGATTTTCAGCCTTATAATGGAACATAGTTGAATTTATCTGCTGAATGGGGTGTGAGGATTTGAAACGTATCCTGGATTTTTGTCAAATACTCTCAGCAATTTTTTCATGTTCCTTACAGAGTTTGTAGTTCAGAATCTTGGATGTAAATGGTCATAGCTTCACATTGTTTTGTAAAAACACAGTAATTCAGAGTAGCATTTTTTCACATTACTTAGTAGATGTTTTGCAGTCACTATGCTGAATGGCTCATTTCTATAAGAGAGATGTAGTACTAAATTAATATTATGTTGTAAAAGAAAACACAGAAACATAGTGTTCTTTGAAGTAGTTACAATGAAGCTGCCTCTTGACCTTCTGGCATTTTCTCTCCTGCACATCAAAGAGTTTGTTTCAGTTTTCTTCAGAGCGTACTTAGAGTGGCAAAGTGAGGGAGATAGGAAGAAATGTGCTGAGGACACCTTTAGTTCTGTATTTCCAGCCTATGTAAAATAGCATGAATTTGAAAACTATGCTAAATTATATCCAGAAAAATGTGTGATATTACCCTTGAACATAAACATTTTTTCTTCTTCTGTTGTTTTCTTCCTATCCTATTTTCCTCTCCAATATCATTCTCTTCATCATTCCTCTTCTCCGTCTCCATTCTGTGAGCCTTTCTCCAGAGTACAAATCCTCCCCCTTTCTGTGCAATGTATTTTCTGACTGTTTCTTGCTAATCCAGCTTTACTTTGCTGTTCTGGTATTATAAACATGCTATTTTATCAAAGACACCTAAATAGCTTTTGGTCAATAACAGCAAGATGCATTTCTTCTTTCCTGCTTATAATATTAGATATACTTTCAGTATTATCAGTATAAAGATTTGAAGGAATGGTCATTATTTACTGGTAAATGTGCTTAAGTTTTGAAATGTTACCTCTGAAAATGTTCTCATTAGAGAGTGACGATGAATCATTCAGTAGAAGATAGATTTTTGTGTATCTTTCTTAATTGTGAGGTTTTGTCTCATGTGGGGCTATAAGTGAAAATAAATAGGCTAATTAAACTGTAATACTTATTAAACTCTTGCCAAATTTGGTTAGACCCTCTTTCTGGTGCTGGAAAAGTCTGACTCAAATCATCATTCACAGCATGAGTAAACTTCTGGATAGTTGGAGATTAGGAAAACATTTTGGGTCAAATATTGTGAGAAACTGTTTACCCCTTTCAGCTCAGATTAAAGAGTTCAGGCCAAAGAATCCATTGAAGGGAAGTGCTGGACTCACAGCAATATCTTGGCCTCTCACAAGAGTGCAAAAAGGGCATTGGAAAGCACTGCTGACTTGTCCCAGGTTGAAGTTAGGCTTCTTAATTTACTGATATGCATAACCTAATGAGCAGATGATAATATGGTCTAATTAAGTGTTATCCAGCTACTTAGTCAATGATTGCCTGAACAAATTTACTAAAAACAGTCTGGTGCCAGGAAAAGGATAGCAATGAGTCTGAAGCTTGCTTTTTATTTATGCATTTATTTTCAATTCTTAAGGGACCAAAGCTCCGTCCAACAGTTCTAAATATGTCTCTGCTTCAGTAAATTTATACATTGGGAGTTCTCTGACTCTTTTTTCCTACCAAGTTAAGCACTAATAAGAGAATGAACAGTGTTTTTTATAACCAGGAATGTATTGCTTAACATCACTATGCTTTTTAGATTATTTAAACATGAAGCTGACATATAGGCCTGTGCAGCAACCTGTCCTCACACTGCAGATTCCTAGCTAAAACTGAAAACAAAAATTAAAAAAAGTTCAAGGTGGAATAAAGATAAAATCTGAAAAACAAGTGATTTAAAATTTGTGTAAGTTTGAAGTGGGAGTTTTCTAAATCTGGAAATCTGCTCTTTCATAAATTAGTGCTCAATGGCTTCTTTTCAAAACAATGAGTTTTTGATCAGATCAAATTCTTGTTTGCTGTAGAATGCTACAGGTTGCTAATGAATATATTTGCTTCTTAGCAATAACATTTCTTAATAGAATTGACTGGAACAATAAATAGAAATAGTCTGTGAAAGAAACTTGTTTAAACTAGCATTTAACTTGTAAGTCATAGAGGTTTATACTGATGAATAGCCCATTTAGAAATCAGGCAAACTAGAGCCCAGATAATTCTTCTTCACAACTTACTGAATTTAATCTTAGTATCTTAGGACCCTGGGTGTTACAGGCATTTATTTATTTTTTCAAAGTAAATTTAAGGAAGTGAGATAGAGTCATGCTCTTTAGGAATTGAAACCTTCACAAAACCTGATTTTTGTCTCTCTTATTGCAAAGCTGACAGAATTTTGTGATTCAGTCTCTTTCTTCATTTGATATTTAAGTTTTAATATTTAGTATTTAAGCTTAATTAATTTTCCAAATATTTAATAACTGCATTTGAATTAGGCTGGTTTTGATGGCTAATTATCATGAATTTATGGCTGCCCTGACATTTCTAATACACCAATGATTACAGTGAAATCACTTAAAAACTTTGGTACATTTTAAGTTGTTTACTTATGAACTGTTTATTCATCTGCTTTCATGGGAGAGCACTGTGGCAGTAGGGACTGCAGGTACTCAGTGTGCTGCTGTAAGAAATAGTTTATATCAGCCTCTCATCTGGAAAATTATCTGATAGTCCAGCAGGCATTTTCACCTACTTGTAATACCAATGGGGAAATTAGTAACTAAATAAAATTTCTCAGCCAACCCAAATGCAGGCGTGGAATAGGAAACATTCATGTGTCCTGACTTGCTCAAACTCTTGCAATGAATTTCTGGCAAGCAGAACTAAAGTGAAGGATATATGATTCAGGTGTCAGTTGTCATGGCTTGCCTGTCTGACATTTACACTCCAAATCTGACAGGTAATTCACTTTACCAGTCTAAGTATTTTCATCAAAAACTGTGGTATTTCTCTTTCCTTATGCACAGCTCCCTGATGAGATTCAATTATGTATTTAATTAAGTATTTTGAAAAGCAGTAGTGTAAAACTTGGTTTTGTCCAAGGACTTTAATAAGTTTCACCTGGTAATAACTACTGAGTCTTTGGCTTGTAATATAAATTAAACTTTGTCTTCTTAACAGATCTGCTGTAATAAAATTCTGAAGAGAGCTATGGTTATATTGCTGTGTTTCTAGGATTGCAAATGGAATAGTCAGCTATATTTCTTTCCCCAAACCTTGACATAGGAATGGTTTGAGACAATACCTGCATGTCTGCTTAAGGTAATTTTTCTGTGAATTTTAGTTAGAGGGTTTTCTTATTCCTAAAACAATGACAAAAACAACAACAACAAAAACCCAAACAAAAAACCCAAACCAGAATCCCCCCTTAGAAACAACCAACCAAACAAACACACGTACCCCTTCCAACCTCAAAGTGAACAAACCCCAAACGAAAGTTAAGAAAATTTTTTTTTTTACGTGGTAAAAATTAAACATTTTAATCCTCTTAGAACATCAGAATAACTTACAGCATAAATGTTATTTTATGCTCTGTACGTTGTGTTAAGGATAATAACATAAAATTACATTAGTTCCAAGGGGAAATTTGTAGCTACATAATTTCTTATAATGCTCAATTTATGAGATGTAAAGATAGGGTTATGAACTGGAGGCTACACAAGTTTTGAATACCAGCTATATTCATAAATGATTTTACTCCTCTGAAATGTAGTTGAACTCATCTGAAGCTGAAGTGTATGTGCCAGAAAATCATGGTCAAATACTCAGGCTTGTGCCAATGAGCTGTGGCTCTACTCACTTCCATCAGCCTTTCAGAGCTTTGCTCTCTGAGGACCTTCTGCTGCTGCACGGAGACTTCTGTCACTGTAGTGACTTTTTGCTGTTTGTTGTTATCCTCAGTTTTACATAGCCCGTTTAGCTGTAATGGATGGATGGATTTTAAAACCATCTGCAGCTGCTATTAATATAATTTTTCAGTGTGTGTATTTCCACAAGCTTTTGGTAACGGCTGTTTGAGCAGAAGTCTTTTTGATTTACTTCCTTTCTATCTAATTTTACAGTACCATTTCCTTTTTTGCTTGTTTTAGGTAATATTTAACTATCAGAAAATGTCAGTCATAAAATTTAAAGGAAGTCCTTTGCAAATGTCTAGTGAAGTATTTGCATTTTAAAAGAAAGTACTTGTACATTCCATGTCAGCAATTTTAAATCAACACAGTTGATTTTAGTGGTATTTCTGTCAAGAGCTTATCAGAAGTTTGAGTGTTACTATAAAAGCTCCCTATTTTTACTTTAATTATATGTGTGTGTGTTCTTCTGGCAAATAAAAGAAATTATTTACTGTAAAAGTTGTACCCAGCCTATATTTATTGGGAGATGTAAAAATACTCTTGCATTTTAACAGCTCCCTCAACAGTCATATAGCGTGCTTTCTCCTTGATTACTGTTTGGTGTGTGATGTGTATATCTAGGTAATAGAAATACTTTCTAATTAATTAAAAGATTATACGAATTTAAGAGGTATAGAGGTTTTAATGATTAGAGATTATTGCTGCATTTACACATCAATGGAGAAATATTTTGCCTGACATTCATTTCTCTTCTGTTCTGTAAGAAATACTTTCAGTTAATGTTGTTAAAACTTGGGCTATGCAGGAAAAGTCAGTGACCACTTTAAAAAAAATCGACTGAAAATAGTGGTGCTACTTATATTTGGAACAATAGAATATATTGGCCCCTTTTTGCATTCTAAGATGACTTTTGGTAATTTCCTTTGAAGTGACTGATTTTCTACACGTTTTTGGTACAATGATGTCAATCTTACCTCTTTTAACTAGAGGTGGGAGTCCCCAAGAGAAAAAATAGGCTTCGTTGTAGTTTTCAGAACAATAGTATATAAGAAAAGGGGAAGTCTCTGGAAGTTTAAATCTTTTCAGCAGCAACTCTTCTTCCACAAGAGTCATTCCTCTTGTTTGACTGAAAAAGGACTCCCATGCTCTAGTAGGTGTACAGGTTACCGTTCTGAGCAGGTGAGAAAGATGTTTTTATTATTTTTTTTCCATGCAATATTATTAGATAGTTTAATCAATCTATTTCCCATAAATACTGTGGTGAGGAATAATATAAAATATTCAATTAAAAACCTTCATCATTTAGTGATGATTATGCCAGTTAAATTAATTCTTGATGTTACAAGCCAAATTGATGGTAATTAAAGCACTTACTAATAGGAAGTAAATTGAAATCCATCTTTTCTTGTCTCTGTAAGGGGATTTGGCATTTCTGCCAATAGGGTTATATTGATCCTTCTTCCTTTGTGTCGCACCACTTTGTCAGGCTATTGTTTACACATTATCTGATGTTCTAGTATTTTTGTTTTGGCAGTAGGAATTTCTAAATAGTTCACTGCTTTGTAAAGTCTTCTGCTGGAAAGGCAAGAAATGTGGGAAGGCCACTTTATGAACAGGCTTTATAGTAATCTTTTTGAGCAGGACTGTGTGTCTTCTAGACTGTGATCTAAGGTAAACATCACATTTGGAGACAAACTCTCTTTAGAGCATATGATGCTTTAAATGGAGATTCTGCTTGGAGGCCAGAATATAGGTTATTCTTCTGCTACCTTCAGTGTGCTGACTGGGAAAGATTAATTATGAGTCAGTCTTCGGGATGTGGCTTTACAAATGCAAAACCCAGGACATTTCTGTGATTAGTCAGTAAGTTCAAAAATTAGTTGTCTGGCTGTGCATTCTGGTAAGTTTAAATGCCAGCACTACAGTAATGTACAGTTTTACAGCCAAGCTTTGTAGGTTACAGCCATGACTCTGATAGTTATTGTACTGCTTCAGCTGAGGAAACTCCCCCGGTTCATTTCTCTACACCATTGGTAATAAAGCTTCTGGATTTAGTACTTTTTATTTTGTTTTTAATGCTAGTCAAAAGACAAAAGAATGCAAGTGCTTTCTTTGAAGACATATTGTCTGTTTTCATCACAGGAGTTCTTGTATCTCTCTGAAAGCCAAACAAATACTGTGGCAGAATACCTTGTTGAATATACTATCAGGTGTTGTCACTTTTCTTGCCATAATATTCCTAGCTACAGCTAGTGAACACTAACACTGAAGCAAGGGTTGATTGTTTTTCTAAATGTGACTTTACAGCATTGCTTGTATTAGACGCTAACTTGTAGTGCTTCTTCCAGCCTGACATGAATTTCTTGAGGATTTACAGATATATTATATTAAGGTACCAGCCAGACTACATTAAAATGAAATACAAGTCTAGCTTTTTTTTGACAGGTGGCATGCTTAACAGGTCTACTTTCTAGTCCTATCATTTGAAAGGATCAAAAGAAGCTTGATAGTCTAAAACTTAGCACTATGTTGCCTTGAGGAAAAAGCTGTCTGTTTTCACATCATCTAAAGCCAAATAATCCATGAGAAAAAGGGAGAGAATAAGTCTTTCTTGCTGAAACATTATTTGAAAGGCTAATAGTAGAACAGGAGATGCATTTCTGGAGCAAAAGATAACAGCTTGAAAATGCTGTCTTCGCTAGCTTTGGCTTATGTATCAAAAATGTTAAGCCCCTCCAAAGACAATCTTTGATGTCCCGTATGCTAATACTTCCTGGCCAGCATTACTCCTGATTGCAAAGGAATCTAATAACCTTCCTTGGCAGAGATTGCCAGCTTCTCATGTCACCAGGGATCTCTAACAACAGTGCTGAGTGGGTGGCTTCGTGGGAGTCATGCACATTTCTGCACTGTTCCACAAAGATCTGCCCCACGTTTTTTCATTCAAAGTGTGCCTTTTTGGACTATGACATTACTATTTGCTCCTCCGAATTTCGAAGATGATGGAAGAATAAATATTGCAGTTTCTAGTGCTTCATTTTACACACTAACAGACTTTTGTGTGACAGCTGCTCTAAGGGTTGCAGAAATGGATGCATAGACACATAGGATAATTTCTCTCTTGAATCATACTTTAATCTTGTCAGGATCCATTCACATTCTGTAGTTTGTTGTTCCTGCTATATTCCTATAAACTCTTGTTAATATTCTTGTATTGTTGCTGTTTTAAGGGAAGGCTTTTCTGAAATAAAGGCTATACTTACGTTTTTGCTAAGCTGTGGTTTCCCCATCAATACATTTGGTAGCTACCTTCTCAAAAGTATGCATTTAAGAACTACTTTTTTGTGCATAGCTAACAGAATTGTGAATGTTAAAATTCCCAGAGATAGCACTTAGTTTAAAAAATAAAATGAACACCCAACCCCCACCCCAACCAAAACAACCTTGAAAAATTCCAATACTCAAACCCCCTTATATGGGGAATTTAAACTAGTTACCTGCAACATTTCCAGAATATTTATTCATCTATCACAGTGATTCATATAAGACACACTAAAGAAATGGGATCTGGCTAAAGAATTGAACTTTGAATTGGATTTTGAGAGGTAAGAGGAACTTCCCTGCTGAACTGCCTTGCCTGGTTTGTCTTTCAGAACATTTTCAATATGAGGAGCATGTGAAGGCTAGGTCATGGTTTATGAGAAGTCACTTGATACTTTCTTTCCATGGAATACTTGAAAGGTTTTGCTGGAGTATCGCTTGCTCTGTACTCCTGAAGGTGTTTTCAAAGTTATTTTTTATTATGCCACAGAATAACATTTACCTTGAATGCTTTCAATGGGGGATGAAAATGTTAATCTTGAGAGAATATATTCTTCTGAGAAATACTGTTTTAAGTAACATCAAAGGGACATTAGGGGAACCGATTGCAAATTGTTTGCAGTCTCCTGATGAGTCTACTGGCTGTAATTTTTTCATGACCTAAAATCCAAGTCCTTTTCTGTTTCTTAACTAAGTTTCACACTAAATAAGTCCAAACTGACCAGCATTTGACATAAATGTTGCTGCTCTCTTTAACTTCAAATCCAAATTTAATTAGATGCCGAGGCTAGACGAATATCTTTAGTGCTCTGTTCCCACACAACAAACCCCCATGTCACTTATAAGACATTTGATGTCTTATGTGGTTTTCTGTCTGCTTGTGGGAAATGTTTTCCTTAGGAATTAATGTCTTGTGGAGAACCACATGAGCTCCAATATCTTCCACAGGTTTCAATCTGTTGTCCAGTGCTAGAAATCTGACCTTTCTGCAAGTGCCACCTCTGAGTAAATGCTGTAAATGGAAGATACTGAAATAGCAGAATTCATACCTCCTTGGGCTCTAAAACACTCTTTACTCTTTCCCTTTCATAGCTTTCTAGCTGTTCCACCATAATCTGTAATCTTTCAAATCTAAGAAGGTTCCTCTTGCAATTCATTGGGACTTCCTTGAAGTACTTTTGGAGAATGTCGGATCAAAAGAATGAGCACTCACATAGGTACTCAGGTTTCATGTTTGTGTGTAAATTAGTGAAACCAACAGTGTTTTCTGTAATTTCACATGAACATTTTATATTTTTGATAAAGGAAAAGGAAAACCGCATAGTGTTTTGTCTTGCAAGCGTGTATATGGCAGAGAATTGTCTTAATATTTTTTTCCAGTTAATTATATTTCTACTCAACTTGGTTACTCTAAGTATACTTTTCACTTGACTAAAAAGGCTTACTTGTCTTATCTGAACTTTTGCCACCTTCCCTGAGTCTGTTTCCAAGAGTGGTTCATTTCCATGCAAAGGAGAAAGAGATCTTTTAATTGCAATTAGTGAATCTGGTTTAGGATCCTGAATATAGAATTAAATGAAAATCTTAATTTTAACTTCTTTACTACATTTTACTTATTTTATAATTAACATCTGCTGTTGATGTTTTGCATTTTAATGTAGAAAACAGAATCAGTGCATAAAAAGATTTCAGAAAATAGTAATGCCTAAGCATTGCTTGTAATTTCCCCACACCAGACAGTAAATTCTTTACTAGAATTAAAGTTCTTGACCTGAGAATAGTAGTACTTCAAAATGTTACACTTTTTAATATGAACTTTTTACTCGCTAATCATAGTTAACTTTTCTTATGTCTGATTAGTTTGCAAAATAAATGTTAAAAGGAAGCAACATCAGTGTCCATAAAAAATCAATTTTAAAGGTGAGATTTACTCATCTTGTTTTGCTGAGTCTAGAAGTGAAGAAAATGGGCTTTTTGGTTCAGAATGTGAATATTGGGCTGCTTCTTTTGAAAAATTCTGCTAAATGTTACCATATTTCACACATTATATGCATCTGTACACACAGATGCACATACATATAGGTATAAATGGAATACCTCTGTATATATGTGTCTCTCTAACTATGCTCTGTGCCAAAACACAAAATGGAAATTAGCACATTGAATAACTGTACCTGAATTTGCATGTGCTACTCACTGAGAGTAGCCTATGTTGTGATCAAAATATCCTGTATCTTTGCAGCTGTTTGTCCTTTTACAGCCTGCTCAAATGGCTTAAATTTAGTCAGCCCAATCCCAGATGCTAACTAGTAGTTATATCTATTTCTGTTAACATACTAGAAACTTTCAGTTTAAAAAAAAAGTCTTAAACATATTTCCAGTTATGAATATAATGAGGTGTGCTTTAAATGCACAGCTTTGAAAATATGACCAAAATAATTGACTTGCTATCGAAGAGCAGATCACCTTTTTTCTACCTCCAGTGCTTCCCAATTGTTTCTGTTTTTATAATGACACAGATCACAGGAAAGATTATGAATTACTGAAAACTGCTTTATGAATTGCACTTCTGTTGAGGGTTAATTACTTATATCAAGATCAGTAATAGTTGGTTTATAAAACACTTTGTTTGATTTTCGGTGTAAAATTACATTGGTGCTTTCCCTTTGTTTTGTTAAATGCTTTGGTACCTTTAAACTTTTGGTAACTAAATTTAGTTTTTTTATAAAGACTGATTACTTTCAAATTCTGTCATTGCATTATTGCCAAAACTGGAATTAAACATTTTAATGTTTGTAAAAGGTGACCCTGTTCTGTTAATATCCTGGTGGTTTGTGACAGGTACATCATATGAAGTTTAGGGTATGGGCCAAACCAATATTTGTCTGATACTTTAAGTTTGTAAGTTTTTATGAAACTATAACTGTGTTGTGTTCTAAGCTTAATATTAAACTTTAAATTTTCTTTCAAGGTAGTAGCCCTTTACATGAATGTTTCGGTTGTGTTTGTGTATTTTTCAATTATTTTTTATTTTTCTCATACACAGATCTAAAAAAATCTGCTTAAACAGATTTTCTCCTCTGGATAAAAAAGCATTTATGCAACTGGATGTGTTGATTGTCCATAACAAGTATTTGCAAGGGTAATATTTTCCTATTGGGTTTGTTAGCTCTTTTATTGCTTTGAGAAGATGAATTTAAAAAAGACAAGTTTATTTATTTATTTCTTCAAAGTAGTAGTAGCTATATGAGTTGCTGAAAGGGCTAGTGTAGCATCTTCCAGCAAAAGAGCACAGGCATGTTTTTTGCACTGCCTGTGAATATGAAATTGTGGAGACTAGAATAGCTGGGACTTGATTTGAAAACACTTTGCTCAGTGAAATAGCTTAAAAACCTGATGATTTTGAAACCGAAATATCTTAGAGCAAGGTTTGGCCATGAATCACTGCCCCAGCACAGTTTTGAAACTCTGCCTTTATCTAAAGTTCTGTGAGTTCAGTAGTGCCTGTTGATAGGAAGCTGAACGTTGGCAGTAACGAGTGGCGCCAGTAGCAGTCAGCTGCCTCTGTGAGATCTGCCCTTGCTTGCCGTGGCTTTCTGACCCACCTGGTGCGCCTGGGATGCGATGCTGAGCATCCCAGCTTTGGGTGGTGCCACTCCCTGCCCTGTGAGGTGCTTGGTGTCCATGCGAGGGCACTGCAGCTCGTGGCACAGATGTGGAGAAGAGCTCCATGGAGACGCTGAGAGAAGCAGCTGCACTTTACACACAGAGCTGAAGATAAATCTGCTAAGTATCTTATGTTATTAAATTCCAAAACCAAGGGAAGCTACTTTTATTTCTTGAGAAATATGAACAAGTGAAAGTGTGCAGAGACCTCGCTAATAAAATTAGTAATTTTATACTAATGCACACTTTGCAACAATTACTAAGAGAAGATTATATGGGTTTATTATTGCCTGTTTTGTATTGCTGGACACTGAAATTATTTAGGCACATATATTTAAATAATTTATCTTATACCATGTCAAATTTGGAGTGACACACATTTGTGGAAGTGAAAGTGAAATGATATATCAAATGCTCCCCATCCACCCCACCTGGTTTTCTTTCCTTAGCTTACTGACAGACAGAATAAAATAGCGGTTTTCACTCTTCCTTATTCTTTCTGAATCAAAGCAAACAGTCTTAAAATCTAAAGCTAAAATTCAGACATTGTAAGTTTAAATTATAGCAGCAGCTGCAGAACTATTTTTTCTGCATGGGCAAATTAAACTTAATGACGTGTCCCCAACCCCCAAGGGCCTGCCAGAGCAATGTCAGGCACAATCAGTTTCCATACTGTGGGGCTTTAAAAAGTTCTGCTGGGGTGCAATTGAAGCCAATTCCCAGAATTTTTTCCTGGTGTTTTCCCATATTAGCTCTCCAGAAAATATGTTAAAGTGCTGAAGCTTAAAGGGCTTCCATGTTTTCAAGAACTGGTAGGATATGTAAGATCAGAGTGTTATTTTCACACCAACCCAACTGTTTCAATAACCAATTTATCACTGGGGAGCAGAAATGGATTTTTAAAATTTTAAAGATAGATCGGTGCTCTTACTATCTGAAAGAAAATTCATGATTCCATTAGGAAGGTGATGCAGATTCTGAATGGGTACAGGATTTAACCCTACTGTTTTGGGTAACATTTATTAATATGCTTTTATGAATCCTATTAGAACTGTAATATTACCTGTTCTGCTTTACTCTGTAGTATGAAAAAGAGATCTGTGTAAAAATGCTGGAAATTTCATTATTACTCCTATTAGCTTATTGTAATAAAATTGTCAGATCCCTACCCTCAGATTCATAGTCCTTAGGCAGACTTAGTAAACTGCCACAAAAGCCCAAAAATCACATTATTGTCTCTCTAGAGGTGAAACAATATCTGTGTTTGTAGTGCATAGTGCCACTCTTGTTCTGTTCCAGCCAGTTAATTTACTGCATGTGTTTATATTAATTTGGGCAGAGCTGGAAGTATTTAATGTAATTTCCTGAAAAATCTGAAATATTATGTTACTGCATATCATTGTAATGGGATATTATTTTGGTATTTCTTTTGTTATAGTAGCTAATTCGTGTTTCCTGCAATAAGGAAATGTATTCTCCTAGAGCTGTTTTTCTTACCCCAGGAACTAGGAATTCACAGCTCTTTTCAAAGACACCCAAAACATGTCAGTCAGAGGAGTTTCCTGCATTGTTTTGAAACTGAAATTTTATAATCCCATATGGAGCTATCAGGGCAAGATAGCTGCATTTATAAGCAGCACAGTGTGTGTGTCTCACAGCTGGGACCAGCCTCACCAGAAGGGTATGAGGTTATTTCCAGGTTTCCTCCACACAGGTTTCTCCAGTCACCTTCTTGTAGATTTGAACTTCTTTTTGTTCCTTGTTTCTTAGTGGTAGGTATTGATTAATGAAGGTTGGAGAGGTGAGTTTTATTTTGTGGCTTGCTTGGTTTGTTTTTTGGTTTTTTTTCCCTCCAAATAGATTCCCGTTGTACATTTGTCTTTTGATTTCTGTGGACTGTTATTACATTGGGAATATGGAGGAACAGCTGACCGTGACTGGCTTGCCGTAAGAGCTGGATTTCTGTATAACCTGTCATATAGCTCTATTGAGGAAGGATACCCTAGAGGTGCTTTGTTAGCGCTGCTGCAGGGCTTTTGAATTATAATACAGCATTCTCTAGAATGCTGATGAGTTTCAGTGACAACTTCAGTAAATCAGACAAGACATTTTCAGCTGTTCTTCTAAATTTGATACCTTATTCTTTGTGGGATTTGGGCATACAAAGGACTCTTTTAAAAGGAAAGAAGTGGCTGGAGTTCCACAATTCACATTAAAAAAACCCGAAAACCAAGAACATTAGAAGGCTTTGTATCACCACTTAACACATTTTAAGAAAGTAGATTAGAACGGTGTAAGAAGCTATCAATTCCAGCATGTCAGTAATTATGGGAAGGGAAGTAGAGAGAATTCTTCAGTGTGTCTTTAATACTCATCATGGATCACTTTGTTGAGTGTGCCTTCCAGAATGTTGTCTTCAGAGCAGCCTGTTGACAATGGTTCGTGTGGCTTAGGAGTAATTGCCAGAAAGAAAAAAAAAAGGTGAAGGATATTTTGTGTTTATTGTCATTTTAAACATGAAGGGATTTAATGTCATAACTGCTTCATTCTGGTTAAAAGAAAATGGAGTGTGTGTCTGTAATGGGACATGGGGAGTTTATGGCATGGTGTTGAAACCAAGATCATGACAAGCAGCACTTCACACTATGTCTGTGGAAGCAGTTATGTTTTCAGAAAGGATGCTATGCGGAAGGTCACGTCTTTGCCTCCCATCAAGATTCTTCCACAATCCAGAATGCAATTTGTATTTTTAAAATTAGTATCAAATGCTGACTCTCCTTAGAGTGTGATAGCTGCTGTAAAAAATATTACTTCAGTTCCTGCTTTAAAAACAATTTTTTCCTTGGTTACAGAGTCCCTGAATGATACTGCCCAAATATCAAAGAGTTTATGCTCATATTTCCAGCTGTTTAAACTGGAAATACTTCATATTAATATGCAATAGTTTTATCTCACATGAATGATCTTGTTTACCTATCATGGTCTACTTTGTACACCCTCATTGCAACCTGCCTACAGTTAATAGACATTGGTAAAATAATTTCTGCATTCAGTATCACACTCAATTAGATATTCTATGTAATGAAATCACTAATTTCCCCCAGATAAATGTCTGTCATAGTTTAACCCCAGCCAGCAACCAAAAGCCATGCAGGAGCTCTTTCTTTTCCCCACCATTGGGATCAGGGAGAGCATTGGAAGAGTAAAAGCTGGAAAACTCATGAGCTGAGATAAAGCCATTTTAATAGAGAAAGCAAAATCTATGCATGCAGGCAATGTAAAGGAAGGAATTAGTTCACTGATTCCCATGGGAAAGCAAGTGTTCAGCCATCTCCAGGAAAGAAGGGTTCCATCATATGTAACAGTGGCTTGGGAAGACAAATGCCATCACTCCAAATGCCTGCCCACTTCTGTCATCTTGCCTTCATTTTATAGACTGAACATGATGTCATGTGGTCTGGGATATCCCTTTGGTCAGCTGGGATCACCTGTCCCAGGTATGTTTCTTCATAAGTTCACTCCCAGTCTCCTCCCCAGTATGGCAGCATGGAAAACAGAAAAGGCCTTGGCTCTGTGTGAGCTCTGCTCAGCAATATCAAAAATATCTCGACATTTTATTCTGCACCCATTGCAGTGGTGCTGCTGTGCTCCTGCTTCTGTTCTTCTGTGGTGTTTGATATACTGGGATGCTAATCTGAGATCACTGTTAGGTATTAGCTTTGTGACAACACCATTCTTTTCTTTGAAAATACCCCCAGGAACATATTTGGGAGAATTTTTCTTAGGTGTTCCCAGGCTCCACATTAGTGCAGATGGTCCTGCAGAGCCCTGGGATTTTGTGGCAATAGCAAATTGAAACTGCTCAATGGGCTGGCAGAAATAAAGCCATGAGACTGCCAGTGGAGTGCAATGTGCTGTGAGTTCAAAGGTGCTGCCATCACCCAGTGGTGAGGCCAACAGCTGAAGTGATATAGAGGACAGCATTGCATCTTGCTGTGAGAGGATATTTGAATTGATTTAGGTGTGTTCCCAGCAGCTCACTCTTTAAAGAACACTCCAGAGAGAGAACATAACAACCCCCAAATCTCAAAACTAACCTGGATACAGGAGAGGAGTTTGTTGTTTATTGCTATTTTTTTTTTAATTAGAGGATGCAACCAAAATATTACTTGACTGTTTTTCATGTACGTAATTCCTGGTGCATTTTTTATTATGCTTTGTTCTTTCTGATTTATTTGACTCTGTTTCGTGGTCTTTGCATTAACATTGGTCAAGCAGAATACATCTAGAAAGAACAGTTGTAACCAAATATCTGATAAACGAAAATAATTTAAAGTGGAACAAATCCCTAGGTTTTTGTCTGTAGACAGAAACTGTTCATCTCCTTTAATCTTGTGATAAGGTAATCTACTCTTAAATGGGAAGCTTAATACCCTAAAAGAAGGTGTCTCACTGTTTCCTTCTCATATTGACTTGAATGAATTATTATGAATTTATGTGGGGTTCTTTTCTATTTGACTCTTATATGTAAGATTTTTGGTTGGAGTCTGCTTTCATTGCTTATAATAACATGTCAGAGTGCAACTGGCTCTCCACTTAACTTTAATACCAGAAATAATGATCAGCTTAAGTCAGACATAAATTCTGCAAACTCTAATTTCTCATTTGATTTTAGTGTTCCTCATTAACTCAATGCAGGCTTGTCCATAAGCACTAATTTCAGTTTTCTAATGATATAAAAACTTTGTAGTCAAAGATCTCCTTTAACTCATCTTAATATGTAGCATAGCATATTTTGTTGTATCTTTGAGCTTACAGTAGAAATGAAGAATTTATGAATTATGGGCTCAATTCATTGCGTTGGCTTCTGAGAGACAAATTATATTTTGCTGTGGTCAATTTGCAGGGTAAATATATTAAGTAGGTTGTTGGTGCCAAGGGTTTCCAGCTATTTTGACAACAAAAGAAATTAAAGATGTCAGGAGGAAGGCATAATGGGTTTCACTGGACACCAGATACCCTTCTGCTGACTTCTGTAGGTTTTGTTGCAATTTCTGTTTGCGGTTGGTAAGGTGAGGGGTGATTTATGGCAGATTTTACTTGAGGAGCAAGTGGAAGGTAGCAGCAGAAATCAGAACGGGTTGAACAGAGAACATTTCCATGTTTACAGCACCTTGTGCAGCGTTTCTGTGTGGCTGTACAGGTGTTCATAAGACCGGGAGGCTTCGATATTCCTTCCCACATGTCTGTGGTGAAGAAACCACAGGAAGATGCTGAAATCTGCTGCTGTTCCATGGGGAGTTGGGGACAGCTGAGGAGGCTCCAAGCACATTTGTGTCCATTACTGGTCTCTACTGATCTCCTGGTTTGGATACTACTTTTGGTGTCCCTTCCTGCCTTGACTAGTTTCTATTACCCATGCTATTAATAGGATGTGGCCCTCTCTTTGTAAACTTCAATAATCTTAAAAAAGAAGGGTGCATCTAGGGGGGCAAAAAGTATTTTGGAGTTGCTAACCTCTCTGTCATTTTTGTTTCTCATTGTCTTCCTCTTACATTCCTGCATTTTCTTTAAAGCACCTTTCTGCTTTTTGATGCAGAAACAAGAGAAACAGACAGGAAGGGGATAAAAAATGTTAAGATCTAATGCAAAATAGTTGTGAGCTTTAAAAAAAAAAAACTGGAGAATTTTGAAAGGAATGTAATGTTTAAGTCATTTCCCATGGGTAGTGTTTTCCACTTGGCAAGGAACATGAAAAATAAATGTAATTTGTAGAGTTAGACTGGCAATATAGGATAAGACGCTGTACTTCAGGGATGTTTATTCTTGTGTCTCTATGGTTGGTCTCATTTGGAGTTTAAGGGTTAAAATTGTAGTTATATAACCAGCTATCTTATAACAGCTTAGCATGTGAACAACAGGAGCCAAAAATATGGATGATTGATTTAGTACCTTATTACATTACATTTGTTGCAACCGTCCTAAAAAATAAGCTCCATGCTGGCAAGAGGTGTCAGATTGACAGCTCTGGAATCTTATTTATCTATCAAAAGAGAATGTTTCTGACAGCGGGAGTTTGAAATCTCTCTTACTTCCTCAAAATTCAGCCTAGCAGGACTCAGTGCAGAATATAAGGATGCAATTTTGTCCTCAAACCATTTAAGCCTTGTTTCTCTGCAGAGGTTGGAAAGTGATTGCACTACATAGGGAAGGCACAGCTGCATGAAAGGTGCTGAAGCTGTGTGATAGAAGAGCACTGGATTATTACTGTGCATGTGATTGCTGACTGTGGAGCGGAGTAAGAGATGTTCCAGAGCTGCACCTGCATCCCAGCCCATGGTGCCTTCCCCAGCCTGTGCAGAGAGTGGATTGTTCACTTGCAAAGGGACTCACCATGCAATATCTTCAGGCTTTGGGGAGGGCGAGGCAGAACAGTAGGGGAACAATAAAGGTGAGGGTTCTGCTATCATTTTCCTGCGCACATTGATGCTCTCGTGCTCTTAGTAGTGTAGAGAAGAGGGCAAAATCCTGCGTGTAGCTCACTGCAACCAAGCTGGGCTTGCCTTGATCTTAAGAATAAGCATTTGTGTTCTTATGCATCAGACAGTGTATGTAATCCCTTTCGTAAGCTTGTCTGTTTCTAATGTCATAGTTTTTTCAATGGCAGAAAAATGTTACAATTTTGACCTAGAAATATGTCTTGTAGCAGTTTACATCAGGACTACTTTTTCTGCTCAGACTCTTCTACTTCGGTCTTGTGCACGCCTTTTTCATGGTACTTTCATCCTAAACAACACAGCAGTGTGGTACACTGTAAATATGAATTGCAGCAGTGCAGTCTTCACTGTATGTGGCTCCTGATTGCTCAGCATTCTTGTAGAATGAAAACTGTTTTCAAAAAGTGCTGAGAGATTGTCTTCACTTGAGGCATCTGTGGAGCACCCAGGAGTTGTGCTTTGAGTAGTCTGTGCCTCTGCTTAGCCTGCTGCTGTACTTTTGGAGCTGACTACTGGCTTTGAGTTTTGTATCTCATCCAAGCAGAATAATGCAGAAAAGTGAAGGAAGGAAATAACATTTCCATCAATGATTTTATCTGAGCAGCTAAAGTTTGAAAAAAGTTCAAAGAAGAGACTTTAAGATTAAATTTTCAAACATGAATGACTGAGATGTGCAGATAACATGGACTTCAGATAAAGCTCAGATGGACTGAAATGTATTTAGTTCTGAGGTAGTACAAGACGAAAGTGATGGAAAATATTTAGATTAAATAAGGATTAGATAAAACTGCAAAATAATGCATGAATCATAAATTGGCAGAATGGAATAGATGACTGTTGCTGATAAGTTATTATTTATTGGATCTACATATCAAAAATGTGCAGAGAGTTTTCTAAAATTTAATTTTGCATTTTTCCAACAGGATTTTAAGTGACTGTTCATTTCTACTGGAATAGACTCTCATCAAGTACATCCCAAAATCCCTGACATTTCAACCCGAGCTTTACTAGCACTGCACTAGTGCCCAAGGTTGTCTGCAATAAAAACTTAGTGTTCGAGGTACTGGAGAAAAAACAGCAGATTTAAATCAGGAATTTGTTTTGTAATCTGGCTCCAATCAAGAAAATTAATCTTTTTTTTTTTTTTTCTGAAGTGCTGGCTTTTCCATAAAGACCGTCTGTCTCTCCCAGAGCTATAGTAACTTCAAAGGGTTTGTCATCATTAGCAAAGCTTGGATAGAAACAGCCAACAGGATGTGGAATGTTTGTACAGCCTCTCTAATTCCACAAGGGACTAAACACATTTGCTGTTTTATATTGAAATACAAGAGATGACGATATAAGACGAAAAGAAAGGATAACACAAAATATATTCTTCACATGTTTTGCACTGGATATGTCAAAGCATTGCTAGTCATAATTGAATGTAAGTGCAAGAGTGAATACAAGATTATTGGTTAAATTCAAAGTTGAATGGAAGCCAATTAGGCTGAGTTTTTTTCAACTTTTATTTGTAGTTTTTTAGCATTCTTTGCATTAAACTGCAGCATGCTGTATTGTCATAACGTAACACAGAAATTGTTAAAGATGAGTATTTCTTGTAATATATTACAGTCATATACACGTAAATTTCGTGTTGAAATTGCTTTTGTTCACTGTCTTCCTGAGGAAGAATTTTTGAACAATTCTGGGAACAAAGCAGTAGAGAAAAATGACTGTTGAGAGTTTAATTGCTTGGTGTTAAGAGTGTCTGTGAGGAGAAAAGTAAATGTTTTCAGAGAAAATTTCCTTGTTGAGTAGTACCAATCTGAAGAGTCTCAATGAATAGTTCTTTCATCATATTCCACTGTTTATTTGGGACAATTATCCCTCAGCGTTAAAATGGTGCAATTCTCAATTCAGCGCTAGCTTTTGTATTTTCACTTTGCTATATGTAAGCATAATGACAATGGACAATGCCTTCAACTACAGTGTAATCTTTAGAGTTATTTTGGAACGGTACTTGTTTGTCTGGTCACTTTTCTACCTTTCTGCCAAAGGATTATCTGCTAGAGTGAGTCTATTTGAAGAGGAACTCTCTGCTCCAGGTAAAGAGAAATAAAACTGTGGACATCTCTAGATACTCGATCTCTTAACATCTGAGAAGGCTGTTGGCCTGTAGAAACCAGACTTTACTCTTTTGCTTGGATAAGAAAATCCAGCTCCACATGAACCTGGAACAGTAATAAGCAAAATGGATTTCAGAAAACTCATTTTTCTCTCTCTCTGAAAGACTGGAAGAAAATTTAGTTTGTATAGGATGAGGTCTAGAGTAAGATTGTACAGTGTGTGAAAAAAACTCCATTGTAACCTTAAAAGTTACTTAAATAGGTTTTTGAAAGGAGGCATACCATAACAGGAGTTTGTATATTTTTTTACTCTATTCTGCTAAAGCTCATTATGTCTGGCTGCTTTTCCAAATTTATGAAGAGGGGGAAAAAAGAATCACTTTTTCAAATTGAAAAAAGGGAAAGTGATTGCCTTTTTTAAACACCTTTTCTTCCAGGCATTTTCAAGGGGATGCCTTGACTGCAAAAAATCTGTTGTTTTTACCAAGTGAATGTTTGAGTGTTAAGTAATTTTGATTCTGGACAGTGTATTATGATATTATTCAGCTGTACTTTAACTTTGTTTTTGGTGACTTCTCCCTAAATGATGATTTTGCTACTTGTTGAGTATGTTTTAATTTTTTGTGTGTGTGAAATGAGAGATATCTGGTTCAATATATTAACTTTTTGGTTGGGATTATCAGATGTGGTGCATCTGAGCGCTTTGCAGTCCATAAATACCCAATGAAACGTGAGTGAGGTAGGAAAGGGGTATTTCCTCTTTTTTACAGGTAAGGGAATGAGGCATAAAGAAATTGAGAACTTGCTTTTAAAGAAACTTCCCGTCTGACCATTCTCTGGCCTCTCTGGCAGTCACACTCCCAATTCAGAGACTTTCCCTACTGGGACCGCAGCCCCTTCACTGTGGGTGGCTCCAGTGACCCCACAGGACCTGCCTGACTCCCTGCACACCTCACACTCACACAGTCAGATGAGGTTTCCCCATCCAATCCACCCCAGCTTTCCCAGGGCAGAGCCTTAGACGACTCTTTCCATAAAACCATTTTTTCATGGCACAGCCACACAGAAACAGCCTGAGATGGTGCGTCCAAGGCGGACCCACAACAAGGAAAACTTATGTATTTTATACCCTCATGATTTCTCTGTGCTCTTGCCCCTCTCTGTGGCCATTCACCTCGCTGGCATCACTGGTCTTCATCTCCTTCATTCTCCAAAAGGTCAGCAATTTCTGGCTCCTGCTGTGTCTCTCAGTGTCCATTCACCTGGCTGGCATCATGCATCTTCATTCCCTCTGTTATTCCAAAGGGTTAGAAGTTCATGGCCTCTTGTCTTGAGCTCACACCCAGAGATATGCATTTCAATCTGAATCTCAGTCTGCAGCTTGCCAGCCCAGCTACCTGCACCAGATATGTGCTCAACATAGCTCCTCAAAGGGATCCCACTATCCAGATCCCATCAATTCCACAGGGAGATAGGCGCTTAAATATCCTTTTGAAAATGGTCATCTGGCTTACTGTGAGGTATTCACAAGAGACCTGTGGTAGACTATGATTTGCAAACCTCAGTCTCCTAAATCTTGACCTATTAACCTGATGTCTGTTTTTTCTTTTGTCTCATCCTTCTCAGAGACAATGACAAAAGAAAGGCTTTAGTGGTATCTCTGGCACAAGTAGCTGGGAGGTAGGGAGAGATATGGAGGAAGCAGGGAGAAAGAAATTCTTAAATATTGCCCTTTTCAGTTTATTTTGATTCTGACACACTGATCAAACTGATTGTCTTCTGCAGAAGTGTATGCCTGAATACTTCTGTCTGTGTCAAAGTTCATTTGGCTTAAGTGTCAGGGCAATGCTTTGCCAGTGGTTAGTATACTCAGTATTTCTGTGACCATAAAGCAACCTTCTATAAATATGTTACAGCAGTTGTACATGGCTGTCTGAAGAAGTCTGTCTATGAAGATTTATTTGCAAATGTCCTTTTACTCTTTTCTTAACAAGCAGCTTTCAAAGGCTGTTTATATTTTTGGCAGAGCTGTGAGCTTTCTCTTGGGGCTTCTCACGTTTCAGAGAACAGGTGACTTGCATACTTTTTCTCTATAAATTATTAGTAAATTCCATTGTGAGTCCAATATAGAGCAATCATAGTTGACCATGCTATTAAACATGCTCCAAATTTCTGGTTGTTGTTTATGAGTTTTTTTGTTTGGTTTGAGGGTTAAGGGTTTGTGTTTTGTTTTTTTTTTTCTTTCTTTCTTTTTATTTTTTTAAAAATTTGTTTTATTGGTTCGAATTTTTTTCTGCTTGGATACCTGAAGAGTAATTTTGGCATGTTTAAAATGATGTTTTTTTGAAACACAGCTTCTCTCTTCATGTCTTTTGTTGTACTTCACATGTATTCTCTGGAGGGGATAATTCTCCTTTTTTTGCTTAAAATAATGTTCAGTAATTATTTCATGTTGCTAAAGGAGAACACATAATCTTTGCTAACAAATGATATACGCAGGAACATATAGGAGATCACGAAGCATCTTATCAGTCCAAGAAAATGAACTGCTTGTTTCTCAACTGATTAAATGCTGTAGAACTGATGATTTTTTGCATAGTTTTTGGTTTGCATTAAGTTCTGAATTATTTGGATAGAACTTTTGGGAAGCAATGTTAACAATCTGCACTGTTTTGTGGCTCAGTGATGGAAAGAATTTACCTTGTGGTGCCCATGGCTTAATTCCCTGCTGGAATAATCTGCTTGACTTTGTTGAAATGGTGCCAGTGGATAATTTGGCCCCCTAGCATTCCAGGAAAAAGAAAATGGCTGCTGAAACCTGCTGACATCATTGGACTTTAACCAAATATCTCCTAATGTGGGAGTGGTGAAAAATAGTATTTTTTAAAGGAGTGATGGATCTAACTCCAAGGTCAAACTGTGTCTTTTTATATTTGTGTGCCAGTCAAAACTTATTTCATAGAAGGATTGAGGCATTGTGTCATTTCTATAACAGTAAGTTTAGAAATCAGAAAGCTGAAAACCACAATTAAATAGAAATAAAAGAACAGGTGGTAACACTAGGGCAGACATGAAAAAAGGTACTTTGTACAGTCACCTGAGAATTCAGACGCTTGCTGCAGGCTCCTCCAGCTCCAGAACTTTTGCATTTCCCTTTCCCTGTCCAGACATGCCTCTTTTTTCTTCCTTGCTCAGTCTCTGACCTCTCTCAAAAGCTATTGGCTCTTTCCATACAGTTGCATGGCTTCTGATTGCACACAAGTCACATTCTACCCAGGAAATGTGGCAATGTCTGTCGGGAAAATGGTATCTCTGAGCAGGGCCTGTGTGTCCAGGAGAAAAGCCTCTACAGTCCGTTCTTTCCAGTTTTCGGAATCCTCAGTCCTGGCGTGATGGGATTCCTCGTTTTCCTTACCCTCTATTGTGATAGTAGCAACAGAAACCAAAATAGGCAGGGGCTAGTCCAGCAGGCCAGGCAATTTCTTTTCTGGATGGCAGTGATCCCTCCCAGCAGATTCCTCTGCTTGAAAGGTTTCAGTCAGCTCTCAAGCCTGTTTTATAGCTCTTCTCCCTTTCTGCAGTTTCAGAGGATGAGAGGCTGTGAGAACACAAACTACATCTGAAAGTGTCAGAAGGGCATAGTGTACTCATACTGTGTAACAGCGCTTCAGAATATCATATTAAAGCAGGAACACACATTGGTTCTAACTCTAGCCACAATATGGTTGTGAGAGATCAGTATCACAGACATCCCCAGACTATCAGTTTGTAGAGAATTGCTTTTGTTTCTTTTTCAGACTTCCTTATAATGTGAAGATAATGGCTGATATCCTGCCCTTTATACCATAGCTGAGATACCGGTGCCTAGTGGAAAACGGTCAGCATGCTGGCAGCACTTAGATTTTAAGATGACTGTAATGGAAGTTACCAGTGTCTTCAGAAACTTGGAAGGGAAAACCCAGAATTATTTCTATGAAGAGAACTTTTCATTTGTAGACTATCAAAATGCTCAAAATAACATCCACATTTTCAGTATTCAGGTTTAGTCTATGTATAGCAAAACTATTGAGGAGTCTGTTAGTAATACAGAAAAGTCCCTAAGCAGCCACTGATACTGTACATCAAACATTTTGAGCATTTAATAATTACATCTCTTGATAGCACACAAACACACATCATAGAAGGAAATGGCTCTCAAAGTCTTCATGCACAGAAGCATGAATAAGTTGTGTTTTTAAAAGTGTGTGAATAGTGCATGTCCTGAAAAGAAAAACTGGTGATGGTAAAAGTAATTTTCAAATATCTCTGGGCACAGTCTACTCACAATAAATAAATGAATACATCAAACTAGTTACTAGGTAACAAATCCTGGTGCTAGAAGACAAGTCCAGGTGTCACCAAATTCTGCTTCAAACTTTGTTTTTACACCTGTGTGTTGGAGCCTTGCTCATAAACAGCTGCATGGACAGGTTTAGAGCAAATTGGTAAGGCTAATGTTATGTTCTCTCCCCCCGGGCTTGTATGTGCCTGGTTCCTTCTGTGCATTAAGCTCGGAATATGCTGTCCAAGACCATGTGCAAATGCTTTGCCTTTGACTCACAGAGATTGAATCCAATACTTGATTAGTGAGCAAGACCAAAACATCTTTTCCTGACATCATAACCAAGTCTTGTTTCTTGCATCCATGTACAGTCAAAGAACAATGGGGTCTCTTATATTATCTTGAACCTGTAACATCTCATTGTTTTTCCTGCTGTTTGTCACATATTTACCTGTCTTTTAGGTCAGTTATTTAGAGTGTCAGTTCCTTGAAGTGTGTACCACTATATTTTGTTGTATGTGTATACATTTTTCATTCAAAGGCACCTTGTTCCAGCTGGATCTGTAGTCTAAGTAGCTATCATGCAAATTTTAGTCTTTAATATCCTTGAATAATTGCTTTCCAGTAATATTGATTGGCAACAGTTATCTGTGGTACAGTAGGTTTGTATCCCATGAAAAGAACGGAAGTAATATTTGACACAAGTCTTTGAAAGCACCCTTTTGATTTCTGGAATGCATACAAGCAGCAAATACAACATATTGCTGAAATGCAGTGAAAGCCTTACACAGATTCTTTGAATAATTTGCAGTCCTTACACTGCTGTTTGTTTTGCCAGGACACGCACTCTGAAGTGCTCCTAAATTTGTGTGATTAATATTGTACAGTTTATTTTCACCTGCAGTGTACTTACAGCTTAAATGGAAGTAAAATTTTCTTAAAGTTTTGGCAGATTCCAAAGTCTAGAGGGAAGGATCTGAATGTAACTGGGGCTTAAATATCTCCTGATTTAGTCCATGCACATCAAATCCTATAAAAGTATGTTTTCCCTGTGTACTTGCCTGGGTCATCTTGCCCTGGCCTGTGCTGAGCTCTGTTACACTGCTGCATAGCTTTACAGTTCAATTTTTATTTCAAAGCTTATGTGCTGTATGACTGAGCTGTTGAAAAGAACAGAAGTGCTCTGAAACTGTTCAGGAGGTGAGTCCAGACTGTGCCGCTTTCTGGTGACTGCTTAATTCAGCACAGTGTTTAACACAACCCCCAAGAGCTCCCCTGAGCCTCAAATCAGCATCAAACCGAAAAGCAGCATGGTTAGGGCAGCATACTATGTTTCCCACAGCTTCAGAACACTTATTTTCTTTTCAACATTTCCTCCAAGCAATTGAGTCTCTAAATTGGCACCATGCTAGGTGACATGCTTAGGAGGGTACATCACTAATAGCATTAAATTACTGATTTCTCTTAAAAGATATACAAAATAAAAAAGGACTAGACACAAATACAAAATCTGTCTGATGGTAATGGAGCCAACAGATGAGAAATGTGGAAATAACTGCTTGTACAGTCATTATTAGCTTTGACTCTCACCACCATTCTTTGGAAGAAGTTAGAGCTTGTGGTTTCTTGAGAAGTTTTTTATATATGGGATAGAAATGGTCTGGTTGAAAGTCCTTTAATGCATTATCCCTAAACAGTGTAATGAGATTCAATTTCAGCTTTTCAGCCCCTCTCATGGCTGTAGGTTATCATAGAGGCCTTAGTCCAGCAGCAGAGGGTGGACAAAAGGTCTTCTGTCAGAATTGTTACATGCAGAGACTGTCCTAGTCCAAACCCCATGGATTCAATTTGATTTTCATTATCCAGTACTTTAAGATTAGGATGTGATACTTTCTTATTCCCCAGCATAAAACCCATATGCTTACCTCAAGGTCTCATTTCCCAGTTTTCTTTGCCCTTCTTGTCTTCCCATGGGAAATAAATGGAGGATTGGTTTCAGCATCACTTCAGTTATAACAAGGGTAATCTGACACTGAAAGCTGAAATGAAGTCTTCTTCTATGAGAATCTTGTGGTTAAAATGTTGGAAGAGGAATTATAACCCACTGGAGATGGGTTAAACTTGCTTGAGATAGTGTTCTTTGAAAAGAAAATTCATCTGAAAGAGAGAATACAAGAAAATTTTGTTTAAATAACTTAGGAAAAATGGTGACTTAGCAATGATTAAAAAAATGATTCTGAAACAATTTTTTCTCCATGAGTTTTAATAGGCTTTGGAAAAGTACCCATATGAATTGGGACTACAGAAATTCTTTCTTCTCCTACACATTTCTATCTTGTACATCTGAATCTTAACTCTTAAGAATACTCATACTAAGCCAGATCTAAAATATATTTGTATGTGGTTGTTGTGTACTTCTGTATTATTTTTGTCATTTTGTTCGTACTTGCCCATATCTTACTGAGAATTAGAGGCCTACCTGTTTAGCCTCCCACTGTGTTCCTCTATTATGTGTATGCATTATTCAGTACAGTAAAATCTTTCCATATTTTTCTATTTACCAATGTGACTATTTCCACTAGTCACAACACTGTATGTATCCAGGTTCACGTCCCTTGAGTTTAAATATACACGTAGCATTCACAGAGAAGTAGCAAAATACAAGTAGCAGTTTCATGGGGAAGCTCTCCAAAAGGACTAAAATAACTCTATTGGACCTTTTCAAGCTGAAAATCTATTACTTTTATGCTAATGTATGTGTATCTGAATAATTACATTCAAATTAAACTTATCAAAATGAATAATCTAAATTATGTTTTAGTATCCTTTCCTTGATTTAATTGGGTTTTTTTTTCAATTTTGTCTTTCATGGTTTGGACAAACGGTTGCACAAAGGGTCTTGTAATGATATGGGTAGATAGGATTCTGCAACATTTTCCTAATATTCCTCTCTTTGTAAGTTACTTATTTGTGTGCTGCCACAGTAAAGGTACTCTACTCCTTGTATTTTGAGACACAACAGAAGATGCTCTGCATGAGGACAGCTGCTTTTACTTTTGTCAACTCAATTGCAAGCATTTCACACTGTTTTTTCCTGCTGTGTCCATTGCTGGCAATGAATTCAGTGCTGAGATAATCCAACTTCAATTGCCAAAGTGCTTAATTTTATCTCGTATCCTAATTTTAGTGTGTTTATTGCAGCCATGCCAAGAAATGGATGTGGCAGCACTCGGGTTTATCCAAATAATAAAAAGAGTCCATAAATATTTTTATTTGGCACATTGAAAAGTAGAACTTTAAAGGGAAGTAGAATTGGCCTGAGCAGAAAAGATTCTTTATTCAGGTTATTTTTTTAATGATTCTGTGCAGATATATAGAAGTTGCTACTGTACATGGGACTGAAGTGTGGTTTGAATGGAAACAAATGCATAGGAAAACACAGTGCAAAGATCCCTTCACCACTTTGCAGCTCAGGGACTGTCAGAGCCAGAGCTGTTTTTTGGGTGTGTAGCACCTATCAGCGGACTTTTTTTTCTTGTTCCCTCTTGGTCTTTTCAGTCCCCCTTTGAACCTATGAAATCCTTAAGCATCCACAACATTTCTAGGCCAAGAATTCCAACAGCTTAACTGCGCGTTGTATGAGGAACCATTTTCTTTCATTCAATCTTGCTGCTTGCTTCCTCTGAAAGGTCTTCCTACTTGTGTTGGAAGATGCAGTTAAACTTCTAGCACAGTTTTTTTAGGATGGACAAGCTTTCCTCATAGCGTTTCATAAGTTGTACCTTGGATACCTGGGATGGGAAGAGAGATAAATACCTAATCCTTTATAAATATAGATGCCCTTGAAATATCTCTATGAATTAGGGTTTTATTAAGTAGAAGCAGAGAGAGGCTGTGTCACAGCTTTTAAGATGTCTAGAGACACAGATAATAACAATGCAATGCAACATCTCAAATCACATAATTGTCTAATTCCATCACTTTATCATTTTGGTTTTCTAAATACTGATGTCTTATTTGGTCATAAGCTATCTTGCCAAAAGTTAACAGGCATTCTGTACTGCAGCAGAAAGTGAACATCCAGCTCTAAGATGTCAGAGTAGCATCTGCAATAGTGGATCATTCTCTGTCTTGGGTACACAGATAGGCTTTTTGACTTCTGTAAGATCTATTTCCATTCAGAAACAGACTCCTGCATTTGTAGCCCTCAAGCCATTGCTTTCTTAGGTACCTCCAGCATAATGTCTGTATCCTGTAATGGATAAGAGGCACTTAGAGACAATACCCTATTTTGAATAGAAGAAAATGCTGATATCCTTTTAATAAGAAACATTTCTATGTATAGCTCATCTCATCCACTGGTTTTACGGGAATATCTGATTTTTAAAAATACTTTTAAAATGTCCAGATATATGGCCAGTTTCTGAGGTAATCTGATCATTAAACATGATATGCTTGGAGACCTTTTTTCTAAGTTCATTAGGATTTAGATTCCTAAATTACTTATGTGGCATAAACGATGTAATCTTAACTTCAGCTATTGTAATTCAAAATCGTGTTTCAGTAGAAGTAACAGTAACTGTTGTAGTTAACACTGTAAGATCGTTTCAGTTGTTTTACAGCTGTAGTTTGTTCCCATTTCAGTATGTACAGCTCTGAGTTTTGTTTCTGAAGAAATATAAATAGTTTTATAACATCCTTGCACACCAATACAAGTCCTAGCAGAAGCTGTATATTTTTGATATACATAGTTATGAGGTTAACATAAAACATATTGAGGACATTGTGTTTGAGTGGCCTTGCCTGAATATTGACTGATGTATAAATATTCGGAAAATAGTGTTATACTAAAGAAGTTGCACGTGTAGGAGTCACAACATAAAGTTGTTTGCAATTATGTAGATAAATGGCTTCTCAAAGTAGAATGCATCCAGCCTTAACTTGCTCGTATACGCAAGGACACTCATGAAATAGAAAGGAGGAGGTACATTGAGTATTCACAAGGAAGGAATAATTAGGAAATTATTAAGCAGGGATGGTGTGTTATATAACAGACCTAAATTTCTTCTATTTTTCATTTTGGTGCCTTATTAAAATGTTAAATTATATCTTTCAGTTAGGTTTTATCTGCAAGTGGATTGATTTAGCCTATCCTATCCAACAGAGCAGAAACTAAGAAAGAGATTCATGGCCTAGTATGGAGAGAAGTGCTTAGAAGGCACACAATTTTCCTAAGCATTACAAGTGGGAGAAGGACAGTGAAATTGTACCAAATGTTAAGAAAGGAGCTTTTGTCTTCTGCTCTAGTCAGCTTTCTGCAGAAGCTGTCAAATGACAAAATGAGGGTTATACTGGATTAAAGAGCAGTTCCAAAAGGGAAGGCTGGAAGAAAGTGTAATGACAGATTTAAAGAAGGAATAGTATTTGGGCCTGTTACAATTAATAGCTAGAGTAGGCTCATCTAAAAGTTTCATTAATAAAAACGTAGAGTTTTCTACCATTATTTTAGCAGTATCATTTTTAAAGGGTACGGAAGTAGCAGAAGTTTGTTCTATGCTTCTGTGCGCTGCTGGCCACAGATGCTTAAAGAGAAACTGCAAATCCATTTCTATTTCAGTCTGTCGTGAAAGGACAGTGGAGTTTCCTGGAAGCCAAGGTCTCAGAGTAAAGGAATTTGATTATTTATCTCCCAAAGGCTGACACTGTAGTTTTAAGGATTGGTGAAGAGCACGAATTTTCTAAGATCATAAAAAACATCTCTGAGAGATTAGAGGAAGAATATTGTAACCAGCCCTGTAGCTACAGATCACAGCAATTTAAATTTGTAGAACAAGCACTTCTTTGTGCATGCAAGGATACTTGATGTAGAAATTAAATGGTAAACGAAAAATTTAAGAGAAGGGAATAATTAGAAAATAATCTGAATTAACTCCTAGTACATATTTTTGTGAAGAGAACAGTCACAGTTTCTAATAAATGCTAAACTAATGAGAGAGACACTATTTAACTGGATTTGATTTTTTAAAATTTTCTTTGTGTGTGGGTAGCAATTAGGTATTTCATCATGTCCTTGATCTTGGGCTGTCTAAAGCCATAAAAATTGAAAGATATTTTCCTCTGACAATTATACTGTGAGTGCTTTTCTTCTCTCCCTCCAAGGCATTTCAGCCTCGGTGGCTGGTCTTTCAAACTCAGTTTCTGTAATTTTTCAGAGTATGCTGCTGAAAGAAAATGTCAACCACATTCTCTGTTGAGGTCCATGACTGTCATATAATATTAGTTTTTCAACAGTACATAAGGGCACTACAGTCAAATTTAAAAGATAATCATTTTGATATAACATCCTTCTGTCATAGCCAAGAAATCTTAACATATAGAAGGTCTTTTCTCTTTTTGTGGGAAAAAGAAAGACTTGGGCTTTCTTGGGTGAACCACCACATTAATGCAGTGTTGCCATGGGGCACAATATTGTCTTTTAAAACCAAGTTTTACTTTTCCTAGAATCATTTAAGTTGGAAAAGAACTTTGAGATAATAGAGTCTGATCAGACATTTAGTACTATGAAGTTCACCACTAAACCGTGTTCCTGAGTGCCACATTCTATTAGGTTTGCGTGACAAGGTTTTGGTAGCGGGCGGCTTCCATGAGGATTTGCTAGCAGCTTCCCCATATCTGACAGAACCATTTGTTATATTTTCTCTCCCCTGTCCAGCTCAGTAGGGGAATGATAGAGAAGCTTTGGTGAGTGCCTGGCATCCAGACAAGCTTAACCCACCATGCACATCTACATTATTTCAAAATTCACATTTTTATAGTGCATTCCATACCAGTTTTTAGAAAATACTTACAAAGTCAAGCTTCAAACTTCCCTCAGTTATCTAAAAAGTTTCCCATCAAGAGTAATGAGCAAGTTGCATTGGAATATTTAATTTAATTTCAATTTAGCTGCTTATGTGAAAGATTTAAAAAAACTTGTCTGCAGTTCAAAAGAGAATCTTAAAAATATTTTGAAACTTTGTGTGTTTTTTAATTTTACTTTAATATTTTCCTTGATCAGAGAACAATTCTGTAGCCTGGTGGTGAAGTCACTCTCCCATCTTTCAGTCACTGTATGTTAATACCATTTTTACAAGCTCATTCTAGGGGTCTGTGCTGAAAACAGTGCCTCTCACAATGTGCTGTGGGTAGTTCAGTGGTTATAGAACCCTTCTGTCAGTCTTGACAACCCAACATCAGGATTTCTCTGAACTACGGTTTCTGATATCCCCAAGTACTGCCCTAAGTTTTTTGGAGATATGCTGGAGCACCAGATACCAGGTATGGGCATTATTTCTGTTGGTCTATTTTGTAGTTATTGCCAGCTAAGCCTATGAAGCCATTGCCAGAACATGGGAGTGTCATGTTTTTGATACAGTGAAAGAAATCCTTTGCACTTCAGATATTTGGTTTTGCCTTTGTATCCATCTGAATTATTTAACAAATATTATTTTGATGTAAATTGCTCATTAGAGGAAATTGTGTGCCATAACTTTTCTAAAAGCCAATTTCTTTCTGGCTGACACATGCTGAGTTCTTAGAAACTTAAATACCCCAAATTGCGAATAGGTCTTGAAAATTGTTTCTTTCATGCTTAGTATATCTTGGAATTCTTCACGGTGCTGGCATGTGTATTAACAGTTCTTTATCTGTGCAGAAATATGTGACACATTACTTTGAGGTTAAATGCTTCAGTTCAGCCATTGGTTCATTCAGCATGAATCTTAGCTGTACAGTGATGTTTTTGATGGCAAGCATGTTAATTATTTATCATTTCACTGTCTGTCCTAGTAAGTCTTCTGGGTGTGGGACACATGCAATTCAGATGGAATGAATTGGAGATGCTTAAAGCCTTGTGCTTTTTCTCATTTTCCTATGCATTGCACAAGTCTACAATGTTACAGAATTAAAGAATCATTTAGGTTAGAAATGCCTCTAAGATCCTTGAGTCCAACTGTTAGCCCACCACTAAGCCACGTCCCTAAGTACGACATCTGCTCATCTTTTAAATGCCTTCAGGGACAGGGACTCCATCACTTCCCTGGGCAGCCTTTTCCAATGCATGCCAACACCTTCTGTGAAGAAAGTTTTCCTAATATCTAATCTAAACCTCCCCTGGTGCAACTTGAGGCCGTTTCCTATTGTTCTATTGCTTGTTACTTGGGACGAGAGACTGACTGCCACCTTGTCTCCTTTTGGGAAGTTGTAGAGAGCAATCAGGTCCTCCTCAGCCTTCTTTTCTCCAGCCTAAACAGCCCCAGTTCCCTCAGCCATTCCTCATATGATTTGTGCTCTAGAGCCTTCTCCAGTGTCATTGCCCTTCTTTGGGACATACTCCAGTACCTCAAAGTTGTCACCGTTGTCTTGGGCTGGACCGGGCGACCGCCAGGGTTGGGGCAACCTTCTGGTGGGTTCTGTCAGTGTCCCCGAAAGCTGGGTTCACCGCAGACGGGGTTAGGGTCCCCTTGCCAGAGGCCACGCCGTCCTTCTTAGCAGCCACTCTGCATCCACAAGCCGGAGAGTTGCAGAGGGAGTGTTCCCTCGCCCAGAGCAATCAGACACACAGACATGGAGCGACCATCTGCCTGGGCTTGGGGCAAGAGACCCAGAGCCCAGCCAGACACCAGACTTTATTCTGAGGGTAACAACCAATCCCGGAACGGCACGGGGAGGGACCAGGGAGGGACAAGGGACAGGGACCAACTGGAAAGGAGGAAGGAAGGAGAGAGGGAGATATGATATGCCTTTATGGACTGAGGGACAGGAGTCAGAACTCAACCCTTCCCTGGGGCAGTCCACCCTCGACCCCACCCCAGGGGGGTCTCAGTCCCTGGGATTCCACAATTTCTGCAGGGGGGAAGGAAGCCTTTGGGCTTGACCCATGGCTACACAAAGTCTTTCTTGTAGTGAGGGGCCCAAATGTGAACACAGGATTTGAGTTCAGCAGTGCTGAGTACAGGGGAATGATTACTGCCCTGGTCATGCTGGCCACGGCATGTCTGATAAAAGCTGGGATGCCACTGGCTTCTTGGCCACCTGGGTACACCCCTGGCTCATGTTCAGACAATTGTTGGCCAACACCCCCAGAGAGATAGAGAATCTGTAAAGTTTTTTGAAAAACTGAAATACACATTTATGGTAAAGTCTGATTTTTAATTAAAAACCAATTTCTAAACCTATAATGCTTGTTGGAGTTTTATATATGCTTATTAGGAGAAGGAAAAGGCAGTTTGCTCTTGTGAAGTCTTAGAAGAAGATATTAAAACCAACTTCGGTAGTGTTAAAAATTCTAAAACCATGAATAAGGACACGGAGAATAACATTAGCTGTGCCATGTCATTGCTTAGATGAGCTAAAATAAACTGTCATATTACATGACCTGTAAGTGGTATTAGGCATTTTATTATCTTCTTGTTACCTGCTTGAGTTTTAGACCTTTATTAAACATTGTTTACAGATGTTATTGAATACCACTGGGTTTATTTGTAAAGCACTGACAGGATAGCATTAATGTCCCTAAACATAAAAACAAGGGATGAGAAAAAATTTTAAATCACGATCTAAATGCAAGAGGAAGTAAGACAAATATAAAACAAATTTGTACATTCTTCCTTGCCAAGAATCTTTCTATAGGCCAATGTATTTACCATTTTTTTTAACAGCTTCTATCAGAGCAAATTGGAAAGGAAAAACATTAAAAGAGTAATTCAATGCACAAAATGCTTCTTTAGAGTCACATTAGACACTGCCTCTGAATATGATCTTTGCTTTCATCATGTATTTAGTGCTTTGAGTTATGTTTAGGTTTTAAGGATGCTAAATGGGGATGGAGCATTTTTGATCATGAGCATCATCACTCTGGATGAAACTCTGTATGTATGACTTTAGGTATAGTGGTGCAGCCAATGTTAGTGATTTCCTTGCACTTATAGCTCCTTTGTCTTCATGGCTTCTTCTTTTCCTCCAATCTGCTGTTAATATGAATGTGGTAACCTTCCATGAGTTACCTCAGTCCCCCGAAACCTTTTTAATTATAGATTTTGAGAAGTACGTGTAAACCAGAAATAGCCTTAGTAAGCAGGAAAGGTCAGAAGCACTGAAATCTGTTTCATCTTTTTAGTAATCATTGAAAATTCATGCACTTCGAAAGAAGTACTTGTATTCATGGCCAGTGTGTAATTTGGAATCAGCAATCTATTTTGAACAGGCAAATTGAAATTAAGATGTATATCCTGGTTACTATCTGTTTGTGGCCTGAAGGAATTTGAGATTTCCCATTTGACAATAGCTAGCATCAGGTTGGTCAGTTTGTACCACCGTTCATTGGTCATTATCAGTAAATACTGATTTTGGAGCACATTTTTGTTAGGGGAGCTGGGTTTGAAAGCTCCTTTCCATTTCAAAAAGATCCATCTGAAAACTACATGGGATTAACAAATGGTCCACTTTCTGTTTCACCTCAAATAAATTACTGACTATAACTAGAGTGATAGAACAATAGTTTTTCTTAAATATGAATTCTCTTACAATTATTTTTAGCAACCAATTTCATGCTGTATCTAAATTGAAAAGTTTGTTGGTTTGGGGTTTTTTTGTTGGTTTTCTGTTCCATAACAACTTCCTTAAAATGTAGTTTACTACTAGGTCATTGACGTTCTCCAAGCCATGACAAATTAGGATATTTTTTTGTGACTTGGTGAAGACTCTTTTAGTCTGCCTGCTGCACAGCTGCTGTGAAAATGCTTGCTTAATCAAAAGATTTCTGTGCCCTTGGGTACAATATGTCATGAGTTGTGTTTCATTACTAATTCACACAGTTCCTGGTGCCGGAACATCTGCTCCATATTTGGAGAGGTGTAGAAAAATTCACTATCCAGTAATTGGATAATAAAGCTTCTGAGCTTGAGATAATTGCGTGTGCTAAACTCTAAATTTCTTTTGCTGCAGGCCAAATCCTCATTCAAATCCTTGACCCATCTTTCTGATGAATTAAATCACTTTGATTTTTACCAGTACTATATTGCATGTTAGTAACTCTTGCTTTTGTTTTAATAATTTGATAATAGCTGATGATTTGTGTTACCCCTATTTGTTGCTCTTGCTTGCTATTAAAATATAAATCTGGCTACACTTATTTTTTTTTACAAATAGTCAGTACTCATACACTCTCTCTGTGTGTAGAATAGTTCTGTTCTTTTGCAAATTTTCCCCATGAATTTTAAACAGATAGAGGCCAATTCTCACAAATCGTATTTGTTGTTCATTAAAATTTCAGTAAATTTTCAAGACAAAGAGTATAAGATCAGCTTTTTTTGTTTTCAGAAGCATTTAGGAAATGCTTTTGGAATAACAAATTAGAATCAGTGATAAAATTAGAATTAATTAATAGACTTCCTAGGTATTTTCAGGAATACCAAAAAGCCTTATTGTGACTGAGGAATATCATGATCCTCTGTAGAGCAAATTCAGTTCAACAGATTGATCTTGGAGGAGGATTTGTTAATTTTTCACTAAATGGTCTGTGCTGGCAATGAATATTGCAGTAATACAAAGTTTGCAGTATCAAAGTTTGTTTTAAATAGACTTCAGTGTCGTTTCCTGCAGGGCTTCTGAGAAGGTGCCTGAGAAAATTAGAAAGAGCAGACAAATCCTGTGGGGGAGAATAAATGTTCATTAGAAAAAAGTAAACTTGGTTAGAAAAGGACTCCTTGATGTAGTGCACAGCAATATTGTAAAAATTACTTTGTTCACTGGAATATTGAATTGCTCTGAGCATTTTTGTCTTGATTTCTTCCTTGGGGTGTCTAACTGATGTTTCTGCTTTCATCAAGATTGTCCATCCTTATATATTGTGAGACTTTCTTTCACCGATGGTAACTCACTGACCGTCTCACTGATCTCCCTGCTTTATCTTCTAAGGCTGATAATTATTTTGGTAACAGGTGCTAGCTCAATAACGTTTAGTCACTAAGGCATTCTCCCTCATTGTTTTTCTTCCCTGGGGCCAACTGATCTAAAAACTGTCTCTGTTCTCACCTGGGGTTTAAGGGTATGAGAATTCATTCAGATCACAGTTATAGCTTTCCTGCTATCTTCCTTGATTAAAAATACGATGAGCTCAAGTTTACAGAAGCAGTTGGCAAAATGGCTGGCAGTCTACTTTGAAGCTAGCTTGTTATCCCACTTGCAAGAGGCAAGCAGGAAAATGGAGCGAGAATTTTAATTACATGTACACTTCAGTATCGTGTTCTAAACATTAGTAAGTGTCTTTGCTTACAGTACTCTAAGGAACTTGCTGCCAGTCTTGCTCACTTCTGTCTTTTTCTCTCTCAGTGGGAGGCTTTCAAACCAAGCCCAGGAGCTCTGGCACGTAGAGGATATCCTCAGTGGATGGTTATTACTGTCATAGCCCCTGGGGAACATAGCTATGGACTACTTCGCCTCAAGAAATTTATGCAGAAGTGATGAAGTTACCTTAGAGAAGCTCATTGTTAATTAAAATCTCAAAGGATAGGGAAAAGTTTAGGCTTCTCAAGATCTTCAGTATCACTTCTTTAGTAAACCAAATGGGCTGTCCTTCAGCCATCATTTGGGGTCACGCGTTCTGCTCAGCTAAGCCTTGCAGAAACCTATGGCACGCAATATTGCTAATTTCAGTGCTAATTTTACTGTTTATATGTTACATTGATTTTAAAAACTATGACCAAAATAAATATGAATGCTCATTTGCTTCTAAGCTAATAGGCTTATATATCTGTCAATAAGATATTTTTCATTGTTCCTATAAGGAATTTCTTTAAGCCTATGGCGCTGGTGGCCTTATTTGTCTCAAGCTGCTTTACAGCAGATACAATTTATTCAAGTTTTTATCTTTTTAAAAATGTTAGGAATTATTTTGTCTGGTGTAATTTTCCACATGAGCAAATTTACTGAGTACCTGTCCTGTGGATCACAATGTAAAGTTTGAAGTGACTGTTTTGCCCAGCTTCCCTTTCTAGAAGTATTTTGGCCTTCTCGCTTCCCTATCACATCGATATCTGCTTTCTGGCACTGAATGTGTATGTGGGCAGTTTGACCTTCTTTGATTAACTCTAATGATGCATTCTTGGTCTTTCAGTGATCTTTTTCTGATGTTCTATTCCTAGTACTGGTCAATATTAGTCTAGAATTAGGAACTCAGGTATAAAAAATTGCAAAATTGGATTTTCCACCATAAGTCAGGAAAAGATTTCTGTTTGGTTTGACTTGACCATATTTTGGTAGTGGTGGGGCTACAGGGGTGGCTTCTCTCTTTTTTTTTTTTAAATTTCCATTTCAAAACATATAATTTTATGACTTTTTTTTTTTTGAGTACTTCTGCATTCAAAATTTATTCCTATATTATAATTTACACTTATGTTCCCATGTCTGAGTAATGCAAACCTCTTTAAAACACCATTTCAAAACCAACTGTTTGAAAACAACCTGTGCCTGTTGCCCAGTGTTTGTCAGCGTAGTGTAAATTTTGTTTCACATTTCTTTAAATGTCTCCACTTTTTGGAACTGAGGCAATGTTAGAAATTAAAACAGTTAAATATATATATATATATATATATACAGTTTTATATATATAAAAAATGAAGAAAATATTATAAGTTCATTTTGGATATTGTGTATTGCATCAGAGAATTCTGATAAAATATATTTGACAGAAATTAGCTCTTTCAGGCCTTTAAGTTCTGACTGCCTCCATGGCCAGGGTAAGAATCTCACGATCTCAGTGCACCTCAGCTGGGCTCAGGAAACTCCCCTAGGACCTTCTCGGCAGGAAGCTATTCAACAGGAATAAAGAGAACAAAACTTGAAAGTAATGCAAAATCCTCCTTGTAAGATACATTTAAGGAGCAGTTTGTGGCTTAGCGGATGAGTTGATCAAGTAACTTCCTATTTTAGGTATTAAAGCAGAGTTCAAGAAGTAATTTGAAAGTTGAGCGTAATAGGGTGACAGAGGTGCACATTTCTAGTTTAAAGCAGTGGATGAAGGAAAAAAACCATCTCTTGATAATGTGGAACAGGTATTTTTCCTTCAGCATTAAATAGGAAATGATAATATATAAAGAGCCATAAATGCAAAAAAAAAGAAAGATAAAAAAGAAAAAGAAGTTATCATTTAATCTGATAGCAGAAAGGGATGGGGAAAAAAGGTAAAAAATGTGTCTCTAATGATCAGAAACCAGACTCAGATCTGGACTTTATAATTTTAAGAGGTGAGAGTAAGGCTGCTGGAGGAAACTTTGGTGCACTAATCAAGACTAGGACTGACTATATAATTTCTTAAGCAAATGGTTTAGTTGTCAAAAGATATTATTTCAGGTTCACTAAGGGTGTTTATGAATCTGCATAGAATTTAGCCTATGCCTCTGCCTGAACTGTTCTGTCTTGTGATTTTAAATAGGTCCATTGAACCATAAGTGGGAATATATAATCAGGAAAACAAAGCTTTCCCCCATCCTCTACATTTAGTTACCTGAATGGAAGAAAAAAACCCCCAAAGTTGGAATGTTTTGATTTTGAATTTGATAAGGTATTTAATATAACCTGAAACTATTTTATATGAACATATAATTTCATCCAAAAAAATTGCCTACTGTACGCTGACTTAAAGCAAGGTTTTTTTCTCCTGGTTTTTCAGTTCAGTTAACAGTGACAGATAGGGGACTTTTAAGAGCAGATTTCTGCTATAAGACTGAAAAGTATGTCTTACAGAGAAAATACTTAATATTTAAAATATTTGATATTCCTTGTTTGGGACAATTGTGACAGAATTTAATGCTCAAGCTGGTGTCTAGTTTTGAGTCCTAAATTAGTAAAGTAATCCCAGCATTGGCCAGAAACTCATGAGAGCAAAAAGGTTATTCCAGTCTCTCTGAAAATATGTTTATTACCTTCCCAGATCTGGACCTTAAATTCTTATTTTTTCCCTGGAACAATGCTGGAATGCATTTGAGTTTGATGTATGCCATGTCCTAGTGAAGCAGTCCTTGTGTTTGTTTTTTGTGTAAAAGCATACATATGCTTTTTCTTATGTCTACCACATAATGAGGGTATTATATTGTAAGTTTTTTATGAGTCTTCAAGTACTGGTTTTCATGCTAACAAACTGTTACTAAGTTGAAACAGGATCCAGAGTAAATTAAAACAGTAAATTTAAGTTCTCTTTGAGATCTCAAGCATAAATTTCAGAGTTGTTATTAAAAATTAACATTATTAATTAAGGCTATAAAATAATTAGTTAAGGTAGTTAATAATTAATAATTAAAATTATATTATTATTTAAGGTTATTAAAAATTAAGATCCAATAGTCGAAAAATATATTATTGGGTATCAGCGAGCAAAACTGCACAAGCTCATGAATTGGTTATCTCCACCTAACTCCAGAGTCTGCTCAGCCTTTTTCTGCACAGAACTTTGTCTTTCAGGAGTAGTTTTATGCCATGTACTGCAGAGTTGGGTATAGGCAGACAAGTCAGATTTTGAATGGTCCAAACAGTTTTCAACTGAATTTTAACCGGGAAAACACTTATTTTGCTCAGTCTTTAGGCTGAACTTGACTGACATTAGAAAGAAGGAAAACAAATCCTCTTAGCTTCTATATAGACACTGAAGGAGCTTTATGTGTGAAAATGACTGACCAGGATACAAGCATTAGAGTGTAAACTTAATTGATATCTGCATTATTTTCATATATTGGAAAATGAATATAATAATTCAATTTCATATATTGGATATACTAAGACATATTCACATAAATGAACATATGAATTCATATTCACATGCATATGGGAGTGTATGTATTTCACAGGGTTGAATTCTGGGCCAGCTCCGTTTAATACATTTATTAACAATCTGGATGAAGGAGTTGAAAGCACCATTAGCAATTTGTTGATGACACTAGATCGTGAGGTTCTATTTACTCTCTTGAGGGACAAAATGCCTTGCAGAGGAATAAAGTTAGATTGGAGTGCTGGACAATGATTAATGGGATGAAATCCATTATGTCCAGGTGCTGGATTCCATACCTGGGACAGAGTTACATGGGGCATGAATATAAACTAGGAGATGGGTGGCTGGAGAACAGCCCTGCAGAAAAGGAGTGCTGGTCAGCAGTGAGCGCTGTCAGCCCAGCAGGCACACCCCATCCTGGGGTGCATTATTGACACAGCATCAGCAGCCAGCCAGAGGTGAGCATCCCACTGCATTCAGCATTGGTGTGGTCTAATCACAGACACTGAGTGCAGTTCTGGGCCCCACAATTAAATAAGAATGTAAAGGTCCTTGAATGCATCTAGAGGAAGATAACAAAGCTGGTGAAAGGCCTGGAAGGGATGTCCCGTGAGGAGCAGCTGAGGACATTGGGATTGTCTTGTTTGGAGAGTCAGGGGCTGAGGCATGACCTCATGGGTCTCTACAGATCCCTGTGGAGGGGGAGGTGCTGATTCCTCCTCCTTGGGATGCAGAGAGAGGACACGTGGGAATGGTATAAAGCTGGGGGAGGGTCAGAATGGACATGAGGAAGGATTCCTTTCCTAACAGAGTGGTTAAATACTGGAATAGACTTTCTAGAGAGGTGGTCAATGTCCCAAGCCTGCCCAATCCTGTCCTATTCATGCTGGTTTTCATGCCTATTAATTTATTTATCTGTTTTAAAATTAAATAATAAGTCCAGAAGCACAGTGTTCCACAGCAGATATATCTACAAATTAGACCGTCGGGATTGAAATGAGTGGTTGTAAGGATTTTAGTTTCTTGGCTGAGCGATGTGTTAGATGTCAAGTTGTAAGTCACTTCATTGAATTTCCTAGCAGATAAATCAATCAGCAAGGTTTTTATAGCATTTGCAATGATTGAACTTGGGTGGCTTTCTGCAGAAGAAAATGGCAAGCAGATTGTAGAAGTATTAGGAGAACCTGAAATATTTTGATTGGACTGTTTGTAATATAGTACCATTGGGATCTCAATAATCTACAGTGCAGAAAACATATTGGATTTACTTTGGATTTAGTTGGATCAACTTTGGATGTAGCTGGATCAGAGACAAGCAACTAAATAAATGTTTTTGCAGTATACAAACTTTAATCATTCTATGTATATTGTGAAATTACAGAAACCCCCATTTGGTTCACTGTGGATTTTATATAAGACTATATAAAAGAATGCATATAAAATAATGAGAATATGTTCCTCAAAGTCCAGAGCCCTGAGGAAGATGATGGCTCTGAAATACTCTGCTTGATGACGGAATTCAAAGCTTTTTGTAATCATGAGAATCCATTGGTTTGTTTTATAAAACACTTGAAGGTTCATATATTTGGAAAGATGAATCATGCCAGCAGTGCGAATAAATAAATTTTCATTTTGTCAGCTCTTTGGAAATATGGTTGCTATAGTGCATTGATTTTATTTCAGTCCTTCTGGAGTACTGAATATAATATCTTTGGAAGCATAATCTATGTATTGCTTTTGCACTACAGTTTGTGCCATCTTCATCATGCAATTTACCAGTGACTTGATTGGAAAATGATTTAAAGTTGAGTCACAGACATGCACAAACGTAACTACTTGCAATTCTCTTTCCAAACAAATTTTTGTTAATCATTCTACTTAAAAAGGATTTGGAATAAAAGTTCCTGTTGTCCTTATCTCCCAAGCTAGGAGCCAATGAAAAATAATGACAAAACTGTATGCACGTTAGTTTTCAAAAATTCTGATACAAATCCTCTGAGCCACTTACAAATCAGTAGGTTTTTTTGTTGCAACATGAGAAAAAGCTACCGAAAATAAATGTGTGTGATTCTCTCATGGTTCCACATCGAGGAAGGATAAAATGTGATATACAATGGTGTTCTGTTTTTCTTCTCTTGTTCTACAGATCACACGTCCAATCAAGGCAGAACAGCTTTCAGTTAAAGCTGAAAGTTAAGAAATTGAGAGCAACCTGCCTTACATCTTTTGATAAAGGGGGAGGAGATGGTCTCATTCTTCTAGCAGTAACATTAATTTATTCCTCTCTTTCCTTTGCTCTTAGTACTGGTGTCTAGTATGAAATGTTACATTCCAGGTCAAATAAGTAATCTGATGTGAAACACTTTCTTCTTGCCAAAATGAAAGTTGGAAGGACTTTTGTTTTAGATTGATGTGAACTGAAGCTTTCTTATTTTTGTCAAAAAACTTAAAAAGTCACATGTATTTTGACCAAATATTTATATACCAACAAACACAATTAAGGGTGGGGTTTTTTCTTGTTTAGATAAATTCTTGGACTAAGATAGTGTTATCATATTGCTGAAAAAATATATAGCAGTGTGCTTGATTCTAAATGATCAGTACTTCCTCTCTTGTTCTGCAATTTCTCCTTTCAAGAGCACCATATCCATTTGGAGGGTTATTGAATGAGTCTTCTCCCTTGTCCTTCACTTTTTGATTATCTTTTCTCTTATTACTGCTGTGTTTGACTTCCTCCTTTTGTTATGCCACAGATTTCTGTCATAAGATAGAAAAGAAAACCAAAAAGTCTTTGATTGGAGAAATCACTCTAGGCTATCCAGCCATTATATTTTTTGGTCTGTGTTCAGATGCATTGATGTAAAATTATAATTAGTGTTTCTGAAATGTTTGCTCAAAATAAGTTCTTTCAAATAAAAGGGATACAATGAATCACACTTTTTTGTTGTTCCACATCCCCTCCCCCCTCTTTCCAAAATAAAGACTTATTTGTTTGTAGAGTAGAAATATTGAATACTGATGTGTTCTAGATAACTTTTCTGTGCAGGACTTCTGAAGATACTCTGTAAAATTCCTGCTAATACATCACTTATTATAGCCTCTTGGGCAAGAGCAGGAGAAAGCTGACAATGCTGGAAATCTTGTGAGCTTGCAAGTCCATTTGCCAGAGGTACTCTTTTATTTTCAGTGTGATAAAGGATAGCTGAACAGTAATCATGATTAAAAATCTAAAAGAAAATTTTTTAAAAAGTCACCATGGTGGTTATAATAAAACTAATTATGATAACCTAAGTGCAGGTTAATGAATTTGAAAGACACAAGTAGGTGTGAGTCTGTGTCTTTCCCTGACAACACTGTCAGTGATCAACTGATACAGTTTAAACAGAAAATAAATTCAAAGTACAATGAAACAGACAGAAATACAGAGTTCAGCTTGTCATCTAAATGCACTTTTGAGAAATACTTCTTTAGGTTCTAATGTTTTATTTATAATGAGAATCAGCGTCTTTGTTGACAAGGTACTTTCTAAGAAGTAAAAAAAAAAATTTAAAAATGGAAAATAAAAAGGTAGCAGTTAAGAATGGTGTATTCCATACAAGCTAAGAGTTTCTTGCAGTGGGGTCTGTCGTACCCGGCTTCATTATCACTGCTTGATCATACAGTGCTTGTTTTAGTCTGCCAGGTGCTCTGGCAACGTTCATGTCAGGATGAATGACTGAATATTAAAAGCGTTTTCCTCTTTCATCTCGCAGACACAAACTGTTTTAAGCCATTATTTCTTTTTTTAGTAAGAGAGATACTCTGTGTATATATCAGGTACATATCTATATTTAATGTGTGTGCGTCTTCATACTTAATTATGTATACATACAAAAAAGAGCCATACCTTATTTAAAAGAGCTAAGAAAGTCTTACCAAGTATTTTGTGATTTTACAAATAGAAACCTATGCAATTAATTTGCTGTTCCTCTAATATTTTTATCCTATGGACTTTAAGATAGTTTTTTATCTCTTTTCTGCAGACTGGCAAAAAACCTGGTTTTACAAAGCAGTGTTTCTTTCCTGAATGCCTGTTTTTGTATACCAATTAGTAAAGTGAATGTTGTTGTCAGAAAATATTATAATTTTTTTCCAGTGAAATTCAGGAAAGAGGCAAAAAAATTTGCAATCTCCATATATGAATTGGAGCTGATATCTATACCTGCATGCCAACTGGAGGTTCTGATCTCTTCTTTATTCTCTTGAAAATCAAAGACCATTTATTTGCCTCAAAGTTTAAAAAAAATTGACCTCATAGGACTAACTGCTTTCCCTGTGGGACTTGATCTGTGGGCCATCGCTGATCCTCAGGAAAACAATGAAAAAACAGTCCTCAGGCCACTGAAGACGGAGTATATCTCCCTCTGGCTTAGTGAAGTCTGAATTTTACAAGTGAACTGATGGCAGAAAGAGGCTAAATCAAATCCAAAATGTTTCAAACATTAAATAATGGACTTGTATCCCAGATGATTTCCCTTTTCTGACTGTCCTTTTTCTTTCTTGTTTGTCTGTCTTCTGAGATCATCATTCCATAAGGATTCAGGACACAAGGAAATGTCAAAGCTTGATCATAACTTTTCTTGATTTCTTGCTTTCTGGATGGCTGGCTGAGAAGTGTAACTGATACTTGGGAAAGAAAGTGTGGAAAAATTTCTTCCATTAGATTTTCTTTTCTTACACTGGGGGAAGATCTCAGGGGATTTTTTTTTATTTTTTTTTTATTTTTTTTGGTATGGGACTGCCCCTTCTCTTCTTGCTCCTTTGGCACTGGAGAAGTAGCCAGCTGGTTTTAGCTACTTAGTGTTGGACCTTGTGCTAACTGCAGTTTTGGATGGGGCGACTCTTCCTGCACAAACAGATTAACCTGTGCACTTGGATTTGTTCCTCACCTTCTCTTTGCAGCCCAGGGACCTGGTGGAGAGATTATGTCCCTCTGCCAATTTTCTCCCATTTTTGGAGCTCCGTTCAAAGCCTTGTTCAGTTGGCTGTTTAATAAGCTGGTAAGTCAGAACCAAAAGTGAACTGACAGGTGGCATTTCCTGGAGGATATCAGAAGGAAGCTTGTGTAGGAAGTAGATAACTCTTCTTTTCTTTGGCCAGTAGCCAGGGAAAGCATTGTTCTCACAGGTGTGGGACAGGTATTTGTCTAAACTCTCTCTTAACACCAGGTTAAGGGTTGGTCTCAATGTTTTAGAGGCCTTTTCCATCATAAACAATGCTATGATTCTATGATTATTAGCATTGTGTTAGCAAATGGAATAGAGAGAGATGGATGTAGATGGTAACCTGTGGTTTAGTGTATACGACACTGCCAAGTGGTGTGGATGGCAAAAGAAGGGTGAGCTATATGATGAATTGCTGTCAGACAGCTTTCATTTCAGTCACTGATAAAGCTGTGCTTTCCTGTGCGCAAGTTGAACGAATCACATGAAGATCTGACACATGGTGTTGAGGTAGAGGCTTAATGCATTCATGCATTGGTAGAATGAAGACAATCCATATGGAGCATAATAATGGTTATTCTTTCACCTGAAGCTTTGTCTTACTTTCCATGTTTCCTATATCCCTATGCACCTGCCTGATTTAAACAAAATACTTCTAGGTTTTTTTTGGAACTACTGCATTAAAGGCCTCTTGTCCTAGCTTGTGTTGATTGACAAATTCAGTGTGTATGTACTTCTGCTGTGAAGGTGTTTTACTGATGACTTCTTTGAAGAAATTTGAGCTTTCAAGTTGAAGAACATTTCCACTATCTGGTGTCACTAGACTGTATGACAATAAGACAAAAATGAGGATTTGAATAGTAACTGCAATACCTGTATATTTTTTTTCTTGTAATATTGTTCCATCCATTTCTATACAAAGTTTATATATAAAGCCATTATAAAGTAACTGTCCTTTCCAAATCTTTTTCCCACTGCGGTGTTCTGTCTTGTTGGATGGTTTTTGCTTACATGAGTTTGTTTTATAAGCATGGATAGACAAAATGGTTTCTATCATAAATTATAGCACTTACCAGTGAGAATAAATCAAAACCTCAAAAATATTCAGTGTGCTCCTGGGAACAATTAGGATGTGATTCACTGTTGAAACCTGTGGAAAACAAAGTATCATGACTGCACTGGTGACTAAATCTTTTTTAATATTAGTTTGAAAGAGAAATATTCTATTTAACATTTCTGTGCCTTTTTACCTTTTATAAAGGGACAAATACTTTCCTCTTAAAAAGAAACACAAACAAAAACCCAAACTCTGACTCATTGGAATGAGGTGTCATATGTTAAAACACAAGTTACTCACCTATTGATGACTACCTTGTTTGTATTGTGTCCAGGGAACACATTTTTAACTTGCTGTCTTCCCTCCTGTGCTTTGCTGTTACTCCCATTTGGACTAGAAAGTCTTACAGTCTTAAAGTCTTAATACATTTTCTAACCCCTAAAGACAAAAGGTCACATCTGGGCTGATACTTATCCATCTACTTTTCTTGGAATCAGTGAACTGTAAACAGTTTGCAATTATGCAGGATTTGGCATGAAGGATATGACACACGCAGTACCGAGGTCGTAAAATGAAACACGCTAAGGGCTAGGATACGATTGAACGAAAAGGCTTGGACTCCACTGGAATGATATTGGAATTCTTGCTCTAAAAGGGATGTGCTTAAGTATGGTCCTGAATAAGAAACCTCTTATCAAATTCTGAGCTTTGCATTTTTTTTCTTCATTAGACCTGAGGAATACACTAGTAACAGCAATTTAGAATGGTGCATATGCATGCTCTTAGTGCTGGAGCAGGCCTTCTCAGGAAACAATTGAAATGAGCTAGAATATAGTGATATGCCACTGACATATAAAAAACAGGATAAAAACGGAATAGGAAATAGACATGGGATTTTTTCTTCACACTATTAATTAGCATTCATATTGGTACTTTAGGATCCTTATTTTTGCCATTAGGTCTACCTCATTCAGGGCTTGTACTGAATTATCCGCAGATATTAATTTATTACAGCTGTGTTTTTAATAAAGTTCTGTGATTTTTCTATAAAAGTCTAAAGTAAAAACTAAACAAGTATTCCAGTCTTAAAAAATATTAATACTTTAGAACAGTTACTATATTCTAGAAGTTTACTTTCCTACTTTGCTGATACTGATTCAGAGACGCTTTCACAATTAGGAGTGCCAAAATGATTGTTGATGCCCAATTTAAACACAAAATGTCAAAAGAGTAGTTCTCTCTATAGGACTCCCAGTGTTTTCCTGGCTCATATGGCTAAATTAATTTTAGATATTGTCATAGTAATTACTATATGCAAATCTATATATTTACTATAACCTTACGATGTACTGGTGGTGTCAATGTATCTGTGGTGCGAATGTCAATACTTTGTTTGAAGTCTACGTGGTATGATGTATTTATCATACCATATTTGTGGTACATGCATATGTCCTAATGTTTACACACATGTACATATCCCATATTTTATGTACAGATTTAGTAATGAAAAATATGAAACTTTTTTCCGGTACCATGTAATAAGGACAATTGTGATTTTGTTTCCACATTTAAAAAAACCACCTATGTGCACTGGTTACAGTGACAACTCCTTAAAAATACCTATACAGTTTTAAAAGAGGACAAAGCACTCAAAAAAAATTTAAAAAGAAAAAAAAAAGTAGGATATGATTGAAATTTTAAAAAAATTGTTGTGCTTTAAATTAGGAATTGTTTGCATTATAATGATATGTCAAAATTATATGTATTTGACATGGAGGAAGCATCAGAGACTGATAAGCATAACATGGAGTTTTGCTTGCAAGAAGTCAGGCAGGGTCATGAGGAAAAAGGTCAGCAGGTTATTTGGAGAAGATGAATGGGCACCACAGAAGCCCAGTGCTGTGTGTGGGAGAAGGGAGATGAAAAATACAGCTGGTCCTATCCGAAGTATGTTTCTACTCTTTATCTGAGCTCAGTTTCCTGTCCAAATCTTGGAAAGAATAAACAATGACAATTTTCACATTTGTTTACTGACAAAAGAGCCATGAAAGATATCAAAGCATTTGGTCTGAAAGCCATGACTGATTAAAGTTTAAGCAAAAGGCAGACCTTTGCTCTGGAAGTCAATGTATTTTTGTGTTGAGTTGACAGTCAGACACCTGTGGAATGCTTTTCAGTACTGTTCAGCCGCTGGAAACACTAAAGTTTTTCCAAAAGGTATGAAGCAGTGGATAGAGTTGAATGAATGACCCAAAAATTCAGGGTAGCTCACACAACACTGATTTACTGTTTGTCAAAATTGCTGTAATAGCGTGCAATAATGTGGTTACAGATCTTGGGAAAATAATTTCCTTTGTAGCTGCTGAGGTCACTATTAGGCTTTCTTATAAGTCATATATCACCTGTAAATATACATTAGGTGAAAATACAAAACACATTAGGAGGACCTGCAGGAGAAAGCACTGAACATATATTTGAAGGTGCAGTCATTGGAGCCCATTAGGAAGTGACAAAAAAAGAGTTCTCACAGGATGTTAAAATTGTGATTTCATCCATAGTGAGCAGAGATCCAAGCAGCCATGTTAACATGTTGCAGAAGTCTTGGCTGTAGCTTTAGCTTGGTTTCTGAGGTGTGTAGTAGCATATCTTCCAATAGGAGCTGCACTAAAGGGGGTTGGGCTTCTGTTTATGGCTAGAGAATGACTTTTAAGATGAAGTGATTTCCTAGAAGAACTGGGTGTTTTGTTCGCCAAAATTATTTTCTAAATTCACAAAACTCTTGATATTCAGGAGTGATACCTTTCCACCATTATTTAGAAATAACTTATCTTTCTTGTAAGATTGAAAATACTTTCAATTAGATTATTTTCATTATAATCCACACGACATAATCATCAAATTGCCACACAATTACTGTAACTGTACTGATTGGGAAGTGGAATACATGCCATTTGATTTTTAAGGTGTGTAACTGAAAAAAAACCCAATCTCTCAGGTACCTGATAAAAGGGGGAAAGGAGCTGATAGAGTGAACAAAATTTCTTATTTATTTTCAGAAAGAATCTGAAAGATCCCAATTTCTCATCATGGAGTGCTAAAACTCTGCTGAATGTTTAATATTTCTTTAAGCTAAGTGTGGTTTTTGGCTGCTTTAGGGAGAATATCACATGCCTTTTTTTTTGCTGCGCTTCAATTAAACAGTGGTTTTACAATCTTACTAAGTTTATGGCCCAGGTTTAGAAAATAAGGGGTAAATGTAGAAGGAAAATAGAACAAGAAGAAAAGTACAGGTGATAAATCCTTGAAAATTTCTTGTATAGAGAAGGCTTTAGACATGACATGATTATCTGGCAAGGTTGAGATAGTTTATTTAGCTTTGAAATACTCCAGCTACTGATATACAAAACTTAAGGTAAGGCTTTCTTGTAATCATTTCAGCTTTAATATCTCAGAATTGAAAATTATTTTGCATGTAATTCTTTTGAGAAGAAAATTATTAATACAAATACATTTCTGCTAAACAAGCCACATCAGGAGTCACAGTCAGCATAGTTAGGAGAATATTCCATGAGAAAAAAAATGCTCACAGAGATAGGGAAAATCTGCAGATTAGATTGCGCAAAAAAAAAGGTGCTTAAACCCACTTAGTGACAGGGCCTAGTGTTTCACTTGTGAATGCTGACAGCTTCAGAATTTATGGCAGTATAGTATTACAATGGTCATGTTGACAATTGCATTATAAAGGCAAACCTAAGTATTTTCACTGAAATTATTGCAGTCCTTTTTACTGTCATTTTATGGTGGGTGAAAAATGATATTTATTGTAACTAAAATGACAGATTTAATCATATACAAAAATTGATATTTAATACATGCAGCAGTTTATGTCTTTCAAATGGTGGGAAATAATTTCCTTCAAAAATAGGGTTGATTTACTGTCTTCTTTGAAATATTTTTAAAGATTATATTGACATTGAAGCCTTGCACAACTTAAATCATACAGTCTGTTTGAGTAATGAAAGGCAAAGGAGGTCCCTTTGTGTGACCACAAAAGGAAATGCATGGTGTCATTCCTTAAAAAAAAAGCTGATAATTTAAATCCTTAACAAGCCCACACTTAGAAATGAAGCAAAATATCTGTCACTTGGGAAAAGGGAGATTTTTTTTTTTGTCAGGTGAACTGCGTCTTAATGCGAAAGGAAAAATCATATGACATATTTTCTCAGACGAACTTCACAAATTTGATAAATGTTTAATATGTCTGTTTAAACTGTCTGCTTTCTTTAGGGCCCCTTGTGTAATTTACTTGACTTTTCTCTTTCATATTATACTCAACATATTTCCTTATCTCTTTTATTCTTACATTTTGTGTGGAGTAACAAAAAAAAATTGATGCTGATGAAACAAGAAGACAATTTGTTTTGCTGTTGTAAAGAATTAATTAGTCTTCTCAAATGGGCTATATAGTTTTTTAAATTTTCCAATGAAAATTTATTATAATTTAAGCATTAGCTAAGCTAAAATATTTCAGTTGCAGTGTTCCATGAACTTCTTTCTCTGTTCTGCTGTCCACCGCCTTCAATGAATGAGGAAGCAGTGCAAAACAGCCCATTAGGATGATATTATTTATAGCACAGTAATTGTGAACCTATGTATAAATGCTCTTTTGCAAATAACTGAGTCATCCTTACAGCTGCAAGTACAACTGTGCTAATAACCCACTCAAATCCAAGATAGTCTTTTTCAAAATTTAGCCCCCTCTTTTAAATAGTTTGTGCAAAGGCTGATAATTCAAACTGTAAAGGAGGCAGCTGACATTTATATACCAATAAACATTTTTAAAATAGCCACAGGTTAGAGACATAAATATCTTCATGTAGCACAAAGGACACTTGAGGATTTAATTGTAACCACTGTGGTAAAAATTAGAGATGGTTAAGTCTGACTTGTGCAAGGAACTACATGGAGCAATTTATAATTATATTTACTGGGCTTTTGATATATTTAGATGTTTTTGCCATAGTCCTTGCCTGAACTCACTGTCACTTACAGAAAGTTGGAATCCTACATTCTAAAATGTCTGATTTTTTTTACAACTGCATGAACTCCCATAAATGGGCCACTATTCCTTTCCAAACTTTGATTTGATATTTGTCCATATCTACCCTGGGCACCTGTGCATAAGGCACTAAAGAAGAAAAAAGTGAATCTTAGTAAAATAAATTGTAATATTTACATTTTCGTAGTTATACATGCTTGTTTTGCACTGAGTATTTTACATTCTTAATTGAAAGATGTAATAATATGACATTATTAGTGTTTTAATAATTTTTATCTGTATCATAATTTTCGATCATCAAGTTCTCCACACTATACCTGCTGGTCTAGACAGAGTAAGTAATATACTAAATTCAGACTACCCAGTGAAACTATTTGTTAGTTGGTTTCTTGTTATTTGGTGTGACACACTGTTCTGGAATGGAGGCTCATGACCTTATCTATTATTTCTTTAAGTAACTAGGTTATTTTTTCATGGTATAAATTGATAAATCTCAGCTCACTTCCTGTGCTTAAGTCATAAATGTTTGTTAAATATAGACATGTACCACACACATAGACCTAATTTAATATAAAAACAAAACAGGGCTGCAGCGAGATAGAGATACTATTTGGGCTAGAAGTTACAAAGTTCCTGTTGAAATGAAAAAATCAGAATGATCAGTAAATGCATGGAATAGTATTGTTTGCAAATGATAGCATCCACAGTGGTCTAGCACAGCACAGTGTGAAAAATATTCACCTTATTACAAAGACATTGCACATCAAAAAAGGATGCAGAAGATAAAGAATCTAAATCTGGTGCCCTATATAGGTCCTCAGGTCCAGGGCTTTTATTGTCTCCTGAGACATTGCAGTAGTGATCCATCAAGTGGGATCAGAAGGAAGGGATCTTGGAGAGATCTGAGATTGTAAACACTTTCACAATAAATATCCTGGGACAAATTAAGAGTCCTGCACCAAATACCTGCATCCTAGGTTTTCTAAATAAAGAAAACACTGGTGCATTTCAGGCACAAGTTAAATATGAGGTTTTGAAATAAATTCGTTAAAGATACACTGAAATGTTGTCCTTTTATACTCCTGTACATTGATTTGAGCCTAAATCGCCTTTCAAATAGAGCTGCACAGTGAGAGCCTATGTTCTAGTTGGAAACCTCTTTTTTGCCCCTAAACATTCACTGTACTTACTTGTTTGTTTACTATGTATACTTTGAGACTATTCAACTATATGGTTTCTGACTCTAAGGATTCTAAATCCTGACCTTTACTTATGTCCCTACAAGCATTCCTTAGTTTCTTTTATTTTACTATTTCAACCCTTTCATTTCCAGTTACAACTATTAATGTCCCTTCCTTCAGCAGCTGCATGTCTTCCTCTATTTTAATAATGAACCTGATTTCCTGATCTTATTCCTGTTCATGCTCTTCATCTTCATTATGAAGGTTTTTTAACAATTAGATATGCTTATTGTGTATCTGTTCTTGTCTGTTATTTGCCTATTCATTTGCATAAGTTCTACTCACCTTGGATGCCTCTATCCATTTTAGACTTACATCTGCATCTAATTGCAAAAAGTGCTTCATCTTGAAGTGTAATCGCAGAGTTATAACATTTACTCTAATCCTCCTCCATCTTTTTCCTTAACACCATCTGGAGTTCTGAAATAAGATGACTACCAGGGAAATGTCTAAATTAAGCAGACTATTGGAGATAGGCAGGCTTATTTATAAGAAGTTTTTTTAAAAAAAAACCCCAGTTGAACATTCAAAGAGTTGTTATCCATCAAAATGAACATGTATCTCTGTTACTATGCTATGCAGTCACAGTTAATTTGGTTCTTCCCATTTCTGTGCTATCACACTTCTCCTCAGTCCCTGTCTTGTTGATGCTTTGTCTCAAATTATAGCATATAATTTGTCTCTGTTCAGGACAGAGGCTGACTTTATTTACAGACTCACTCCCAAGAGACCCACAGCCTTGATTAAAGACATCGGACAGTACAGCAATATAAATAGTAATTGCAGTTAAAGTGAAGGTCCTGAAACAGCTTCTTAGAGGGAAGAATCTACTCCATAGCCAAGTCTTTTGTACTTTTCCTTTCTGCCACATCACAGGTTCAATCCTGCAAGGGTAGGAGCTTTTTGCAGCCTATTGAACTCTTGACTGCACCTGGCAGAGCTCTTCAGTACAACAGAAGAGAGAGGAGCCTTGTTTTTATTTTTGTATTCAGATAAATTTGCAAGCTCTGAAAATCATATTCTAGTAGACATGTCATGTTGAAATAGGAGAGATTTTTACATAGGAGGTGCTAGAATATTGGTAGCACTGATGCAGGAGGGAAGGAGAATAAGGGTCACATTTAAAAAAAAATTAAAAAATCCAAGAGAGTAATTTTAAGATGGCATATTTGCAGAGAAAATTGCAGCATAGTGCAGAGTGATAGATTACAGTGCCTCTTGTTAATGCTTCAGTACTTAACCTCTGCGAATCATTTTGAATTTGAAATGAAAGTGAAAAGCTAAAAATCTGAAGATAATTTCATCAGATACCTGAAAGGTCATTTGTGATGTTCTAAGAAACCAGCAAATGCTTTTTCTGGTATCAGTGGCAGCAAAAACACGTTCCTCTTTGAGGAATTTGACAGATTTCATCACAAGAAGTGATGAGAGCTGAGCCAGAAAAGGGAGAGACATTCATTGTTATTTAAGCAATAATAGTAAGGCAATGTAGTGTAGCTGAAAGAAAGAAAGTATTTTAATTTACAATAAATTTGCAACACTGACTTCATGTCATGTTTTTGCAAGCTTGGCAGAAAATATTAAACTTATATTTGAAGGAAAAAATCCTCAATATGGTTGTTTCTTAAATTTTCTTTGGGACAGAATAGTTTTAAAATCTAGTAATTCTGTTTTGACACAATTGCAGGATTTTCATTTTGTCTAAATAGGATTTGCATAATCATAGCAAAGTAAAAAGAGAGGTAATATAAAATTACACATTTTATAAATTAGCACATCTGGTGGAGGAGATAAAAATACAAGATGGCCTAATATTTCCATTAGTTTATCAAGTGCTAGAATGCTGCTAGTGTTGTTGGCAAAATTCACAGTTTGTTTATTAATCAAGTCCCAAGAGAGCCTTTTCTCCAGAATACACACTTTTCCATTTACCTTAAAACATAAAAGTAATTTTTACATGTTGTGAACTCAAGTTCAGATTGAATCTGGCTGGAGGTTGCAATGGGATGAATTAGACTGCCATTAACCTTGTGGACCAGATGAGGTTATGAAACAGTACAGAGACCACAGATAATACAATAGAAAAGTCCTCTGATGTAATTTTATGTATTGTCATTGCCAGAACACGAGGTCACCTCCTCTGCCTTATCCCTCCTGCCTTAAAATAAAGAAAATTTATTTCAGCTGTTTGCTAGGGGAAAGGAAGAATTTTCCTTATGCTCTTTGGGGGTTTTTTTGCATTTGGGCCAAACATTACTTGTGTTCTTGTATTACGTGCTATCATATTTTCTGCCTTGTATATTGGGAACTTGCCTCCCTGCAGTGATTAAAAGAAAAAGTCTTTCATGCTCCTAGAGATGCAAATAAAGGTATCACTGGCAAAGCCTCTGTGTGCCATGTGGTTAGGTCATTACAAAGAGCTTTGCTTTGGTTTGTAAACATCACAGAATGTAATTTTTCATGAGTATCAGAAAAGCTCACATAAAAGTAACCGACCAGTCTAAATGGTTTTTGCTGTATGTGCAGTATAAGCTCTGCAGTGCAATTTGTATGCTAGTGATGCCACACTTTCACAGAATCTGAATCCTTAGTGCTCAAAAAGACCTCTAAGGTCATTGAGTCCAGTCACTAACCCAGCACTGCCCAGCCCGCCTAGAGGTGGACTGAACCATGTCCCTGAATGCCGCACGGTGTTTTTTGAACTTCCAGGCGTGGTGACTCAACTGCTTCCCTGGGCAGCCTGTTCCAGTGTTTGACAATCTGCTCAGTGAAGAAAATTTTCCTAATATCATAATCTAAACCTGGCACAACTCGAAGGCATTCCCACTTGTCCTACTGCTTCTTTATTCAGGGAAGGGACTAAACCCATTTTGCTGCTACACCCTCCCTTCAGGCAGCTGTACTGAGCAGTGAGTTCCCCACTGAGACTCCTTTTCTCCAGCCTAGGTGTCCCTCAACCATTTCGTATAAACCTTGTCCTCCACACCCTTCACTGGCTCCATAGCCCTTCTTTGGACACACTCCAGCACCTCAAAGTCTTTCTCACACTGAGGGGCCCAAAACTGAACAAAAATTTTCTCTCCTTTTGTGTAGTTACCACAGCACGTAGTTAAGATTTTGCCGCAAAAGGTTTCAAGACTGTGAGTTTTTCTCAGTTCTCCTTCAAAATGTTAGTAGGTGTAATCCTGAGAAGCAGGCTTTGTCTTTTCTAAGGGTTTTTAACTGTACCAGCAGGGTTCTTTAATCTCTGAAACTATTTTAACTATGATTTTAGTCTGCTCTGACCCTCTAAGCCAAGTGGAGTCTAAGCAAACATAGAAATCCTTCTTTTTCTAAGTAATAAAGCTCAAAATTGTTAGTGAGAATCTATTCCTTATTTACTGTGACGTCTAACATATCTAGCAAAAACCTGTTTGAGAGATTTGAAACAAGTTTTCTTCTGTTTCTGTGCAATGTCCGACAGTCTTTACTAAATAGCGTATTCACTAGAAAACTAGATGACGCTTAAGACATAGGAAAAAGTGTGTAAAGGCTGTGTCTCACAGAAACTCTGCAAAAGTGGTGTTTTAAGCATAGATAGCCAGCATGGTGAGTAGTTCCTTTTTTGGGAAACTTAGAACGTGACAAATTATAACTGCAGCTGGTGCAAGTGAAGCTGTTAAATTGATTTCCCATGAAAAAATTATAAAAACAGCTTCATTTTAAAAAATTTTAAGCCTCAATAAGTACTTGACTATTTCAGCAAGTTAAAAATATAAGTATTGAAACGACATAACTGCCAGTTTAACTTGACTTTTAGACACTTGATTCTTTCATAAATGAGCAGCATCACTCTGGACAGTCCCCAAGGCGAGCAGAACCATGGGAGACCTGCATGAAAAACACAAATTCTATTTCATAGAAAAAAGTCAGAATGTAAATGTTGAACTCCAAATTAGAATGAAATTAGAGTCCAAAATACATTCCATAGAAAATTAATGAATATTCCAACTCTGCTTTAGCCATAATGTTTCAGCTGGAGAAGAAATTAACACAAATAACTTTGAAATTTTCTACCGTTCGATTCTACGCTGCATGTAGGTCAAAACCTTCTGTCTTCATTTTCAGCGGCTGGTAAGATATGGGACAGTTATTAAATATTATCAATGATTTTCTTTTAGATGTGCTAAAGCTTTCAAATTAAGACATCTGTATCAAATGATGACATCTGTACGTACTGATCTGTTATAATATGCTGCTGGATCCATCTTTCTCTTTTTCTAAGATGGCATATTTATGTTCACCTGCAATTTCTAGCTTTGCATTCAAAATCTGAAAACTTTGAATTTAATCTCAGACCTTTTCTCCTCATCTTATGAGGGCTCTTGTTGGTATTTCATCTGGACTAAGTGCTCACCATGAGTGCAAACGGACATATTTTTGGCTGCTAGGATGGATGTATCTGTGTGTTGTGATATTAAGCTCCCAAGTTCTTGCACATTTGTCAGTGTTCATGGTGCTGGGAAATAATAGATTGTGTTTTTTCTTATTTCTGAAAGTAGAATATCCCATAAAAGCAGGAATATGCTTTTCATTATTTTTATCTTAGAAGTAGTACGATTTATAACGCTCTTCCAGTTTGGGTGCTCTCCCCATGAAGTGCCATGGTTACCATATATTTGGAAATAGTTACTACAGTACTCTAGGTTAGCATGGTATTTCCTGTAAAGAGTGCTCAAAAAGCTTCAGGATTGATATGAAAATTCTCGTGTTCACATATTTCCAGCTGTTAGTGTTGTTTGTCGCTGTATATACGAGGAACCAATTGTAAAATCCCCAGGAGATCTGGATTTTTTAGTCTGGTTGTTTTATCAACTTGTTCCCTTGTAGGTGTCAACACTGGTATTAATATTCAGGATTTCCTATCTATTTCTTCCATCATTTTATCAAACCACCTGTCTAATAGTTTTAATGTAAGTTTAGGATAATGTCAAATTAAACATGCTATATAAGTATGTGGTGTTATTTACGCTTCAGTAAAATATTGTTACTCAAGAGAGTCTGAGATTTTTTTCAAATTCATATAGCTGCCCAATACCAAAATAACATTGCTTTTATCTTCCGGTTGATATCCATGGTCATGACAAAAGCTGGTAACAACTGACAGAATGGCATTACAGATATTCTCTCCACTAGATAGAAATAAAAAGTGAATTGGCACCACAGAGTCTCATGTATTTTGGTAAAAATACGGTGAGTCAACATAGTTGGACAGTTGCTTTGGGCCAGTTAGGCAGCTGATTTGCAGGGTAAAGAAAATGAAGGAAATCATACAATAATCTTTCTGTTTAAGTCATTGACAAAGTCTACATACAGTTTGGACCTGAAGGATACCTCATATGTTTAAAAATATGTTTCTCTATAGAATGTTTTAATTTTTCTTTTCTTTTTGTTGTTAAGAGAATCAGCATTAGGAGGAGTTAAAGTGTGCTCTGTTCTGTCATTTGCACTAATGGTTATTGTGCAGGCACCATAGTGGTTATCTGGTGGTTATCTTTTGTAACTGAGACCCTGAACTTAGAGTTCTTCTAATGGAGTCTTCTAATACTTGAGCATGAAAGTCCTCTTTTTATGTTTTGTTTTGCTTTGGTTTTTTCCCTGTTAGTTTTCCCATTTTTTATGTTCTCTAACTTTTAAAATTTTGAGGAATAAGAAAGTTTGTATGGAACCATGGATAACAACTTTAACATTCTGAACCACAGGTCCAATCAGAGCCCTAGGAATATGTTTGTGAAATTTGCATAGTGGAAGAAAATTACATATTCACAGAGCAGTTACTGAAAAATATCCCAGAGTGATTGTGCAGATCCTTGCTCTTTGATTGGCTAATGATAGGTTTTAGGCAATCACAGTTAAGGGAATAGCACATTATGCAGTTATTTAAAAATTAACTTGTGCAAATCAGACATGTATAGTCAATCAGAATGCAAGGAAGTAGATACAGTTTGAGGAAAGAAATAGTCAAATTATTTCAGTAAACTAATAACCCTTGTGATTGGAAGTGATTGATGTGTCTTTCTGAAACTTAAAAAAAAAAAATCATCTTCCAAGAATGAGAGCGCACTAAGAATATCAGTGTAAATGCAGGCCAAAATATGCATAAAAGCTTTTGGGATTTAGTAAAAGCTATGCCATCCTTGCTGCTTCATGTACATGGTCACTTTAACAGAAGAAGAGGTTTTAGTTTTGCTGTTAACTTAGAGTCTAAGATGTAAACTGAAAGACCTGGAAACTACATTTTGTGATGGGGCACTCTCATGGTGAAGAAAACATTTTCCTTTGTCTCTCTGTTTCTTTGCCCTTGAATTTATTTTTCCTGAAATCATAACCAGGACAAGAAATCCAAATAGCAACTTGAGCTGGGCACTGTACAAATATTTTAAAGATTAATTTGATACTGCTACTTTTGTTCACTGGTCTCTTGTGTGTGGGTAAGATCAAAGAAATGATGTATCCTAACAGCTGCTCTACAATAGTTTCAAGTTGCTAAAAACTATGAGGACTTGATTCATTATCTAGTCTATTGCTAGAAAGCAACCTGGTTTTTTCAAGAGTCTTATAGATGAAAAATTTTGACTAGTAAGTGTATTCCAAGAAATGTGTGGCAAATATGTATTCTGAGGGTTAATAACTGCACAGGAATTGACTCAAAACTGGTTTTTTCATACTGTGTTTTTCATATGAAAAGTGATTTAAAATTGCAAAGGGATGTAATTTATTTCCTTTAAATCTTCATTAGAGAACCAATGTTAATTTTTTGCCAGACATTTCTCTCTCATTTTTGTATTAAAACTTCCTTAATTTTGATAAATACATACTGAATATAAAACGCTGACTGTTCAATGTGCACAAAAGCATTTATTTAATTCATCTCCTATGAGATTCATCTGGTGGAAAAATAGTCTTCCAGCTCTAACTGCTGGTAAATTATTTGCATTTTTAAGACAGGAGAGGCTTGCTTTTCAAGTCCCGTCAACTTCCTATTTATTGGTGCTGGCTGTGAAGGGATATTTGCGTTACTTTGGATAAATAGGCTCAAAGGAATAGCACCTTTGCTGATTTAATACTCTCTACCTATTTGAATCAATTGAACATCTGGCCCTCTGTGGCTTTTCATTTGATGATTTTGTTTAACTTTTTGGTTTTGAGATACAGCTCATACCAGAAAATTCAGCCCATCTCTGAATACCTAAGCAATGGGTGAATAATGGGCATCTGCTGATATGTAGACTAGAGGCAGTGAATCTCACCATATAATCTCACAAAAAATGCTGTTATTAAATGCATTATTTGAAGCATGGTTTGCACTTTTTAAAATGTTGCTGCTGGACCTAACATCCTTTCCGAATTTTGTATGGGACAAGATTTCTTCAATGGTTAGACTCCAAAAACCTGATTCCAATTTTAAATATAATGCTAAAGGAAAGCTGTTTTACTCCTTAGTGATACAGAGAGTCTATGCACTAGCTATATAACTGACATGAAAGTTCAAAAACCGAAAAAGTATATCTAAGCATGTGGTATCACCTTCTGACAAGAATAATGGATTTTTCATATGTGGATTTAAGTCAAGTAAGTTCTGCATGTTTTTACTAAAATAACATTCATAGATGTGCAAACAAAAATCACACACAATGGCAAATTGCTCATAAGCCATTATTTCACTATACTCCAAACGTCTTCCTAAAGATTGTGGTTTAACCCCAGGGGTTAAGCCTTGCTTGCTCACTCCTCTGCAGTAGGGTGGGGGTAAGAATCAGAAGAATATCAGCGAGAAAACTCATGGGATGAGGTAAAGACAGTTGAATAGGTAAAGCAAAAGCTGTACACATGAGCAAATCAAAGCAAGGAGTTCATTCGCCCCTTCCCATGGGCAGGCTGATGTTCAGCCATTCCCAGGAAAACAGGACTCCATCACATGTAATGGCTACTGGGGAAGACAAAAGTAGTTACTCTGAATGTCCTTCCCTTCCTCCTTCTTCCCCAGCTTATATACACTGACCATGATGCCATATGGTATGGAATGTCCCTTGGGTCAGTTGGGGTCAGCTGTCCAGGCTGTGTCCCCTCCCAATTTCTTGTGCACACCCAGCCTCCCTTGCTGGTGGGGTGGTCTGAGGAGCAGAAAATGCCTTGATGCCATGCAAGCCCTGCTCAGCAGTAATGAACATAATAAAAATCAAAAGCACCTTAGCTATTTTTTACTACTTTCTTTTCTTGTTCTTTCTTTTTTTCTTACCCCCAGGGTCCTTATGAGTTCATTCCCAAACAAGCAGAACAGTTGGAGTTTAGCGTAATATTCACAAAAGATCTAAATCTTCCTACTGCAAAGAGCTGGGGGAAGTAGTTCAGCCACTAAGCACATGGAGCTTTAGGTTTGCAAGAATGAGTCCTTCTTGAAGTGTCACTGTGCTACTTTTGGGAAGCTGGTGGCCAGAATGAATTAGCTACAGAAAGATTGCACACAAAAACCGTATGAATTAGTTTATTTTTTTTTAGGCTATTTTCAGGACCGGGTTAAGAGAGAATTCATAGTTGGTTTTTTTTAAGTCCTAGTAAAAACTTCTCCTTATTTTTTCTTTCAAGCCCTGTTCTGGCAGGTAAAATAGTCTTAGAAGGACTCCCCACTCCTACTCATGTGTCCCATATTGTTGTTAATTAAACTAAGGAAGAATAAGGTCTAAAACTTCCTTCATTTCCAAACTCAAAGTGCATCCAAATTAAGTGCAGTACAGTGGCATGAATTCATGACAGAATTTGTATTTTTAAATATTCTTTATCTACATTTTAGGTTGATGTTTTATTCACTAAAAACATTTGTGGTAAAATATGTTTATATCCAACATGACAATAGCACGATTGACTTATTTTCTATATTCCCTTTGATGTCTTTATTATCAGATGTCTCCAGGGAATAAGTGTTTTGTAGAAAGATTGTCCATCACAAAGAGTTATGTAGAAAGTAACAGAAAGGGAACTGTTTCATTCCAGCACCAAGGAGATATGGTCACAAGTGACTTGGTTTGAAGGGCTTAAGTGACCAGTATAGCTTAGAGTAAATTGCTATTTTAACAGTGCAAATGTGCTGGAATCTGCTCCCTAGCACGTTCTGCTGTAGTGCAGCATAGTTCAACTTCCTTTGCAGTAAGCTCTGCCACTCACGTTCTGCTATGAAGACATTAAATAATGACTGAAACTTAATTACTATTTGACTGGCACTCAGTTGGGTGTGATTTATGGTGGAAGGTTTTCCTATTTGTAGTCCATCAGCTGTCATCATAAAATATTCTTACACTAATTGGCATTTTGACCAAAGTTTGAGTTAGAATTAATGCTGTTTATTGCCATAGTACTCCTGTGGGTCAGACTGGTAGTCCTCTTTTTCATCTTGGCTAGCAACTAGCTAATTCTGTGGCCCCTGTGTATTGGAAAAACTCATTCCTCTCTATTTCTGAGTTTTATCATATGTAACATAATTGACTAAAAATGAAAGACTCAGGAATAACATCAAAACTTTTCAAGACCAGACCTATTGTAAAGACCCTTACAGAGAGACCAGTGCTAAATTGGAAAAATATCTATGCACTTCCCAGTTTCTGCTCCTGCTCTTTCTCTAAATATTCACAAAACCGCGGTAAGGTGGTTTTGTGGTGGGACAGTGTGGCAGGTAAAGACACAGGCCTGTTCTATCGACATGCCAAAGAAAGAATAGTAATGGAAATGGTGAATAGCGCCATGATTATTTGCACAGACAAATACAATTAGTATCAACAGAAAGTATTACATGAATAGCTGAGAGTCACAAACAGCAGGAGATAGGCACAGGAAGTGTCTAACCTAAGAAACATTTTCGGTCTAATTTATAATAAGTTGGGAGGAAAATACAGACTAATCTTGTCAATATCACCTTTGGTTCAGATCACATCATGTTGGAATACAATCAAAATATATGTACCTTTGAGGAGAAAAAATGAGTCTATTACTAGAGTAGAACTAATTTTTAACAAGACTAGTTAATAATGCATTGTCTGTATTGTATTCCTTTTCATAGTTCTTCACACTTTGGTTTTAAGTAAACAAAGACTTTATTTCAGTAAGTAAAGTGCTGCTATTCATAAAGGAAGTTCTCAAGCACTGCAGATAATGTTTAAGTTTTCAAAAGAGTTGTCACTGCATAGTTCAAGACAACATAAGATGCTCAATATTTCTATGCAGTAAATGGTCAAAGACAAATTCCAATTCTATATATCAAGGTTTTCATCAACTATCAAGAGTGAATACAAGGTTATGGAAAAAATAATAAAAGAAATATGGATTTACCCTTATCGTTCTAGCTAATTTCCTAAAGTAGTCAATAAAATCCAGTGTTGCATACTTATTGTCAAGATCTCCCCCTACTGTTTGTGATAGCTTTAGAAGAAAAGCCTCTATATTTTATCATTTAAAAATCCTTTCTACATAAGTTTGCCTACAACAAAGGCAAGGAGAGCAGTTTTATTTAAATGTGCCATTTAGATGTCAATTGCAGATCATTATAAAGCTTGAGAAAAAAAACCCACCATTTACCACGTGGTTTCTCGATGCTAAATGTGCATTTTAATGTAAAAGGGAAGAGAAGAGAGCTCTCCTGTTCTTCAGTGACACCAGGGGCTCCAGTCTGATGCAGCCAAACACCTCGAACACAACATGAAAAGCTTTGGATTAACTGCATTTAGATGCACTGGTTTGATGTAACAGCAGCTTGCTTGAATTAATGTCCTGTGACAAGCCCTCCCTTGCAAACCTTTAGAAGCAAACTGTTTCTTTGTCTACATTTTAAGCTTGGCTACAGCCTCTGGTAGATTCTGCATTGTTTCTCACATACTGTTTTTTGGACAAAGTCGAATCATCATCTATGAAGGACTAACTACCCAAAGGGTTTAAACCCAATTGCTAGTGGTTTATTCAGCTTTGACACTTCTCAGTGTGATCCTTACCGCCTTTTGTAAAACAAGCAGACAAGGGAAAGGCTCCAGAGACTTTCTTCTGTTCATTCTGTAATAGTTTTCTTGACACAGGAGGCTTAAGAAGATTTGTACTGCCTGCTTTCTTTTCATTAGCAGTGAGTGCAATGCTGTTGGGTAAGTTAATGTGTGAGACTATAAAAGGAAAAGCACAGGAATTTTAAAAAAGGTGGTGGTTTTTTTAATTAATACATTTTTAATGTCATTTTTTCTTGATTTATTCTATATGGGGTGCAGAGAAAAATAAAGTAACATTGTGACAGTTGAGATATTTTCAGTTGTTCTTAGCCAGACAGGGAATTAGAATCTAGCTGTTTCTTGAATGCAATACTATGCTTCACTGATTTTTGGCAGCAGCATGTTAAAGTTCTTGTTATTAGACTGACAAAGAAACCTGATTGAATTTTCAACACAATCATTCTTCCTGTCATGAAATGTAATAATATTTAATGATATCCTTGTATATCTGTATGCAGCAAAATGCATCAATGTGGGAGCCTTACTTTGACCACTGTATTGCACTAACCTTCTATACTTAAATTGCCATTAAATGATTTAGTCTGTATTTCATTCTGAATGTTCACTTTAGAGAAAATTGAGCATGTTTGTTGAGAAAACCCCAAGTTTAGCAAATGGATTTATACTTTCTTTAGTATACACTAGCTATTTGCATCAGATTAAATTTGACTCTCAGCATTTTTATAGTTTTTTTGTATTGTGACAGTTAATGTGTAAATATTGTTATGGATAAAAATAAGACAACACCCTCATTCCTGTTATAACTTTTCAGAAAACTCTGGGCTCATAATATTTGCTATAAACACTGCAGAATAAATAATTTATATAAGTTAGCCTTAGAGATAGCCTATCTACAGTTTAAATTTGTATCTGGTGGATTGATGGATAGTAACTCATGCAGGACATATATGTTTGCATATATGAAGAATGAACATGGTGATAAATGTTAACAGTCATGAAGGGATTACTGTATGATAGATCTCTGAACTTTCTAATCATTGCTGCTCATCATCAGCAAATGTAATCTACTTTAAATTTTTTGTTGTCTATTTTGCATGTTTCTGGTCTTTTCCTTTGTCGCCAAACACAAACTTCTCTTCTGGGATATAAGGAATACAACAATGACTTAGGACAAATACTGGTAACTCAGCTGAAACAGTTCTGTAGAATTCTCTTTTTATTTTTTTCTTATTTTAGAGGGTAGGCACAACAACAATTCTCTTCCTGGTAAACCAGTAATTCAAAATTTCTAAAGCAATTCTTAGTGAAATGTACACAGATAATGCGGATGTTTTTTAAATGCCAAATGTTTTTGGGGTTTTTTTCCTGACAGTTACTAGTACACTCTGACATTATGAAATATTCCAAGCAGAGATAACTGTTGATAGATGTAACTCAACACTATTTCATATTTATAGAATCACATTAGCTCCAGCCACACTTGTCAACAGCTCTGCTCTTTTGATTCCCAAGAACTGTAGCTTGAAGCATTATCAGTATGTGATATAATTATTCAAGAAAACATTTATACTGTGTTTTATTTTTATTTGCATGCCCATTACTGCATACGATGAGACGCAGTTGTTCAGCCCTCAGATAACTACAGTCACTGCTTGATGGTTTAATTGTGCTCTATTTCTGTCGTATTTATAAGACAGAGACATGCTTCACTGGAGGCTAGCATAGATCATAGCCTAAAAATGGCCCTTCCTCAATAGAAGTTGTATAGTTTTGTCCAGAAAGGATGTCTTTTCCCATAGTTGACCATGCTGGTGTTTTGGGTTTGTTGCCTACAATAGCTTAGTGATTTCAGAAGGAGAGCTTCTTGCCAAATCTGAAAGTCTGGCTGCTGGTAGTACAGGGGGCAGTCCCAGTTGATCAAATTCTACCTGACTGCTCCAAGATCTTGTTCGCTGGCAAAATAATCAGAATATCTCTGTATAGCATGTGTGAGCAAATGTGTGTACAAGCAATGCATAAACACATTTAAAAAAATTTAGTATGATTAGTCTGTTGCCCTCCTTATTAAACACATATTAGGGGTCTCACAACCCCTGACTTTCTTATTCCACTTCCTTGCCTTGCATGCATAGATCTATCTTCATTAAAAGTTTTATCTCCTGATAAGCATGAGATAAAATTCTGGCATCATGGAAGTCAATATCAACATTTAACACTTGAATAGAGTCAATTTATCACAGTATTAGCTTTATGCAATACCCCACCTACAGTGAGGAAATCAGAGGAAGAAAGGAAAAATATCTACAATGTTCCAAGCTTGAAGCTTTGAAGTCATACCCTGTAAAAATGGGCAGTGACATAGGGGTGCTTATGCTCAAAAGATATTCAGCATAATTCTGATTCACTTCATCTTACTCTATATTTCAAATACTTTTGAAAGTATTTATCTTAAAAAATGCAATGAGGTACCCTAAGAATGCTATTTATAAACTAATAAATATGATAGGTGTATTTCTGCTGCTGCAAGCAATTATGTGGGCCTTTTTATTTTCCTTTGAAAGGTCCTAAAGCTGCATAAATTTTTTTATAAGATATTTTATAGTTATAAAAAAAAAAATCTTTTGTGTGGCCTTTCAGCAAAAAATAACCTGTAATTATTTTTTTTGTAGAGGTTATTTAACTGTCTCCAAGGTCTCTGATCAACATTCTTCACTCAAAAACCCATTGAGTTCAGTAGGCATCTTCGTGATTAAAAGAACCAGTAAGAAATGTTGAATAGAGCTAGCTTATTCAAATGTAAGCAAATCTTTCAGGCTATATTTTCATAGGGGAATTAACAACCTAGATATTACACACAGAGGAAGATTAAGCTTTTATGTGGTATCTGGGTGCCAAAAAGATGGCGTCTTCAAATTTAGAGCTATTTGTTATTTTGTCACTGTGGCTCCAGGCTACATTGCACTGGATAAAACCTTTATTTTCCATAACAAATTATGAAATATTGCTGCTTCACTATCTTTCTTCACATGATTAAAAGAGATTAAATTTCCGAAACATCACTTTACATTAATTTCTGATGCTACACATGCTATTGAATCCTACTCTTGATTTTTGAAATATGTGTACAGGATTATTCTCCCTGTAACACAGTCCTCAGTTGCATAACGAATGGTACCACATCTTTTAAGGAAAAGAATAATCAAGAACAAACAAGAAATTGGCAAGTAGCTTGGGAAAGGGTTCCTAATACTTAACTATAATATGAACAACATGAACTGTAACATGAACAGGCCAATGCTCAGATTTCAAACCTGCTTTTATCAATAATTCTCTACCCATGTGTTGGATAGTCTTCCAAGAGCTGCCTTTCTTGACTTGCACAACTCAGTCAGGGAACAGTTTTGTAAGGAAGAGAAGACCATAAATTGCTTTGTTAATAAGGTGTCTATTTGGGTTGCTGAAAGGTAGGCAGGTAGGGTGCTGAGAACGAATGTTAGTTAAGAGTACAATATATTTCCATTGTTCAAAACCATAAAATTTCCCAGGTTAAGAAAACTTGAAACCCAGAGTTTTAATGATTGCAGTATGATTCATTGCCTTTGGAGGTAACGGAAATACCAAATATATGGAAGGAATTTGCTGTATAAAGAGAAATTTCGTTGATGAATAAATTTTTCGGACCATGTGAGAGAGATTTGGTGGAAACTGCTATAATTAAAGGCATTACATCTGTGGTGCTTATGGAGTTGTACAGTATTTTATTGAGGAGAATAGAGCTCTTTAATACGTATTAGTCTACTTTGGGGCATTCTGCCCCTTTGTGATTAGAAGAGAATACTGCAAAAATTGAAATTACTCCAGCATATTATTGGGATGCTAACTTGACCTTTGAAAATAAGAAAGTTCTTTATACAACTTCTTTTTATGTAATTTCAGCTCTCCCCAATAATGGCAAAATCCGCTCCTGATCTGCACTGAGATTTCTGTTTTGGAGCTCCTCCTGGCCTACTCTTAGCAGTAGTGTAAGATAGAGAATATTTATTGCTTTTATGAACAGGCCTCTGCTTTCCATAGAGAAGGTTTATTGCTTTTATGAACAAGCCTCTTCTTTCCAGGATTTATTTTTAACTCCAACTGAAGACTACTCTTTCTGCAAATATTCTGCTTATCTTTTTCTCTTTCTCTATCCTTATTTCTTGATGCTTCCTCAAGCATTTATTCTCCAGCCAGTTGTTCCTGTCTTTTTTTCATTCCTCTAGTGCTGCATATTAGAGCAGTTGCTGTTGCACATTCTCCTCGTGCCCTGCCATGCACTGTGGGTAGCATAAATAACTCAGAGACATAGTTTATAGGCTTAACATTTGCAATCAGCCTCTTCTCTTATTTACTTTACCACATGACAGAAAAACAGTGCAAATACAAATGGGAATGCGAAGGAGTAATATGTGTTTCAAACAAAAGGGAATGCTAATCAACGCAAAATCAAAGCTGAAATGTATCTCTTGTGAACCTGAATACTTTACATGAGATAAAAATGCAACAGTTGTGTGTGTGTGTGTGTATATCATATAAAGAATATATATGTCTCGTAGGTTTTAGGTTCATACAATTGTTTTTTAAGAGTCACTGTTCTCAAATGAATAAAGTTCTGTAGAGAACTTCACTTTGTAGAAAACCATTACAGTTAGGTCTGACAGGTCTTGATAGTTGGTTTCTTGGGACCCGTTGAGAACTTTAAGTCAAAGCACTATTTCATTGAGCTGCATTACAGCCCTAGCTGCACTCCCAGATCAACAGACATCTCTCTCACAGGCTTACTTGAAACATTTTAGCAAGGTGTTTATCTGTGATAAGTCATTATTGCTTCTGATATGGGAGGTCCTTGGTGACCAGCCAGGGAATCTTTATCTCAGTCATTTGTCCTATTCAAGTGTCTTTCACAATGGCTCTGTTGAATTCAGCAGATTTGTATTGTTCAGGCTTGATAAGTAGTTCATTGATCAGTTTTCTTTCTATGAGGAGAGAATGGAGGAGAAAGGTATAATCTGTGCTACTTTTACTTGTGCTGACTGAGAGTAATGCAATACACTCATTTTCTTGTGGAATTTCCATAAGCTAGACCTGAATTGAGTACATTTTATGGTCCATTTGGCATGCTCTGTATTTCTGTTCATACTAGATCTGGTATCCTTTTTATCAAAGTCCATCTTTTATGTCACTATATAGAGTTTTATTTTATGGTTTTTCCAAGGCAGAGAACTGGAGTGGTATCCATTACCACAAAAGACACTTCATTGTCCCTACCATTAGGCTGACTTGGTTCAGCACCTCTTGCATGATACAGCTGTATAAATCTTTAACCTCTATAGAAGTACCCTTTAAATCAATAACAATAATTGAAAAAAGGATTAATGTGTTGGAATCACTTGAGACTGCTTCTGTTGATGGGGTTGGCAAGTGTCTATGAACAGTCAAGCAGTTAATAAACATCTGTGGAAATTTGTGTCTTTAATAAACATTTATCTGGTTTTAATAGTTTCTCTTCATTGACTTTTCAACATATAAAAAATTAACTGTTTCACCTGTTTCATGAGGTAGCAAAATTTTTTGTATTATATTATTGTGGGTTGACCTTTTAAAGGCTTGGTAACTCATCTGAAGAAGTCTATAAGGTGTGGGAGATATAAAATTTACTAACATTCCTATGGCTCGACTCAGTTACTGCTGGGCTTTAGTAAATGGTGATGTGTAAGCTCTTACTCAAATTTAGTGTCTTAAATGACTTTCATAAATTTGGACAAGGATTTTTTGTACCTGCCATATTAAGCACCTCTCTTCCCATACAGCAAAATAGGTTTGCTGTAGTTAGATTTGGAATTTCCAGTCAGTGTCAAGGAACTGAATCCTCTTACAGATTTCTTCTTGGCTTTAAATGTGACCTGTGCTAGGAGAGAATTACTTGGTTTCTATCAATTTCACTGTCCAAGGTCCTTGGGGCTACAGAGTATAAGGCTGATAGATTGAAGGGAAGGCTGTTACCTTCTCATAGTTCTGAGATAGACAAAGTTCAAAAATATCTTGCAGCTGTAACAAAGGAGAAGAATTTCTTTGCATGTTCTGAAATTTCTTCCAAGTATTATTTTGAATATAAATTAGTCTCCTGAAAACAATTATATGAGAGCTTTCTTGGCTGGCAGAACAGAAGGATGACCTTTATATGTACATACATATAAGAACAAGTGGTAGGCTTACTGGGAGTGGGAATGAATGGCAGCTAGATAATCTGGTCGGAAGAAAACTAAGACTGCAGCTAGCTTGCCATCAGGACAGGTTTCTGGCACTCTTATGACTCTTGAATGAGTCTAGTTTTATTTGCTGTTATGTATACTAATTAGCATTCATTTTTAATTTAATCACGCCATTTTCTTCTTGATGTATCAGAGATACTTTTACTACATAGATATCTTGTTGTTATAGTCTCCTAGCAACAGAAACTTTTCTTAAGCTGACATTTACAATCTCAAGAGTTCTGTGTCCAAATTACTTTGAATAGCCTTAATTTTCCACAGAGTTTCTAAAATTTAATCAATCTCTTCTTTTGTTAGTTTTATTTTCTAACAAAGGCATGTGATTAAGTTATTTCCTGAGCCTTGATTAGAGTATCATCCCAAATGTATTTCAGATCACGACACAAAAAAAAAATCTCAACCCATTCTGCCTACATCTTGAATTGGATACATTACTAAGATATATTGTTTTTCAAGCATCCTCAGAATCTGTGATCTTGAAGAGAACTTCAGTTATTCTTTTAACTCACACAGAGCCTCTGCAGTTACTGTTAATCAAAGCCATTGATCATTGTTAGCAAAATTTGTACCAAATGGTCTCACTACCTGACATTTGCAAGTGGCAATGGCAGGAAAATGGAAATATCTGTTTGCAAACTTCTGAATCCTTTCTGTGGTCATAAGGGTGCTCTGTTACACACGCAAATAGGGACATTAAGGGGCAAAATTTGGGACCAGAAAAGAAAAGACACAAAGTACTTGTTTATGCAAACCCAATGCGTATCAGCGGAGAATGGTGACAGTTACAGATCCATCACACAGAGTGCATCATGGGTCCTCTGAATACTCTGCAGACATTGCCAGTTTTTATGCTCTGTGAGTCGCTCCTACAAAGCTGCCTGAGGTTACAGACAGACCTGAAACTGTTGTGATCATCATTAATGTGTATGCAGCAAGTACACATACAGTGTGTACAACAGGGTTGTCCTTCACCCTGAGGTCCTGGTCGTGTGTGCTGTGGTCATGTCCAAAACTGACTGTCACGCAGAAGCAAGTTTACAGCCTCAATTTTTCAAGGGTATCTGATTTTTGGATACTCTAAACAAATGTGTATTTTCAAAATATTCTAGGATCAGCATTTTGGACACGACATCCTCATAGAGATCTCTGAGTTCAGCTCAATTAATTGTGACCAATAAAGCCACTGAATGGCTGAACGTCTATGTTGGTTACTGGCCTCTAATGGTCTTTATGCAGTCGTAAACCCACCATTATTTCTACCAGATTTTTGTTGTGCTTGTCTCTAGAACTGCCTCTGTAATATCAAGGAATATGAACTTCCAAAGTTCAGATCCATTAGTTCCTATCTATCAATTTATACACATACATAAACACATACATAAACAGGTATTTAATGTAGTACTGCATAGGAAGGGGTTGTAGTGCAAATACGTACGTAGGTTTTCATGCATTTTGATTACCATGGTGTAGATAGAAGTGAACCTTTCTCCCCCATCCCTTGTTAAACTTGTCACTGCTCATTAAAAAAAAAAAAAAAAAAAAAAAAGAAAAAAAAATCAGTTCCTGGCAATTCAAAATTTTATCAGGAAGCAGTTACTGGCAGTAAATTATGTGTTTCCTTCTCATGGATTTATCCAAAGGTATATTCAGGAAAGTGGATGTAATGTGTGAAGTAATATGACAGTATTGTTTTTTTTTCTACCTGTTTGATCTCTGTTTTTTCCCTGTTTTTTAATTCAAGTGCCATATGGTCTACTGCTTCCCTGGGATTCTGACACTACTTTTGGACTGCCTAGGCCTGGTTATAATCCATGCAGCTCAGTTTATTTTAAGACATACTACAATCACAATAACAGTCTGTTTCTTAGTTTTATTCATTTAATAAATATAAATACCACTATTTCATATATGAAGATGCATTACCTTCTGTATGTAATAGGATTCTGGTAGTACTCTGTGGCTCTGTGGAATCAAAATGTTTTAAAGTAAGTTAGGAGCCAGCTACCTATGAAGATATGAACTTGGGAGGGAGTTGGTTCTGGAAGATTTGACAATCACCAGCTTGGGGAGACTCCTCATAAGCCTTGCACTAGACCACTATGGAAGCATGGAAAGAAATTAAGTAATTCTATAAGAAGAAAGGTGGTTTTCCAGCTAATATTGTAGATTATTTTTAGGCATGTTTTTGTGTAATAATTTCCTTTTAGCAAATTACAATTTACTGATCTTGAAAGATTTCTGTTTTGGCACCCCTTGACTTGGTCACTCATTGTCTTTGTAAGGGCTGGTATCTTCTACTGGTGTCTGTTTGGGATAGGTTTAGAATCACATGGGAATGAAACACATTTACTGACGTGTGGGAAAATCTACGCAATCTATGTGTGCTTAAGTCTTGCATTTTATTGCCTTCTTGGAAGAAATGGAGTAGAAATGTGTTGTTGCAGACCTTATTCCTCCATGGGTAAGTGTAAGAAGGAATAGAAATGAGTGAAGTTCCCACTCCTGTAGAGATCAAAAGCTCTTGGCACATTCTTCTGTAGTTCCAAGATTCTGTGATGCTGAAACCAGAAAGCCCTGTTTAATAAATGTGTTTAATAAGGAAATGGCTGCTACAGATTAAAGTAGATGAAATGTTACAGCAGATTGCACCATGAACCAACTCCCTCAGGCCGCCTCCTTACTCACAGTGGTTCATTCCTGCTGATTTCCTGCAGCACCTCATCTCTTGGCAGCTGCTTTCTCTCTGACCAAATGATTACCTCATAGCCTTAGGTTCCATCCCCATACTTATGCAGGTCTTCCCATGACAAACTGAATCCCTGATAACTGTTTCAAATGTGGACAGGAGGCTTACAGTTCATACCTATAGTACTTAGGACAGAAGTCCATGCTTCTGAGGTCAAACTCCTTGCCTGTCCTCTCTGTGGTACCTTTACATTTTTAAGCCTTGTGACTATGATGGCAGTATCCTCAAGACATTCCCAGTTATCATCAGAACTCCACTTGACATTTACCTCTTCAAAAAATCCTTGGCATAAGCAGGATGAACATATGCCAACACAAAACTTCCCTCCATAATTGTCCAGATGCTTCTAGCATTTAGAATTTATTAAATCATCACCTCTGGGTTTGATAGGTTTCTTTTTTTAATTGCAGAGAATCCTGCAATACTGAACTGACCATTTTTCATATGGAAAAATGATCTTTATAATACAAAGCTTTAAGGTCCGTGCCTGTAGAAGTATGAAATAAGACACCAGTGGTGCTTATGTAAATTCAGGAAAACATGATAACCTAGGTATTAAGACTTATATTTAAATACATATTGTTCCACTTTGCTGTAGAAAATAAATGAGATATTGGTTTCTGATCCAGATGAGTGTTTTCTTTTGTTCTTTCTTTCTGAAACTATACTGTATATATCAGGAGTTGTCCTAAGACTGGCAATGCACAAAAGACTCTCACATTATCATCTGTGTAAGGAATAATAATGCAGTCCTTGCAATGATTAGTAATTAACTTGTTGAAAGATAACCTTTTTCATGGAAATGAACCACTGACAAATTTATCTGATAAAATCAACCCTCATTTCCTGAAATATGTGGTTATCTCTTTATGCCTGACTTCTGTTTTTGCTATGATACTTTATTTCCTTTTGAAGCCATACAAAAAAAGAGAAAAAACCCCTACCCTAATTTGTTTGCCTTTTTTTTTTTGAGAAGCCTAACTGTTTTCCTTATGAATACTGCTTTGAAATACATTTTTCTGTCTCTTTTTGAACCTGCATAATGATACTATAGTTTAGCAGGTTAGGTGTTGTTTTGGCCACAGGTATCTTTCTGTAGTTCAGTGTCAATGAGATCACTGTGCTCTATGTACCTGACCTGTTACTTGCATCAGAAACTGGCCGTGAGATGGAACTGGTAATCTGAGCTTGCCTTTAGAAGTTGTGGGATTCCGTCAAATATCCATGATTAGCAACTGACTTTCTTTTTTAAGTGCTTGCTCTAATTTCTGTTGCATTGATATAGATTACAGATAACAATAAACTTTTAGATCATTATTTAGTTATTGTTGATCTTTGTACTGATGATGGACCATGCAAAAAAGGGATTTAAGGCAGGGAAGTTTATTACTACCAATAATAGTTAGAATTATAAATTCATCTAATTTAAAACAGACTTGATGGTTGCAAATAACATTTGTGATGTTGCTTTTTATGTCAAAGTTGGTTACAGCTAACTGATTTTGCTTGATGTGTTTAGTTTTAAGAACTCTGGCTTAAACTAGTCCTCCTAGACACTGAATGATAGAGTTTTAAGAACTCTAGCTTCAAGTTAGAAATCAGGATTCCTCCTCTTCCAGTACTTAAAAATTAAGGTTTGAATCCAACAAAGCATAGTTACAGCATCTTGCTCTTGGTCTTGTTAATCCCATGAGATTCCCATGGGCCATTTCTCAATCTTGTCCAAGTCACGCTGGATATCATTCCAACCTCCAGGTGTCCCAACCGCACCACTAAGCTTGGTTTCAGCTTGGGAAATTTGTTGAGGGTGTGCTTGATCCCTTTATCTATGTCATTAATGAAGATATTAAATAACACTGTTCCCACTGTCCCCTGAGGGACACTTTTGTGCTGGTGTCCATTGGGACTCTGAGCTGTTGACCACTACCCTAAAGATGTGACTATGCAACCAACTCCTTGAATCCACGTCTCTCCAATTTACAAGGGAAAGATGTTGTGGGAGACCATGTCAAAGACTTTTACTTAAGCTATTAGAAGAATTTTACTTTGGCTGGTAGGACAGTTAATGAGTTCAGTAAGGCAGAGTGTGGTATTGGCTTACAGTCCTCACAGTGTGCTTGAAAGATATATTTTTATCCCTTAAGAAGTAAATTCCTACCCAAACACCCAAATGTGACATGTTTTGATTTATCCAGGTGTGGCAGTCAGGGAGGTTGAAAAATCTCCTGTGAAATAGACCTTCTTCATCATGGAATTGTTGACTGCATTCTGAAAATTGTACAACTGTGCAAAGCAGTGATGTGTTTTGTTCATCGAGAACATGACATTAGCAGATGCTGTTAATGGAAAATAGCATCTCAGTTATTCTCCTTTTCACAATTCTATAATTGGTTATCAATGTGCCAAAATGTTGATAAGGCTGCCCTGAATACCTAAAATGTGATTATCTTCTAAATAGAATATTTAAAAATTAAGAACCCCTTTATGTACTTGCAAAGAGAACTTCAAGACCTGGAACAGCTGTGATTTTTTTTTCCCTTTATTTTTGCTATCAATGAATGATTCTTTTTTCACTTTTTTACTTGATCTGCTTATGTGACCTTTTATATTAAGATCATGCCTTTCAGCTTGTTGAGCTTATCCTATTGCTCAATTCAAGGAAAAAAAAAGAATAAAAAATAAAACTTAAAAAGCTTAAAGCTATACCAAGGAATAGTAATAATTAAAGTTATGGAAGATTAGGAAAATCCTTCTAAGAAACAGTGAAATTTGTGTGGTTTTTTATTCTTTTTCCTTTAAAATCTGTAGTTTCTTGTCTTAGCTAGAAGCGTGCTGCTTAATCTTGCTGTAAAGAGGGCCATACTATCAAGTCTTGAGTTTCTCTGGAACATGACATGAAGTATGGACATTTCCTTGTATCTTTTTATAAATGAATGTCGAATCAACCACTTTGTCACTTCCTTTACTATAAAAATATTCTTGTAATTCATAATGAAGGTCCTATTGTTAGATCTGTGGTAGTCTTGTGTTTGTACAGTTCTTGTATCTCTGAATTCCACATATTAAAAAAAACTAAGTGACATAAAACTGCCAGTCAAATGTATGAAGCTATGAACATCTGTGAAACAAAAAAGTTTATTTAATTTAGAGGAGGTTTTGGTTGAAAAAACTAGATTCTCAAAATCAAATTTCTTTATTATGTGTGGTAAAACAGAATTTTATTGGTGTCTTAACACTCGTAGTTACTTACCTCTGTAGAAATATCTTCATGAGAATATCAGAAAAAAGGCTATTTTATGTACTAGAACATTGTCTGTCTTTTCATAGAAGAAAAATTCCTTGCGATTCCATATATTTATTTCATATTTAAAATATGTGGTTATATATTTCTGTTGTTATTAACAGCAGATGTATACTTTGCCAATAAAATAAAAGCATTCAGTTTACTCTTGTGATAACATCAAAAACCTAAATAGCATTTCAAATTTGAAGGCATATGATTTGCTCTGAATTTTGTATTCTGCTGATTAAGCAGCAGACCTACAATTATCTGACAGAGGCTGCCTTCTTGACATTTTCAAGCTTTTTTTTTATCCTCAAGTAGAGCTGTGTATTTTGCATAAGATGTAGATAATCATGTAAACTAGTTGCATCACTGGAGTATTTTTATTTCAAATTCAAATACATTGAGGGATGCATACATGATCATAAAATAGTTTTTGCAAATCTCATCTAAAGTTTATCTTCATCTGATTTAAATTGTTTTTGGATCTCTTTCCCTCACCTTCCCTACCAAGGCAAAATCTATTTAAATTTAAATATACAAAAATACGTGGGTCACTTAGAATATATCTGCAGAAATTCAGGTATTGACATAGTGTATGGTAGTTAATTTCTACTTTCTTTCCTTCCCTTTATCATAAGTACTGCTTCCTCACTCCCGTGTTATGTTCAGCATTTTGCAGAAATATTTGCAACAGCTCTCCTAAGGCAAAGCAGTGGGACTGTTCCAAACAGTTAATTATTTGTATAAGGGTTGAAAGGTGTGGTGCCCTAGTAGGTTAGAGTTTCTGGTACAGTTTTCTCTGAAAACACCAAGCATACTCTAAAATTACTCTTAGTCCTTTGTAAGGGTTACTGTTAACTGCTAGTGGATAAACATTTTTCCTAAGATTCTGGTGCAGGATCTCTCCATTTTCTTAAAGGATCAAAATACAGATTTACTGAACTGTCAGGTACCATAAATGCTAGCTGTATATCATTCTCAATTCAGCTCAGGCCAAAGCATTTGATATATAATATAGTGCCATAGGTTGTGCATGCACAGAAATTGCACAGACCAGTATTTGTCTCTCTTCTTCAGCTGTCAACCCAGATACATCATCATATATCATTATCACTTCGAGCAATGACATTGAAACATCTTCAGCAGTAGTACTGTGCACACGTAATATATGGTAGCTACCTCCCTGTGGAGGGTTTCAAAGGCATGGCCACTTCATTTAAGGATAAAAGCAAGTTAATTCTTTTTTACATCATGAAAAAGCAAAGTTTGTATTGGTGCTTAATATGTGCTCTCCTTGTTGTGAGAATACAAAGGTATCCTCCTACTGCACTGTGAGGAAAAGGTATCCTTTGCCTGTAATATACTTTAGAAAAGGTTGTGCTAAATTAAAACAGAAGAAATATGTACCCAGGGCATTTAAATTCTCAGATTATGACAATTTCATATCTCATAACCTGTGGAAAAGAAAAACATTTTCCAAATCGCAGCCTTCTTAATTTTCTGAAAGAGTAGCAGACTTTGGTACTTTGCCAGATTTTGGAAGCTATTTGGACGCTCAAAGATCCTCCTTTGGGCTATGAAGGACACCCAGCTGCTTCAAAAGGTACAGAAGGAGTTGCCTTTCAGTTTATGCTAAATTTATCTCCTTTTGTTAATTACACAAAGCATTTATCTGTATTTTGGAGCACCAATTAAAATGCATTTTTAAAATTTTTGCTTTTAATCTCCCCATATGAAACCATTATGTGACCTGTTAATGTGTTTGAAAATCTGCTGCTTGTTATTGGATTGTCAGGAAAATTGTACTCCATTTGCTGGAGATTCTTAAGTGTACTCCAGCACACTCCAGTGTAATGCTCTCTGCACTTGAGCTCTTTGTCCGTATGGAGGTTTGAATGAATTTTATTAGTTTTGAAATGATCAGTGCTCATTGCTGATACTACAGGAAAGAGTATTTTGCAGAGCAGGTAAAGCTGTCACTAGAGATATGAAGTATTCAGTGTTAGTGGTTAATTGCTCCCAGTTACTACTAGGTGCAGAGAGTTTTGGGATTTGGTTTGGAGATAATTTGGTTGCTCGTCCAGTCGATACCCAAATAAGAGCATCAAGCTAAGCAACAGTTGCAAAGGAGTTGCAAGGGTAACAGTTTGTCCAACAGACTACTGTAATAGTAATTTTAACAAAATTATGTGTAAAAATTTAATAATTAAAAACCGCATGTATGTTAATTTTAGCTCTTAAAATATTTATAAATAGCTGTAATCTAAATTTCCATTTTTTTTCCATATATAAAATAAAACGGGTTTTAATCTATCAACATTATAGACACCAGAAGTTTTATAATTTCTAGGAAAAGATGTGCTTATTTTTCCACAATACCCTTTAAAATTCATATAAAGGATTATAACGACCACAAGATGAGCTGAAGAAGATAGAATGAAAAGTGAACCTCACTGGAGTGAAAATGTTTTTCCTTAGGTCTTTTCTTTGTCTTTGTGTTTGTTCAGTCAAATAATAAAGATTAGTACCAGTAAATTAGCTTAGCAATTGCAGTTGGAAGTAAAAGCATAAAGACGGTAAAGAAGAAATATTTGACTTTTAAGACAGCATAGAAATTACATATCTTTTATGTGCCTACATGTAAGTACAGTAACTCTAAGAAAATAATTTACTAAAACTCCAGTTTCTGAAGGATTTTGTCAAACCTTTAATTAACCCTCTAAAAACCCTTAAGGATGAAACCTACTATGATGGCAGATTTTCAATTGGGACTTAAATAATAGAAAGTGATGGTCTAAGCTCAGAGAAAAAGAGTCAATTCTTTGAATTGTTCTTTCTAAAATTATTTTTCTGATGTTCTAATGCGCAGACTGTCAAACTGATATAAAACTGTTCTTCATCTGTTTGCATTCCTGAGGGAGAGTATGCCACATCTTTCCAAACAAATGGGGGAAAAAAGCTTTATAGAACTAATGGAAGGAAAAAACACCGGGGTATGTCTTATGCATAATAAGCTGAACATTTAGACATTTCATTTGTTTTGACAATTGAAAATTCATGAAATTGCTTCAGAGACTGAGCCTTGAAAATTTAAGAGAAAAATGCTCTATTTGATCAAAACTTGAAACAGAATTACTAAAAATTAAGAGCAAAGAGATTGCTGAAGCAATTTTTTTAAGTGTTGAAGCAATTTTTAAAAGTAACATTTATTTATTAGATTCTCTTCCCATAAATCTATTTCAGATCCAAGGAAGGCGGGAGAGGAAACTTAATATAAGTTTTGAAAAAGGAAGCTAAACAGCTCCATCTTCTCATTGAAGCAATTTGAAATCCAAGCTCTGCAAAGACAGAGATCAGTTATTTTGGTTAATCAGGTGTCAACTCAAGCAGGAAGTAAAACTAAGATTAAATGTTTTAGTGGTTGATGTATTAGTCACAGCAGCCTACTTTGAAACTTATTTTGATGGCTTTACTTTTTTTGAGGAAGTGCAGGAGAGTAAACTGGTAAATAGCAATCTAGTACGAACAATATCCAGCTGATCTCAGAATACCAAGTAGTGCTGCAAAGCAGCTGTAGTGCAAGTAAAATCAAAAATAGGATGGAAAGATTTATTTGCTTTTCTCTGAGTATTGCTTATGGGCTGTATACCTGATCTTAACGTTATTTTACCACAGCTTCCTTGTATTTCACTGAATCCTAGCCTTTAGAGATGGAAAGTGTACTCATTTTAAGCTGTGAGAGTTTCAGTACAGATGGATGAACAAAGATCATCACTGACTTGCATTCTTTGAATACCATCTGGTTAGCAAATACTAGTAGGACAGAAGTAACATATGTTGTTTGGCTGGCCCTGTGTCTTGTCAGGCAACACAGTAGGCTGGCATGGTCCAGGGATGTGTACATTCCGTGTTTCAGAAACAGCGAAGATCTTCACAGGTGTAAGGAATTCTCACTCAGAGTGGAGGCAGCTATAGGAATATTTAAAAGTGCTGTGGAAATCCCAAGCAGATGTTGGTCTTTGAAGCTCATATATATGGGACATGCAGGGTATGGCTTTTGAATTCTTCTTGCTAACACTGAGTGCATCCAGATTCTTGTTTAACTAACTGCAGGTTAATTATTTTTCTGGCCTGTGTTTGAAAGTGGGAAGAAGACTTTGTCTGAATTGGTAGAAGAAAAAACATGGATTAGACTGTGTAAGGAAAACTTTGTTCTAGATTACTGCTGCTCTCCCTTACAAACTGGAGCTGAAAATAAAAACAAAGACATGTTCCTGTGGGAAACAGATAAAGTTGGTGCTCCTACTGCCTGGTTCATTCCTCACCCTCTTAAACCTTTTTCCAAGGAAATAATCAGCTTAGACACATGGCAGCCTGGCCCAGCATGGCTCGCTGCCCTTGCCTAATGGTACAAAGGGGAGCGAAATAGCTAAATTCATACCCAAAGGTGAGCAAGTCTTAGCAAGGGTCTACAACAAATATATACATTTTAAGAGTCTCACTAACCAGCGAGAGACTGACATCAACCTTTACTAGGCAGATTGGATTACAAAGGAAAATGTGTGAGGTCAGCTCAAGCCAGCTATTTCATAAGAGTGACATTTGATTAAGGCTGGGCTATGACCCAGCTAGATGGGGCCAGAGATAGTCTGGACAGTTTTGCCATTAATTTAAGTGGTAGCACAGTCTTCTGCCAGCTTATAATCTTTATCATTTATAGTTTGTGATTTCATTATTAAAGCAAGGTTTTTGCTGAAGATCAGAGGCAAAATTTTTATCGATTATTATAGAGCTAGTACTATATCTTGGCTTCTGGCATAGCTATAAGCTTGTTTATTAGCTGTCAAGCAGCCCTGCACTCAAGTATATAAATAGCATTAGGGAAAAATACATTTAACTTTTAAAAATCTAAATTCACTTTCTATGTAAAAATAAATTTGCTTTGAAAGTTGTTAGTATTCAGCAGATAAAGCTGTTCAGGCTTTCACTTTACTACTTTTTTAACAAGATAAAATATCCATTGAAAGTACAATCATAATGAAATGGCACAATATAAATAGATGGCTTTCATCATAATGCACTCTTTTTAGAAATGTTCATGATTTAAACAATTATGTTTCTTGACTTCTTGCCAATTAAGTTTAGTCATCTAGGGGCTGTGAATTTTAATGAGAAAGCTGAATGGTCTTTTGCAGATAAAATCTGTTGGCAGGAGCACAATCAGACAAGGAAAGGTATAATCTTTTCTTTTCCCCTTATTTCTCTAACATCATAAAAAAGATAAGAGAGAAGAATTAAGTGGCAGGAGAAACAAACAACTGTGCAGAAAGTGCTTTATAGCTTTTATTTAGATTGAATATATTTAAAAAATCTTTGCTTACTACCCCTTGAAATCAGCATGATAGGTTTGAAAGTTGTAAGAGATGTTAAACATACCCATGAGAAAATTAAAATGAGAAGCAAACCTTAGCCAATAGCTGTTACACTGTGATTATTCAGACAGTTCTAATGCAACTCTTCAGAAAAAAATTTGGATCCATAATCATAAAGAAAAAAATAAATAGGAGTGGCATTAGATACTTCGGATGGTAAACTGCAGTCCATGCATCTAACTTTCAATGGACAAACCAGAATCCCCTGGGGATTAGAATTAGATTAGCTAAATGCCTAACAGCTGTCTCACAGGCATGAGACTAGATAAAGCAACCAAGCTGTAAATCTGTGCAAACTGCATGAAAGGCTACATAATGCAAATTGATTAGTTTAGGACTTGCATTAATGTGGTTGTGAATAAAAATAACCCGCCAACAAATCCTCTCCTAATTTTAACAGCTACTGAAGAGAAAAACTTAACAGACGGATCATTATGAGGTATGAGTCTACAATGAATTTACATTGTGATCAAAGAAAAAACTGGAATTACTAATCCCCATGAAGAAAGAGTTCTAATCTCTATGCAGAAAGGCAAATATTTGAGGTTTTAACTTGGATTAATAGGTGCCTTTCATGGAATACCAATGTCCTTTGCATTTTTTGAAAATGAAAAATATGAACACCTACTGATTTGCATTCAAGGATGAATTATGAGATATGTCTCAGTAGATAGATATACGCTATTGAAATGTAACCTACAGTAACTATTGGTTAGTAATTGATTTGTTTTCTATAGTTTTATGTAGCTATAGATTATAGCATTTGAAAGTAAGAATGGTAGGAATATTGACTTAATTTCTTAAACCTAAGAATTCACCTCATACTATTTCTTGTCTACTTGAAATTGTACATTTTTTATTCACTTTAATTTTATCACAGAAAAATAAATGCCATTTAATGAGTGCTTTATTTGTAAGATATTTGTGAGCCATAAAATTTTATGTCTTAAGTAGTCAAGAGATAATGATTAAAATATAGGAAGTTCAGTGACCTATATTATCTCTTTGAATGCTCTCCCTTCATATCATCTTACTATTTATGGATGGACTGCTGCATTAATATTAGTACAGATTTTTCTGTTCCATGTACTGAAAGAAAGAGAAGTTTCATCAGATTATCAGGCTCTTGGTTTCAGCGAAACTAAAAGCTTCTTGTATGCAGCACTGGGTTCTCAAAGGCTTGGGAGCCAGGTAGGATGCCTCTGTAATATTTTTGAATGCAAATAGACAAAAAGTTATTCTACTTATTTTTAGAATCGGACAGAAGTCATGGAGCCGTAGTTTGCATAAAAGTAAAGCCCAAGGTAATAAGTGAGATGTACTGAATCAGGTGCTAATGGGGCAACATAGCTTCTGGCTAGGCAGATAGAGCATATGCAGGATAAATTCATGTTCTGGGTTTCTCTGCTCTGTCCTCTCAGTGCCCACAGCCACAGAGCATGTAGTTACCTCTCTCTCCCACATGCGCTGAGAATTCAACATCTAAGAGTTTGTCTGCTTCTGTCCCTGAGAGACCTGATAGTATAATATGTTTTATGTCTTTTTAATACAGGGCACTATTGCAATAAAGCACCTGTAATTCCAATTCTAAAGCCAATCTGCTACGTATATGATACGTAAATGCTCATTTGACTAAAATCAGATTTCCCTCAGTGATAACTGCAGTCGCTGGTCTACAGAGAGTGCTAGTCTCTCTGCTTCAGCAGGCACTGTATTAATACATTATTTCAGTTGTTCCTGTGTGAAGAAAGAAGTACAAAATTGTATTTTAACTTTCAAAATTTCTTTTAGTGCTTCTGTGATACAGGGAGAAGTTGGAAATTTTGGATTATAACTCATGAATGACAAAGTTGCATACTCAGTGTTCTTTATTGAGGATGACAGTTAACATGGCTATACATCAAATCTTATTCTAACCTGCTGGTTTGATTATTTGTGTACTGTACTGCTTCTGAGGAACAAATGTAGTCTGCTTCTTAGAGGAGTGCTTAAGCCATCAGGATGGTAGGAAACAAACGGGCATTTGTGTTCTTGTTTGCTGTATTTTGGGGAGTAACTAAAGCAATTCAAGAGTTCAGTGCAAATTAATGGAGATAGAGGTAAAATTGAATTTTGGCAAACAAAAACCAAACCAAAGAAACTAAAAAAAAAAAGCCCCTAAACCAAAAAACCAAACAAAGAGCCTCAAAGAAGAAAAAACCAAAATAATAGAAAATGTTTGAAAATTAAATAATATGTTTTTTTTCTGAAGCATAGATTGTGCATTTATTACTTCAGCACATACAACAAATAATGTTAAAGGCCATATACCACTGTAGCCTTTTGCAATTTTACATTACTCGACTCACTGATTTCCTGTAGCAGTGAATTACACAGGTAGATATCTCTCACAGACTATTCTTTCTGTGTCTTTCCTATGAGCCAGTGACTTTTTCTCTGGTCACAGAAGCTCGCTGTATATCATCACTGCTTTTTTCCTGCTTAAGCCTTCTAATCAAGCTATAGGAAAGTAATAGAAAACTACAGGAAACATAATCCTATTGCAGCTCTCCATGTCCTGAGTCCATAAAGCATGAAGCATTCAGGCCATGTTACAAAGAAATTGCAAGTGGACTTACAGGAAGTAATTTCCTAAATACAAGGCCTCTTTACACCAGTCCTTCTTTCAAGGGCGTGTTAATGGAGTCCCAGCAGCAAACTGAGATTTATATGATGGGTGGTATCTCACCCATAGCAAAGGAAACTAAGGAAAAAAGGAAAAGTCTAATGCTACCACCAAGTATTTCTCAAGTGAATGAATGTGTTTGTGCTCTTATTAGATCTCTTACTGTGCCGAAGTTTAATGTGAGTTGGTGTTGGGAAACCAATCAAGGTGGGAGGACTCTTGCAAAATACAGCCATGTATATTCTCAGCTTTTAAAAGTTATTTGCTTAACCTGATACTATAGAAAAAGGAGTGTTCTAACAATGAGCATTGTGCTGTGCAGTGAAAAAATGTGGTAAATGGCAAATGGTTGCCCTCAGCTGAAGATAAGGGAAAACATTCACAAATAAAGAAAGTATGGTGTTTTTTACTGGAGAATATATGTTTGAAGCCATTCCTTCCTTTCTGTTCTTCCTTCCTTTTTATTCTTTGTGTAGTCTGTGCCTATTTTATATCTTCTTGTTATTTCCAGAGCATGTGGGAGCATATTTTACATACATCATATACACATTTTTTGTTTTCTCTGTGCTGTCCTAAAACCAGTTTTAGGCAGGTGTCAAACTTTCATTCTTTCCATGATCCATACTCGGCCATTCGTGATTTGTGGTCTGAGGGCTTCAATATCGTCCTGTGCCCTTATTCTCTGAGTTTCTGCATTGTGCTTGCTGTCTGGAGGAATGTTGTTACATTAACATCCTCTGCCTTCTCTGTGATATGTAGGAGAAGCACAACTGTGTCTCTCCAGTTAGTTTTTGGTATCGTTTTTTTTTATTCCTGAGGCTTGCACAAGCTTAGCTTGCTGTTCTAAGGAGACGTGTAAGAACTTACACTCCTCACAAAGTTTCTGAGCACCTTCCTTTTTCTGCTTGATTGTGCATCGCTCAGCTGGTGACTTGGAGCTCTCTGTTAAGAACATTTTGAAATCTGACTTAGTGTGGGAAGGGATTATTCAGCCATTATATTGCTGCTGTTGCTGTGTGGCATTGGGTCTGCAATTGTGACAAAATTTGGGAGAATGGTCCAACAAATGCCAGCTCTCATACCTGTCTCCTATCAGTGATGTTCGAGCAATGACTTCAAAGGCTGATGAGGTGCTTGCTGGACATACCTTGCTGAGCAGAAGCCAAGAAGCAGTCTTACTGAAAGAGCAAAATAAAAGGCCTTCCTGCTGTTTTCTAGATACATTCATTCTGTACATACTAACGTATGTTCACTTCCCCCCTTAGCAAATAGCTTAATTGTTTGAAACAATCCAAGTCACAACTGAGGTGACATTATTCTGCAAGGAATGCTGGAATGCTTGAATTTGTGTTTCTTGAGATTTTGGACCGATTAACTCTATCTGTATCTTGCTTTACTTCCCTGTATTTAGTTTATACTCTTCTATAGATATTTCATCATGTCAACATGCCCTTGATTTTTTTCCAGAATTTTGCTTGATAGTAGCCAAAGAATAGACTATAAGATTAATGGAAGTTGTGTCCCCAAGCTTCCCATTTCCTTGTGCAAAAGGTCCAACTTCAACATTGGGGTTCTCTTGCAGGAAAGAACTCCCTGGAGAGCCAACTTGATTGTGACAGGTTAGCATTACTTTTCATGACTTAATGACTTGACTTATATGGGAGTCTTACTATGAGTTTTAATGGTGATCTGTTCCAGTCTTTTATGTTCGATCACAAAATGGTTTGGGTTTGAAGGGATGATTGAAATTCATCTAGTCCAAGCCTCAGTAATGAAGATCAAAATATAGTAGTTCTGAGCTGAGGTTATCCTCAAACAAAAAGATGTTCCACGAAAGTAAACTAAACTAATTGTTTAAAATTGAGAATACATATGAGTGATTTACCCACTAGTGGCTCAACTCCTCTGTGGTTCCAAGCAGTCAGACATTCACGAAGTTGGCTTATTTCAGTCACTCTCTTTGCTAGGGATGCAGCACTGTGTAGTGCGGAGAGAACAGTAAACATCATAAAATGGGAAGCAAAATGTAGCCATGCTGCAGTGAAGCTTGTAAATAAAAGTATTTCATAGTGAGCAAACTGGAGGTAATTATAGCCAAAGCTAGAAGCTTTACTGTAAGCTTTGTCTCTGGAATTGAACAAAGCCAAGAATATTCATGTAAATTAAATGCAGTATCATGAATTAATACAGCTCTAAGAATGAAAGTGTCTTGAGCATACTGGGATGCGCAGGAACAGAGCAAATCTGGGCCAAAAATGGAAAATATGTCTCTCTCTTCACTAAAGAATTGATTTTATCAATTTGTAATAGACCTTTCTGAGATGCTAATCATACCCTGTTTAATATGACACTATGTAGAATTTTTTGTTGAAAATGCAAATGGTAAAATATAAGGTTCATAGATTTCCCGAATTATGCATTTTCTTCTTACAAAAGTCTAGCTTGACTAAACAGCTACGTTTTTGGAGGGAATAGTTTGTTTTGAAACTAAAACATTGAAAAGTTTTATTTGGAACATGTAGATTTTGCATGGCATTGAATATAGTGATTAAAGATGCTATCTATCTATATCTGATATTATTGAAAAGAAAAAAAGAGTGTAAATAACAATCCCTATCTTTAAAAGGCTTTGAACACTCAGCCTGCAATGTGTGTGGCTGTTATTTGTTTCTTAGGCTATACAATTAAGAACGCAAACAAGTGTGAAGATTTTTGAATGTTAATTTTGCCACTGGAGGGAGCCCATATTCCATAGATGCTGTAGAAAAAAAGAGAAAGGATTGTATTTTTAAAAGGAAAAAAAAAAGTGGTCCTTCTACAATATAATATATTTGTCCTGGTGTTGACTTTGCATGTATGCAGAATTTCTACTATACTTTCTATACTGTTCATTTGTATTACTTCCATGCAATGTGGAAATTAAAATTCAAAAGTAAGAAAAGCAGTTGCCTGCTTTGAATATAACTTTTCTCCAAAAAATAGATAGTTTGGAAGAAAACGAATTACTGCCTTAGTTTTAATACTGGATTAAGTAAGTGCCCAACTAGACACTGAGATCAATGTAGCTCCAGAGCTGGCACTCTTCAACTTGTTTTTGAAGTATTTGACTATCATTAAGTTTCATTTTTCATAAAAGCAATTATCTTCTAATCTATGTGGACTTGCTAGTATGATTTTTATCTTTTGAAACCTCTGACTTTTTAAATATGATCTTGAGGTAATCTGTTCTAAAGCATGGTTCAAATGTCTAGTAAAGTTACCAGTGTAATGCTGTTTGTCATCATCTTATAATAACCAGTCGACAGGCAAGAAGCTATTAAAGCTTTCCTCTCCCTAGAGGGTTATTTGATTTGTCATTCTCCATTTTTGCAGGCTGTGTACTCAAACCAATTTGTGATAACACGGCCAGAAAGCTAAATTCAGTAAAGGGTTCATGCTGACATTGTTATTCCACACAAGAGGCCCAGCAGGGAGAGATAGTGCTATAATTCAGATAACATGATGAAATGCGATCCTGTATCGCAAAGGCTTTGGTGGATGAAGAAACATAAACATTTCTCTTTTTATATAAATTAGAAGAAGATGTGGGGTCATACTGAAGTTGCATCTCTATTTTTGTTTCACTTTTTTAAAGAAAATTCAGCTCAACTGAGGCTTACAAGATGGTTGAATTACAAGACTTTCTCTCAACACGTATTTTAAGAATTTAGATTTACTTTGTCAGGTATTTTTTATTTCAAATATTTGAAGTAGGTCAGAGGAAAAACATGCAATGAGCTATATTTATCACAGGCGATACTTTAAAAGTAAATTGCATAAACCTGAAAGGGTTTTAAGTTTCCATAATTAATTTGATATTGATTTGTTGAATATTTTAAAGAATCATTTTTTGAGAACATGGGATAGGTCAGAATGTCCTTGCTTTTAGCAGTGAGACCATAAACACTAACAATAGTTCATAGTGGAAAATTTAATTTCCTACCTATTTTGCAGCCTCTTAGTTGACAAATTTTGCATTTTCAATTAATTATGTAGCATTTCTCATCTTGATATTTGAAATGTAATACTCCTTCCCAGTTTGTTCTTATTTTTGCATAAATGCAATGTGATCTCGCTAGAATTAGGGTCTGTGGCTTTTCATGTGTGTGTGCCACACTGGTAACTGAATTTAGCTTGCATATTATACTTTTCTGAATGTGCTTCAAGAAAACCTGTATTTAAGTGAAAGAAAATGTAGCGAAGCAAATGCAATAAAATGAAGGTGTTGAAATGTATCAAAGAGATTAAAGAGGAATTATTATCTCGTCAAACTACATTGAATTGAGGTCATAGATATGTTTCAGATATTATCATCCTGTGCTGTCAAATTTGAGATTTTTCTTGAAAAGTTTGTTCTGACACGTCATAAGAAAATCATATCATTCATTCTTCATAGTTTGTTATGAAAAACTTGCACTGAGATGAATACCTGCAAATTCTAATTAAGAAAAATGGCAAAATAGGAGATAAAGAAAAATAAACTGTATCTTAATTAAAAACAAATTAAGTTAGTATAAGTATTGATATGGAGAGTTTCTAAATGAGTTTCACTGGTTTCAAGGTAAAAAATGGCTTTAGACTGTTCCTTTTCTGTTTGCATGGTTTGAAGTTTTGCTGCTTAGAATGTGCTCTTAAACACAAAGGAATTCCATTTTCAAACAGCTTTCCGACCTCTTCTTCCTATCAGGAATATTCATCCTCAGAAGAGCTCTTCAATGAAATTTAAAGTGAAGTAAATGGAATATTTGGCTTCTGTAGAGTTCTTTTGATGTAGGCATTTCAAGCAGTTCAACCAAGGAGGTTTTTTCTTTTTTTCATTAGGACCAGGTAAAGAAACTGAGTTGTAAAACTGAAGAAAGCCCAAATCAAAAATAGTATTTCCAGAATCCTGATCTAGCTTAATTCATTAGCCTGCATATCTTGGTCACTATTTCTGCATCCTCACATATTGTGGAAAATCACAAGATAAAGTTGCTTAAGGCTGCTAGATCTTTATATCTCTAAAACCTAATTTCTTTTATTAATCATGTTAATCCTCTATTTCAGTAGCGTTTTTGGTCTTCTTTCCTGAGTGGATGTGTAGAAAATCAGTACTGGCAATGTTTTCTCTATTGTTTATATCCTTGCTACACAAGTATTTTATCATAATGTCAATTCCAAATTGAAAAAATAGATGAGATCTGAAAAAGCAGATGGTATACAAGGAATGGTAATTTTTCTGATAGAAGATACAGGAGAGGCCTCTGTGACCTTGACCCTAAATTAGATATTCCAGAAGATTTTCCTGATTGAGCTAATGACCATTCTTTTTGCTTCAGAAATTTGATGTAAAAGCTCTTTCTCTTTTTTCTAGAAAACTCCAATATAGAGCAAGAAAAAGAATTACCTATGCCAATTCAAAAGAAAGCTCACATCAAATCTCTATTTCTAATACATGCAGTGTTTAAAAAACTAAATCCTTGCTCAACTCCTCATGTGGTGACAAATTGAGCTTTCATCTTCTGAGCAGAAAGAGGAGAAAAGCTGAAAGAAAAAAAACAAAACAGATTGAATTGAAGAAACTTTTCATTGCAGAGGAATAGGAAAGGCGATTACTGTAGGGACTGTATATCCCAAATACCATGAAATCACAGTAAATACATGTTAATTAGTTAAGTCATCTGAACAGAAATATTCTATCCAAGCTTATGTCCTATCCCAAAAGAAACGCGCTTTCATATTTGTCTTTAAGGTTGATACATCCTTTAGAAATTCTGATCATATTGCAAAAGACCAAGAACTTTTATCGGATTTTTATCTACCAACTCTTAGTGCTTTCTTCTAGGCCTAGACATTTTTTGCTAGTCCCAAACATTATTTGAAGATAAAGGAAAGATACCCATCCCCTGTGCTCATGATAGCTCTGTGTTACATTTTTATTTCTGTTGTCTGTAGTTTGCAAGTATAGTTACAGCATTCAAAAAACCCAAATGCCAGACATTTATAATTTGAAATATGAGATTTATGGGTTTATGCGGTTCCAAATGTTGTTTAATAGATTAGCTTTAAAAAAAATTACAAAACCATCCAATTTTTCGTATTAATACTAGGAATTTATGTGTATATCATAACAATCCATTCACTTACACTTCAGCACTTCAGATTAAACAAGGCTGAGCTTGGCTGCACAAGAGAAGAGAGAGGAAAGCATTTTCAAAATTCCCCCACTATTTTTGCTTAAGTGACTTTATGAACCCTATACATCTCCAAGGTCTGTCTCCATTGCCAAGGTATAAGATATTTCTGTTTCTCAGAAGATGTGGTGCCCAACATGAGATAACAAATGCACTTGAAAGCTTTCGGTGCCTTCTGTATTGCAACACTTTGCATGTGACATAGAATTCCTGTTTCAGTCCATTATGTTTCTGTGACCTTTTGTAAACATTTAGATGTGCTAGTTACAGAAAAAGTATAAATTAATTATCCTAATTTAAACATAATATGTATTTATTAAAAAAATTGCTTAGGGCCTGTACTAAGGGATGTGCTGTGGCAAGCAGGTCTCAAAGAGATATTTGAAATAGAGGAGAATGCAGTGGCTTGTTTGGGATTACATCTAAACGGCCTGAGATTATTTAGTAGACTATCTAAGTGGCAGAAAATTTTATGGACATTAAAATGTAAAGATTCTTTAGTTTTGTTGCTGGCTATATCAGTGAATCATAAAAAGGCAGGTCTTAACCTCTTTGTATCTCAGTTTTGTAAAATTGTTATAAATATCTGTCTTATTCACAGGTTAAGCTAAAATAGTATTTGGAATTGTATGGAAGTGTTTTAACTGAACTGTTTCTAAGAATAGAAAGCATTAAAATAAATTAAGTGAAAATGTAGTTGTTTAAAATAGTGCTGAGAATGTGTTGATATATTTTAAAAAATTTCTGCACAGGGGAAAAGTAAACAAATTAAGAGTTATGTACCAAAAAACCAAAATGGAAACACAAATTGTGCAGCCATCTGCAGGACATATTTTAATGACTATCACTGAACTATTTTAATATATGTTTAATATGTTGTCTAGAAGCTGGCCCTATTAAGTGACAAGGAATTACTGAGTCTTTGGTATCTAGATGATTAAACAAAGCAAAGTCAATGTTGCTTAGAGGTTTAGAAAGCTTTATATAAGCCTTGTGACAATGAAGCAAGTATTACACAAAGGAAATTATTATGGTTTTCTATTTTAAAGAAAGAAAACAAATTAAAGTGTGAAATTAAGGTGTTAGATATCTAACTTCATGGAAATAAGCCTTCTTCAAAACAACAATAAGATAGTAGAAGCTTTTAAGCACATGGGTCTTTTAAAGGACTGAGGTATAAATGACAGATATATGGCTTGCTTGTTAGCAGACTAACAGAGCCTTTCTCTTCCTTTACAAATTATCTGCTTATTCATTTCTTTGGCACTGCAATGCAGATACTTTGTAATAATAATTTTAAAAAAAAATCCATCTCCTCAGGTCTTCACAAAAAGCACCAAAGATCACCACAGAGTTGCCAAACCAAAAAGTGTTTTAGTTGGCAGCTGAACAGCCCTGCCTCTTTGTGGCTGGGGCCACTATCTCATCCTTTCATCCACAGAGGGGAGTTTTGCGTCTTGCTGTCATCTGTGCCCTTTACAGAAGTCATGCAGAAGGACAGAGGCAGAAGTCAATCCGGCCTTTTGTCCACAGACTCACTCAAAAGATAATTTTCATCTCAATAGTACTTAGCTAGGTTTTTGGAATAATTAATTAGAGAGTAGAAATATGTTTTGTGGCTAGGAAATACTGGTATTGCTAATTTAGAATGCATTATTTAATTATGTGGCTACCCTAAAGCATTTATCATATTATTCCAGGATAATAAGAATTTGGTTTTATGACATTTTTAAGATGTCTATTTAGTTTGGAAACTTCATTTAGATTACAGCACTTGCTGATCTGGTTCCCACCAGAATGAGATCATTACACAGAGTGTAGCTAACAGTGTAAGAAACAACTCTTCTATGGACAGAAATGGTTTAAGCATCCTTTTGCTTATCTACTTCAGTTAGCTATTGTGTACTAACATCAGGTTTTGTGCAGTCCTGTGGTAAACTGGATCAGGGGACAGTTTTTGGTAGAAAATGAACAGATCTTTTGTAGTTTCAGGGTTTATAAATTTTCTGTTCCTTCTGGGAAAGGGATGTGATGAATGTGAGCACCAGAGCAAGGGAGGCAGTAGGGCTTAGTACTGAGAGAGGACAACAGGAAATGGGGATGTGAGACTGCTGTATTTTACAGAAATGCAGTTTGTCGTTGAATTAAAGTGACTGTTTTACCTAGAACCGGAGAAGAGAGGGTAAGTACAGAAAATTAAAGAAAGCTCACAGAGTGTCTGTGAGGAAAAAACTGTTAGCTTATGTTTGTTTGGTAGCTTTTTCCCCCCTAGCAGTTATTTAAGAGAACTGAAGCAGGTAGTGGTAAAGTGGGTTTACTTTCATTGGAAAAATAGTCCATTTATAGCAACATTGAAAGAAGCTTCACCAAAACTGAAACAATATAAAAATACACACATTTGAGCTTTTTTCACTGTGAACAGTTCTACTGCCTTACTTTTAAGAATCATATGATTTATTCTGCTGGAAGCACCAATATAGTTTTTCTGTAGTTTCTTTGTATTTTCAGGGTGTCCACATATTTAAACTTCAATGACTTTCCTCAGAATAAGGGTCCTTTCACGAAATTCCCCATTACTCCTTCAATCCTTTGCTATTAAAAACACAAAGTAGAAAGTTGATGTGTTTACAGCCAACAGTACAGTAACTATGAGGTCCTTTGGCACCCACTGTTGGCAGGAGTTCATAATTCCTATGGTCCTGTGTGGGGTGGTTTTGGTCCTGGGGTAGTTTAACCAACAATAACAACAATAAGAAATCATCAAGAAAAGACCAACTGTGTCATAGCCATGGCTCTTGGCATGTCAGGAGAATACATTTGCTGATGCATTTGGTCTACCCAAGTAGCAGCACAATGAAGAAACATTACTAATGCGAGAGTAGGAATGAAACCACAAAATAAGTCATTTTTTAAAATGCAAAAGAAATGTTGTCTGTGTTAAGAATCATCAGAGGATTTAAGAGTAATTCAATATAATTTCCCATAGCCCAGTCTTTTTGTTGTGTCATTAAGCAGTAAATAATGGGATTTTTTGCAGGAAAGACATCTTATACTTTCAAATCAGTGACATAAATCTAACCATATGGATTAGGAAGTCATCTTTATCTACTTACGGTCTAATCTGCTGATGATACATAGTGTGCTCTGTTGTCATTTCTTTAATACTGTAGGAGATGAAGAACTCATCAGTCATTTACAGATTACCTTCAAAAAAGTTTTCAGAATGCACTTTTAATGAGGCTAATTTTTAATAAAAAAATTGTGAACAATTTTCTGACATGGGTGATGAAAGTCCAATGAAGAAAAAAAACACAAATGCAACTATTGTAAGAAAGGTCTACTTGCTATCTATTATTCCTGTCTTATTTCTCATATCAAGCCCTTCGTCTTCACATATCAGAAAAATCCAGGTCTGGAATTTTTCCAGATCAATAAAAGCATGCACATCTGAATAATAAAGAATTATTTACAATGAATTCAAATATCAAATATACACAAATAGTCGAATTAATATATTTGAAAAATATGCCTACTTAAATGGCTTGTGAAAGTATGACTTCTTGGCAATAAATGCTGTTCATATTTTCTTAATTTTTGGTCTTGTAGAATTTATTTTCAATTATGTTAAAGTGGTTAATACATCACATGTTGTGTGATGTCCCTTGATGTTCCTGCCTCAAGGTTTTTCACTGCCTTGTACAATTTAAACTTTTGAATCATTCCACTGCCATATAGAGCTTTTTTAATAGAACGAATCAACAGCACAATATATTTGGTGTATTAACCCTTTATTATGGCTCTGAACAGTATGAAAACAGACTAGATAAAGGCCCTGAGAAGGAAGAGATTGTGTTTCTTTCTGTAATTCTTTTCAGTCATCCTCTTGGTAGGTAAAGTAGGTTGAAATTGTCAAATCCTGTTTTACCAGATGATTTGCATGAAGATCATGATTAAAGACTGAGCATTGTCAAGGAATGGTTTATTAGGTGTGGTATTTTTTAGCACTTTGTGTGATTGTCATGAAGTTACCTACATAAAACAAAATTTGAAAAAATACATCTGTTTTTCTCATATGAAGATGGAATTTTAAAAATTAAATCAGTGCTGAATTAGAGTGATGGCTACTGAAGGATTTTTCAATGTAGAAAATAAAATCTGAGATCATTAACTATAACCAGTAAATCCTATAAAAGACTGTATAGCATTAACTAATTTCTGTAATGGTGTTGTGACTAACTAGACAAGATCCTTGAGTATTAAAAAAGAATAAAAAGCAGGCCCCTTCCATTTCTATTTTGTACTGTTAATACATGCTTTTCATTGTGAAACAGCTATATTAACTGTGAAGGCAGCACCAGCTGCAAAGGTAGCAGAGAGCATGCAATATAAACGTGAAGATAGCAATAAATGGATCCCTTGTGTTTTCTCATGAGTATACATTCTGTCACTTGGATTACTCTATGTTCAGTCAGTAATAATTTATGAAAATTAACTATTCTGTGTCAAAAGGACTGTATTCATTCAAGTGATAGGTCTTGGCAGGCAGCAAAATGTGGGTTTTTTAAAATTGTGATGCATTTTTTTAATCAGCTAAGGAGCAAATTATCCCTTCAGATGACTGTCTTGTTAGTGTCATTTTTGTGAGCCTAATGAGAGTGTTTTTACATGTTTTAAAACTGATATATTTGTATGTAAAAGGAAAGAAAGGGGAAAAATGTCTTCCCGAAAGAATGAAAAGCTGGCACCCCAATTTTCAGGGTATATTAGTATATTGGTGGCACATCTAAATGCAGTTGGGATTGATAGTATCAATGACTGCACAGAGGCTAATTAGTTTTTACTTAAAGGGAGGCAAACAAAAGCTAAGGCTTTTTGACATTGTGAGATTAGTTTCTGTCCTGTATTGACGAGTATGATGGTTGCCTTGTTATATGCAATATAGCATTGTTTATTATGTAATTGTATTTACTTTTCACCAAGGAAATAAATAAACAAATAAATGTAGTAGCTGATTAGAAACATCCAATCTACATATCACTGAAGAGTTCTCTCTTATGTTTTTTTGTGTTGCTTTGGAGAGAGGAAAGAGGCTCAAACATACTTAATCAATAAAACGTGCATCCTAGCCATATCACTTTATAACTTCTCTCATTTGTACTTTTTCCATCCCCTGTTTGTTTACACTCATAAAAATAAATAAGTGGTGGCAGAATATAAAACTTTGCTAGGAGTTAGAGTCATTATTCACAATAAGCACATCTATGAATTGCTATATTAGTTATAATAGCCAGGTATGGAACCTGTATGGTCTTCCTGGAAGCTACTTGCCAGTACATTACACGTGTGTTTTGCTTTCTCATATATGATTGTTTGATGCAAAAAAAGAACCTCAGGAACTTAGGTAACTTGAGACAGTGTCAGAAGTCTGTTTTCCAGACTGGCCTGCAGGACTGAGAGTTCACATTTAGAATGGACATGGAGATCACCTGCCTTAACCCCTTGTGTTCAGGCTGAAGGAAGTATGGTGAGATAATTTGTTTCAGGAGATCACTATGCTGTTATTAAGTACATCTGGTGAGTAGATTCCAAAGTAGTACTTTATCATGTTTCAGTTTTTAATTGCCATAATCATTAGAAAGATATTTCTGGTATTGACCCTAGATCTTTTTTGCCACAAAAATTATGATTCTTGTTCTGCTTCTGTGGACTAACATGTGGAAATGGGTCTGACATGAAGAAAGACCTGATGACATTTCTCTTAAGATTTTATGATGAAGAGTGTTTGAGTGTTTACAAATTCAAAGAATCCTAATTCCTTGAACTTTTCCTAGGAGATATACTGTAGATCACTTTTTTAAATAAAGAAGTCCATCAGTAACAAACAAAGTTGACAGATTTCATTACAATCATCATGAATTCCATGCCCATTAATAAATTGAAAAATGAGGTTTCCCTTTTCTGGAACAGTGTTACATTACTGATTTACATTCGTATACTGCTCACTGTGAAACTGCGGTAACTACTAATTTTTTGCCATTTGGTGCTTGTGCATTTTTCTTCTCCACATTAACTTCTGTCCTCAGACAGACTTTTGCTGAATGGTTTGTTGATTTCAGGGCATGTCTTCAGCTTGCCAAAATAATTTGGAATTTTGATCTTACTCTCCTGATACCTATTCTACAGGAGAAGTTGCAGTTTCTCCTGTTTTGAAGCTGTTGTTGTAAATGTATCTTTTCCCTTGTTCCCCTGGTGAAGTTTCCCAGCGGGATCTGCTTCAAGACACCTTTTGTATTAGCTTGAAATTGCTTCTGGTGGAGGATACTGAAGCCTCGCTGCAGTTTCTGATCAAATGCCACAGTACTCATTGAGCTGTTAGTTCTTAGAGGCAGAGAAGGTTTTTATCCCAAACTAATGGTGTTAAAAGTCAGTCAGTACCACTGTCTCTGCTTCCCTTGTACATGTACATACATAATCTTTAGCACCTCTTGCTGATGCAGTTGTCAGGCATTCTGCTGTCTGGGCAGTGCTAAAAGGTATTTTCACTGAATTAACATCTCACAGATCAGAGCTTTAATATTAGCAGAGGTCCTTCATAATGGGCTGCAGACACTTTGTACTATTAGTAAGACATCTTGAGCTCCCTCAGGATTTGCCTTTGGGTTATGCATCACATCTCAATTTCAGATAGAGATTTTTCTTTGGTTATCAGAGTGATGGCTAACATGCTCATGTCCTGCAATTTGCTTTTGGCATTGGTATTATAATTTATTGCAGATGAACTCTTATGGGTTCCTTATAAACCCAGAGAACTAATTTTAAGAGCACTCTACATACAGCTTTTATTATTTTTGTTGTCTGAGGAAGGAGCAATGTCATTTAATTAACGCTTTAGGGAAAGTTGTTGACTTGAACCGTTATAGTAGTTTCATCATGTTGGCATCCAAAAACATTTACTAAATTTTTTAAGTGTAACTAGTGTTCCTTTTCATGGCACAATAAAGGGACCAAACTGATAATACATAAAGTTGCATGTACTGGGTGTCAAAAGGTAGAAAAATAATGCTGACATATGCCACATTGCCTCAATTGGCAATTTTATTTAATTAAAGTTGTAGAAAGACAAGAAGTTTGAATACCATCTTAGAAAACATCAGAAGGTTGTTGGTAATCATAGGTGAATAAGATTAAGATTTACTTATTTTATTGTCTGCAGGTTTCTTTGACCAGGGAAGTGCAATAAAAAATGCGTTCACTCAATATTGAAAGAAATATATTTATTGGTTTTGGTTTGTTGTGTAATAAGTTCTTCAGCTTTTACAATATTGAGGTATACACAATACATACAGGGCAAATATTAGATCAGGGGTTTTTTGCCTGTTTTTGTTTTTCTTTGCTTCTCTTTTGGCCTGTAAATATATTTTCCCCAATATTTACCAGTTGAGGGAAAAGCTACACTGCTGTACTTTTTCACTGAAATTGTAGCAAAATGGTTTGAATAGCACTCTTGATCCCCTGCCAGCTGGAGGCAGGCAGCTGCCAGTTCCCCACCCCTCCAGCTGCCTCTAGAGCTGGGCTGGGTTTAACAGAGGTGTGGTACCACGGTTGAGAGAGGCGACTGATGGGGGTGGCTTTGCAAATGCCTTCTGTGGTTTTGGAAAGCTGCACAAGAACATTTTGTTCCAAGACTAGTTTTTGTACCTGGAAAAATTCTGACTGAAAGAACATGTTCGGCCGTTTCTTGTTCTATGTTATGTTTGTTTGTCTGTCATGAATCTCATCACAAAGCTGGGTGTGACATTCAGAATGCAGGAGGGAATGTAATATTAATTAGCAGTAGGAATGGCTCTTCTGCAAGCTGACTTGGGGCTTTCTAAATGAACATATTTTGTAAATAATCAGAAAAAAGACAATCAGATCTCCAGTTGGAAGAATTGTTGGCCTACTGTGCTTCTCTTTAGCAGAGAACACATATTTTGTTCTTGAGCACATTTCTTTTCAATGATAGCTTCTATTAAAAAGAAATGTATGCTTGTGCCTTGATTGTGACTAGAAATGAGGATCAGCAGAAATGTACTTGTGTGACAGTGGCTCAGAAAATCGGAAGGTGGAACATAAGTGTTATTTGGATGTGACTTCGGTGGGGGCGTCTCTCATTTTGAAACTGGGAGTCTGCTGAGGTTTGCTAAATGTGTCAGTGAAAGTGTCTGGTGACCAAGGAAGTCAAAGCTGGCATGGATTTTGTTGTTTAAGTTTGGATAATATAATTTTTTGTGTGTGTGTATAAGCTGTTCTTTGTAATTTTATTATTGTTATAATATCACTGTCCTTGAGATATATCTTTCTTCCTTCCCCTGCCTTTCTGGCTGTGATGCATCAGCTCCGTTCTGTTCATGAGTTGCTATTGAATAGATCTGTGATGTGATTTTTCAAAATCTCCCTTTACTACCAGAAAGCTCATTGTCTGGAAAATTCCAGTCCACTGTGGCTGCCTGTGCTTCCCCATCATGTCTCTTCCTTCACCCCCATCTTCCATTCACAGTCAGTCTTTTGCCTTATCTTTCCAACATGTCCTGATGCAAACATTAAATGTGGAAATAAACAAAGTAAGGAATGTAAAAACTCTAATTAGGAAATAAAAACTGGTAGTGGGACATAAGTGAGTAGACAGACTTATTGCAGGGAACCTTCTTGCGGCTCTGCTACTTAGCAGCTTTCACCCCAACATCTTTTTAATATTTCTCTGCTGGTTCATTTGGAGAAATACTGCTGAGATCTGGGTAAGCAGAGGGTAAAAAACCATCTGAGGTCAAAAATCACTGGCGTAAGAGGTTTGGAGCTAAGAAGGCAGCATCAAATGATGGAAATAATTGGATAGTTTCTCTTTAGAAAATGAAACCCTTATCTGTGCTTAAAATTTGCAAGAGCCCTCTGCCTGAAAATATTTGTCTGGCTGTCTGGAATTTGTAGTCTGTAGTTCATTAGCTATTGAGACTGAGATGAACACTGACATTTTAATGAAATGGCTTTTAAAGGTATATTTTATTGTAATGCATTTCCTAAGCATGAAAGGAAACACCCTAATAAGCAAATATTATAGAAGATCAGTGTTCTGAATGTATTGTGCTAAATATTAAACTAAAATTCAATCTTCAGAGTTTGAAAAAGAAATATGTAAACCTCAATGCAACCTTAAATATGACACTGCTGTCAGTGCCTTTATGATAAATTGCCAAAAGCAATAATCTGTCTCTGTAATCAGATATGGTCATAGTATCTGTGGATATACATTTCTGCTTATGCAGAGGGCTCCATTCAATTCATCAAAAAAGTGGATTTAAAAGCAAAATGTAATCTGTTCAGATGCAAGACCTGGCAAATTTTGTGTTCCTTCAGTAGTATAAAATCGAAACTGCTTTAGTTGCGGATGGAATCAAACTTTTCCCTAGATGTCTGATATATTACTTTTTCAAGAGGCACCAAAAGCTGGCAAACAGATGAAAGTGCAAAATGTTTTTAAATGTTTTACTTTAAAGTACAAAGGGCTTGGGGGAGAGGGGGATGTATGTCTATTGATGTGTTAAATGGGTGCCTGCATATTGTTAACTACTGTAATTGGTGAGTATTCATCTCTGTGAGTTTCACGGATTTAGCCAGGTTTTTAAGCTTATGATTTAGTTGTGAAAGGGAAGAGTGGGCATCTGCAGAGGAAACTTCAGAGCTGTGTCTGGCCTCAATCTAGAGAGTAACCTGGGATACATGGTTGTGCCCAAGAATGCGTTTGTTTGTTGAAGGAAAAGGCCCAGATGGGTATCCTGCTAAATAAATAAACTCAGTCTTTGAAATGGTAAGGACAGCAGATATGCGATATAAAGATGGTTCTAACGGTGAGTCAGGTGGGGCTGGTGAGACTGGAGGTTACCCTGGCAGATCTGCTGTGTGGGAACAGATGAACAAGAACAAGGGTCAGTTCAAAACCTGAAAATATAGATGGTTTTAATTATATGGTTCACTTTCCATTGAATTTGGTAAAGAGACTAATTTTATCTCGGTGTCCTTGACTGAGACAAAGCCTTTGGATCAGCTTCCTTAAAATGCATGAGGTATCTGCTACTCCAGATCCCTGATCTGCTTTTCTTTTAATTACTTTTTAAGAAGAAGTAGTAATTTTATAGCTGCTTTGATTTGCTACAGAAACCTAATATCAATTTGATATTGGAATGTTTTAACCAAGTTTATCTCAGATCACACAGCACTTCAAAATTTAGATTTGTTTTTTCTTAATTCCTTGTTATACAGAAAAAATAAATTAAAATCTTTTAAAAACAGGAGTGCTCTCATGTTCAGACTAATACTTAATATTATTAATCAATTTGTGAAGTACAGACTGGCAGGAATCCTTGTTTTCTTTTGCTTTTAACACTACTTGTGTTGGAAAATAAAATAAGGAAACCTGTATTGTTGTTGAACATTTATAATGCTTCATTAAAGAAGTAGTTATCATTGTGTTTTGAAATAGCACCATGTTTATTTTAACCATATTGATTAATTAGGTTACTGTATAATGATGCATATGCAAGGTGGAGGATATCCGGCTGTGTACAGCACAGAGTACTTATTGCGGTGAGGCTGGTGTTGAGTGCACCAGGTATCTGCCTATACATCTTGAAAATGTATTTAAATCCCTGTTAAGTTCAGAGCCTCATAGAAAAAAATGCAGACAGGAGAATGTTTGTGTTTTGGAAGTGGGGAAATGAGAGAGGCTGGCTTTTTTAGAGGCAGGCATCATTATTTTAAAAAACATCACAACCAAAACCCAAAGCAAGAGAAATGTGTTAGGGTAGGTGTCTGAAATTGCTTTCAGCTTCTTGTAGCTAATTCCATCTAATTCAAGAATAAATTATTTTACAATTTCTAACCAAATTTAGAAGGCTGTCTGAATTGGCTCTCATGAACTGAAAGGTGTGCCTACCTATTTTACGTATGTTGAAGCAATTTAGGATTTCATGGTGTGTGAAGGCATTTGTAGGACATTGCAGTTAAGAAGCCATGACATTCAAAAGCTATTTTGTGGTTGATATGTTTTAAATTGTCGGAACTTATTTTAGAACAGGGCTGTTGAAGGCTCTCTGAAGCTATCTGGGTACATTACTATTTTTTGCACTGACCCTAGTCCTTGTAGAAATAGACTTACCCACAAACAGTGGTAAGTCTTTATATTAAATGGCCTAGTCTATTTCTGTTGCCTTAATCTTGTCTTTATGAGTTTGTATAAATCTGCTTCTTTCATTGTTACGCATCACACAAAAGGTACTAAAAATATCTGTTTAATTTTTTTAGTGCATACTGAAACAGCGATAAAAAGATGAAGTGTATTTTGTTTTATGTAACTCCTGCTAGGCTAATATTACTCCTTTTTAATGTCATTTTATGTCAACACACCCAGCTAAAGCTGTAGGACCTTAAATACCACCCACACAAATAGTCTCTGATTCCTGCAAGGAGTCATTTTCCTTAAGTATCTATCCAACAGATGGATCACAATTTCCTTGTATGGCAGTAACAGTTAAAGTAGGATGGAGCCACAGGAACATTATATTACAACGTAGTTCCAATTCATTTTACTTGATATCTTCTTGTAACTTGCATAGCAGCTTGAGACACTGGTGATCTTCCCTTTTTAGTGGCCATAAAAGTGTTCATACTGTGTTGTGTTTTCCTTTGTTTTAAACCCCTTGTCTGGCTTGGAAATTTCATATGAAGGACGTTGGTTTGAACAGCCATTCTTAAGTTCAGATAAGAATGGGAAGGGGTCGTGTTGCTGGATTGAATCATTTTTTTGGCAGATGGTTTGTGGAAAAACAGTCATGCAAGCTTAAAATTTAAATACACACAAGATACTATGATAATAGTGCATGGAAAAATGGAGAAGACAGTTACTGCTCTGTAACTTTGAGAGGTGCATACTTGAATAGATATGCCATTTGTATGGAGTTTTTGCAATAAAATTTTTTTGAATTTTTTTCCCTGTCAGGATACCATATATGCAGGCTGCCAGAACTAGCTGCATTCATTTCTCTTTTTAGCCAGCAAAACTGCAAAGTCCTGAAGTAGATAATGTCTAGAATGGTCTCAGATACTAGACTGTGAAATAGGTTTTTCATGAGAAATGGGAACAAATCTGATCTGACAAGTATTGCATCATAAATGAAAAGGAAGTCTGCCTTTCTAACCTGTCTCATGGCTCTGTAATTCCTCTGTTTTCTTGCAAAAAATAATTTACTGCTAATTTAAGTCCAGTGATCTTGGTAAGATTTTCTTTTTTTTTTTTTTTTTTTCCAAATTCCTAACAGTTTGATCATGATCACTGCTGCTGTTCATAGGTTGACAGTGTATATTCTAGCAGCTGCTTTGGGTATTTTAAATAAATTTCAAGTTTAAAAACATGGAGGTAGGTAGTTCATTTTAGTTAATAATGCTCCACCATGTATTAACTGTGTACTGTTAAAACTGTTTTTATAAACATAAATTAGTCTACAGCCTGCCACTGTGGGTCTTATAAGCTAATATTTATTATATACAGACTTGTTAAATAGACAGGAGTGAGATCCAGTTAGATCCATTATTAGAAATGTCCTCTGATGAAAATGAGAGGAGGTCTGAACTCTTGATCCTTGATTATGTAAAGGAGGGAAGATGAAATACTGGAGCAGGCTCACCTTAGGGGGAAGATACAAAAAGCAGGAATGAAGTCCTAAATGCTGAGTTTCATGGGATCGGAACTGGGACATGGCCAGCTGGAGAAACAAAATAAAGAGGAGCAGAGAAGAAAACAAAGCTCTGGAATGCAGCCATGAGACAATAAGGATGTGGGCAGAGATTTCAGTGCAGAATGATCAAATGATGGGTTAAATATTGCCCCATGTGGCTAAATGTTAATGGATATTATGGATTAATGGAGGATGGATAACTGGAGCATGGCAGGGGTGTGGAAACCCTGCACATTAATGAGGTATAAAGTACTCTGCTCCACTATCATCTGAGAGAGGGGGAGAACACTACAGAGACGATGTACTTCTATCATCTTAGTATGACAAAGAAGACAAGGAGATCTCTTTCTTGGGGTTTGGTTGTGGGGGGTTTTTTTGGTGATGTTTTTTTCTGTTTGTTTCCCCCCCTCCGTGCAAGCTCTTAAGTCTGTGAAAACACCTGAAGTTCAGTGCAATTATTCCCCGTATGGCTGAAGTGAGCAACATTAATTTCTTATAGAAACACAGGAATGACCCTAATAACTCTATTGCCTCACTCGCTTCATTTTCAGTAATGTTTGGGACAATATTTACACCCCATGTCTTTTGGAAATGTCTTTTCAATGCATTATACCTTGAAATAAGTTTTCTGAAGGAACAAATGTCAAGTGAAACCACAGGATAAGGCAAATTCTTCTTTGGGAATATAATATCATCACTCAAAATTCCTTGAAGAATAGAGAACTAGGTTGAAAACCTCTTCAGTTTATAAATATCTTTGTATCATTGGCACTGAGACACCTTAGAGCTCTATTCCTAGTGGCAAAACATAATCATCATGGTTTTTCTTTGCTCCTTGAAAAGGTGCTTGGGGTTGTGATCTACTGTTCTGACGTTGGATGGCCACCAGTGATATTTATAATGGGCATTTTACAAATTTTTGCCTACCACCATCTCATTTTCTTTCATTATTACCTCCTCAATTTCCCTTGGGGAAACGCAGAAGAAGGCAGAAATTAATCCAACTGTACCTTCACAAATATCTTTCTAGGAAAAATATGTTTGCTTTTCTGTTCTGCAATTTTATATGGATTTACTCTGCCATCTCCACAGCTCATGAAGTGGAACTATGCAGTGTCCCACCATAGTAGCCATGTATAATGCATGATTTTGGCCTTAAAAAGTTCCCTTGCATTAGAAACAATACACAGTTATACACTGCTTTAAGTGGCGTAACGGGAATGAGGGCAAAGAGAAGAATCTGTTTGGAATAACTTAGTTTCATAAAATATTTGTTTACAGTATGAATTTTAATAATTAATGTACCGATTAAAACATTTTGCTTATCTTCTTCTTCCAGCAGTAGGGTCAGCACCTATAGCTACACAGAAGGAAGCCAGAAAAGCTTCCAGATGCAAAACTGACAAATACAGTGCTTCAGCTGCAACCTCAGCATATGCTGCAAAACTCCATACATTACTGCACTAATGGGAATCTGTTCAGGCTTTTTTTTCTGGCCAGATCACCAGTGTGCTGTTTAAGCTATCTTTTGCTTCTGAATGTCATTTTTTCCTTTTGGTATTACAGAATATGTATGCCAAAACCTCTATGTAGCTTGTAATACAATAGGCATTGTTTCTGCTTCTCTTCCTGTTATAAAGCTTGTTTACTTCAGGAGTCAGATAAGCTGTTTGTGAACTAAAATCTCCTTTCTCTGTAGTATATCCCCTAGTAGCTCTGTTGTCTATGTTGGTTTTGCAGTATATTCACTCTAAAACTGTGAGCTTTCAAGTGTAGAGACTTGATAGGGCTGTGGTGCTATTTTTATTATTTAAACAAATATAAGTAGAAGCTGCAGGGGGGGCACTGTTTTCTGTTAAGCTCTAGGTTTTTAAAGCTTTGAAATGCATAACTTTTTTTTCTTCTTCTTTAAGGAGAGTAAAATAGGATAAATCTCCTAGATTAACCTCTTTTATAGGTTATTTACAGGAGGAATAAAATCCAATGGCTAATAAAGCACTTGAAAAGCTCTTCTTGTGGATGAATCTTCTAAAATTTTAAATACACACAAAGGAGTAAGGAAATGCTTTGAAAGTATTGAATTTTAAAATTTATGTTCCTTTTTCCTTCGTTACTCACATTGATTTAAACATAAGACCATGGCAGACTTGCCATAAGTAGACTCCATCATTTTTGTTTATATGACTAAAGATTGAAGTGGCATGAAAACTGCTTAGAGAAGTGCAGAAGGCAGATAATTAGAATAACCTATTTCCCAAGAGAAAAACCTGAAAAATATTTGTGCTAAAATAGAAAGGTCTAAAGGTAATTGTAGCAATGGGGAGGAATATGATTATTTCATAGGCACCTACTTCTAAGGGAAGATTGGTTGAAAACTGCAAATATATTTAAAATTTATTAGTACACAAAAAAAGAGTCCAAGCCCCCTCTTTCCATAAATATTTAGATAAAAGAGAATTAAGATGAAATAGACACATAGTAAAGCAAAGAAATTGCAGTTTGACTTTCTGTGTTGCAACTGAACTGTGGTATTGGACATATACCTGAAATTACTCAACTTCACTTTGAACATCCCAGACTTCAGTATTAAAAGGGATTAATAAAGAGGAGAGAAATGAGACATTCCCAAACAGATAATGGACTCATTACAAAGTATGGTTAGCCCAGATAAATATAGATTTCGTGGAAATCTGATAAATTATTAAGGTAAAAATATGATAAATCCAAAAGCATATAAATAATTGAGACACAATCTATTTATTCAGTCTGTGGTTAAAAGAGATTATTTCTGCTTGTGAACAACAAGCATGTTTTTGAGAAACTAAATTTGAGTGAGTAGTCATATGTCATTATTTGGGTGGACTACTGATGTGTATGTAGGTTTATAAGATCAAGCTATTTGTATTGCTGTGCTAATTAAATAAAGACTCGTTGAATATACATGCAAGCACACCTGTAGCCTAGACAGGGCCTCTGATGTTCTGTGTGCCCCGGTCAGTAAAAATATATCTGAGTAAGATTTTCATTCTTACCCTTGTTTTCTCCCCCAACTCAGAAGCGCCAAAATGGCACAGGGATTGAGAAAACCGCACTTGTAAGAAGCACCACTTAATGCCTGCCAAATTTCTGTTCTGTCCAGTAGTTTTGTGCTCTTTCTGAAGGCTTATATGTAAGTATCTTTTTAGCATGTATGGATGTTTTTATCTATTTTTATGGCTTAGGGGTCGGGAAAGAGAAGGGTTGTGGGATGCCAACAATAGAGTATCACCTTTACCCAGAGGCATAACAGATTAAAAAAAAAAAAAAAAAGTATTTCTTGCATCTGGGAGACCAGATCTTGCATCCAATTGCATAAAAATATGCCTGTGCACATGTGACCACCAACACAATGTACACATAATATATCTTAACAAAACTTTGTTGTGTACAGATAGTATAGATTCTCATAATGTATGCAAAAAGTATTCTGGGCAACTGGCCTGCTATGATTCTGTTTAGTGTGTCTGAGGGATTATCTTCACTTCGGTAATGTTGTTTTCTCTTGAGGAATGCTTTTATAGCTTTCAAGCAGACAAACTGAAATGATAATGCTTATGTTTCAGCTGGGAAACTGCTTGCTGTCAGGATCTGATGTGTCTTTTACTTATGCCGTAATTACATGAATTCATGACAAGATTGTGAAATCAACAGAAGATTTTAAGCTTTCTAGTGTTTGAGGAAGAGAGATGTTTGGATATACCCAGAATGGGAAACATTCAGCTAGTTTTGTATTTAAACCATACTAAACCATGTTGAAATATGTCTGGGTGAAAAAATGTGTATGCATTTTGCACCTTCCTAAAGTCAAATATGCTAAATTCTTGGTTTCAGTTTTGATCTCAGAAATAAAGCTTGGGCGTTATTTGTTTCCTTTAGTGTTTCAGGTTGGTGTGGTTATTGGTTTTTTTGAGAGTTTTATCATCGTTTTGCACAGCGTCAAATGCATCATAAAGATGCCAGTGAAATGTATTTACCAGTTATGATGTGCTAGAGGAGAGTTTTTTTTACCTTATTTCACTACATTATAATACATTAGATTTGAAAGACTTCTATAACTTTATCGGTATGCAGTTTCTGGAAAGAAAAAACTGTCAGCCTACTGAAGCTGAGCAATTTTCAGGTGAACAGATAAATCAGAGCATGTTTACAGGGATAATTATTGGTTGCAGTTGCCACTTGTCCTCAGTAGAGATTTTAAACACTGGAATAATTTTAAACACAGACTGATTAATCCCTGCCACACTGCTGTGAGGCAGATGAAATGCCATATTGTACAACCATTGTCGAGATTATGAACTGAGGTTCAGGTGTGCTAAGTGTGTAGGTAAACCAGGATTAGCACCCAGTACACCTGAATTCCAGTCAGTTGTGTGCTTGAACATTCATCTGAACTAGAAGGATTAGCAAAGAGTTTGCATCTCAGAAAAGAGGAAAAGTTCTCCTTATTCTAAGAGAATTTCCCATTTTTCCTGTTCAGAACCTTGATATGATCGGGATGTTCTGTGGCTTGGGTCATTCACATATCTTTTTCATGCATATATATGCATTAAAATGCAGTTAGTGATAGACATCAAATTGATGTGGCAGATGTAGTTTAGTCCATTTAGTTTTATAACAATGTGATCCCAGTACCATGCAAATTTATATTTTCTTAATAAGGACTCTATCCATTAGGCAGTGCCATTTTGAGCTGAAAGAATAATTTTTAAAATAATAATAATAATAAAAAGAAAGAATAAAATGGTAGTCCTAGTGTTAGATGCACTGTATTTGGGGCTTTTATGTCTGAGTTCATGACACATCAGAACAATTATGCTTATTATCACCCATTACACAAGAAATGCTATCTTAGTGTAAAGAGTCTGACAGGTGCAGCTTAAATCTCTGAACACAGTTATTTTTCATCACAGACAGCTAAATTCTATTTCAGCTAGAGAGTTTTCCAGTCAAAGAAACCCAGAGAAACCCAGTACTGAGAAATTCCCCCAAGTTGACCAAAGAATAAGTATGTATCTGTGTTTTACTTTTCAGATCAGCACATAAGTTGCATGAATAACCTTAGTGGATTAAAGATGATTATATGCTGTGGGTAAATGTTAACAATCTTTATTAAAAGATCATTTCTTATTTAACAGTTAATGGTATTAGTTTAAAAAGATTTTTAGTTTTAACTTTTTGTTAAAACTTTTCAGAATTTGAACAGTTTTGTGCTTATTTCAGATAATATTTCAAAACAAAATTGCAAAAAGAATGCAACTTTTGTTGCAAAAAGTGAATATCTAAATGGAAGGCTTGGGATTCCTACCTCAATATCCTCATATAAAATATATTGAAATGAAGTTATGGAAGCCACTACCAATTTCTGCTATGGTTTTGAAAAAAAAGAAATTCTCTTTCCACCGGGGAAAATGACTTTGAATTAAATAAGCTATTGCAACTTGAAATGGAAGATTTTATGATATTATTTATGATATTATTTTTTCAATGTACTAAATGTACTAGCAATGAATACGGCAAAAAGGTAGTGATCCTTAGTCCTGACTGGGATTTTGATCTTCATATGAAAAGAATTTGGCTTTCACAGTGATATACTACTTTATTTTTCTCTGAAATTACCAACGGGCCTGGCATTTTCATGATAAATTTTTGAGAAGTTATGTGACCACTGATACAATATGTCTCCAAGGATGAATGGACCTAGGTGTATCACTGGTTTCACATGAGCACCCTCTTCATTATGAAAAATTATAAGGAATCCATATCCTGGAATAAACAAAACCAGACTCTTTAACTGTAGAACCACAAATTAATTAATACTTAATAGTTGCAAAATTTGTAGAACACATTGCCTCAGACCGTGCAACTGTAACATAGATTTTTTTACTCACTTTTCTCTTCATTGCTCTTAGTATATAGACTAGGTCAATATTTTAACAAATATATAGTGTTCCTACCTACAGCATTTTTAGTCTAATAAAAATTGTAGCAATTCCTGACTTCCTTACATCTAATTGTAGCACTTTGAAGATATTTTAAGATTTCTACCTCTATACCAATCTATAGTTGTACTGCTTCTCTTTTTTCAAATCATCAGCTTGGACTTGTGCTATAACCAGGAATTTTTACTTAGGATGTTTTGATTTTTGGTTTGGTTTTTTTTTCAACTTATGAACAAATCCCCACCATTTTGTATGATAATAGAGTGAAAAACATTGTGTAATTCTTTGTGACTGACATGAGCAGTCCACAACTGCTTGGCAGTACAATAAGAGTCTTTTTTGTGTGTGCAAGAATATATAAATACACATCCACAGATACCTATATATAAATAATTCTGAACAGTGGTCAGGATATCACAGGAAATTACATTGGTATTTAATAAAGCTTACAATTGTTTGAGTATTAAAACGCTTTAAGACATAAATTATTTAAACAGTGTGTAGTGTCCACAGCCTTATGACCATTTAGTTGTATCCTTCTGTTAAGCTTCCAAGTGATACTTCATTTTAGATAGGCATCATAGCAATGCTAAGGAAAATGTGTGAGTGATAACCAGAGTTGCTTCTTGGCTCAAAAAATGACCATATTACTCTCAGGTTTACATTGGAAAAGAACCCTTTTCCACCTTTACCCAAAGTTAAGGCTGAGAGGTGAAGGGAAAGAATTCATATCGGGTTTGGAAAGAACTTTGTTTTTTATGTAATACCTACTTAAAACAGTAATATTAATGTCTCTATGGGAAGTATAAGCAACTGGTAAGCTTTGCCCTTAAGCAAGTTCACAGTTCTGTCAAGCCAGCTATTTCCCACTACTGTTAACAAATTTATTCAGTCAGGTTTTGTTTACTCTTTGCATATTAAATTTCAGATGGGGTCTCTTTTCCTTTGATTTTATGCATATACACACACACATAAAATATCTATATGTTTGTTTAGGGACATATATTTATAAAAAATTATGGGCCACAAGATGTTATATGCTGCAGTACGTTAACTAAATATAGTAATGTTTGCTATTTCCAAAATTGTTTTTAGAAAGAGAAATGAGGATGCTGTGCTGAAAAGTGGAAGCATGATTTAATGCTTGTGTTATTAAGCTCATTTTTGTATGCTTGTTTTTTTGGTTTTTTGTTTGTTTTTTTTTAGTTCTTGTTACTCTGCAGTCCTCGCTACATGTCCTGCATAATGGCAGGAGAGCCCAACCTCCCCTGGTTGGACTAAACTGGTTTTCATTTTGAGAGTTGTATATTTTGAAGATCTGTAATTTCCTTAGTAGTAAGCTCCATTTCCTTGCAGGGGGAAGAGGACTGGGAGCCTTTGCTTTTCAGTCTAGAGAGTTTTTACATGGGGAATAAAAGGAATAAGGGACCTCACCTGTAGCAATAGCCAGAGGGACACCCACCGATTCCTAATGTATGTATTTTCCTGGGAAATCCTGATAGCAGCCCAGTGGAAAAAAACCTCGCAAATCTGTAAAGAAAAATCCTCCTTACTACAGTGTGCATAAAAGATTTCTTAATGAAGTTGGAAGGGAGCTAGAGAAATTATAACTTGCCAATGTCCAGATTCCTTCTCTAATAGGAGACTTCAGCTTAAAATGTTATTTAGCGGTTCAATTTCCTTGACATTCCTTAAAGGTCCAATTAGTTTTTTTCCACACAAAGTATTTACTTTATAATGAAAAAAGCAAGCAAACAAACCATAAATAAGATTCTAGATTTTTATTTGAGCAAGGAACAGGTTATTTTAAAATAATATTTATTCAAAGAATAGTTCATTTAAATGAGCTTATATATTTGGAAAGTGCTTTCTCTGTGATCAGTACTGCATTCCGTACTGCCTTCTGCAATTCACTCAAAATGGAATTGTTTAAAAGATTTTTTTCTGTGCTCTCCATTTCTTTTTCTTTATTTTTTTCCTCCTGGATATACTTTTCCAGAAAGACACAAAAGCTTTGCTTTGCATACTTTTGTGCATTAACATAATGGCTGATCTGAACCAGTTTTCTGCACTATGAAGAAAAAAGAGCCTCAAACTCTGGTATTAATTTCACAAATATTAAATAGTGATATATTCAGCTATTTGTGAATAATGATGCTCCTGCTGTTCATTACTGTATTTTTAAAAATATGTCTGTAAAAAAAAACATAAGCCCTTCCCAATATTTCATGCCCATCTGACTTATTTCTTCTTTGAAATTATACAAAGTTGTGTCACAATCAGGGTTAATCTTAGGGGACTTAACTTTGCTTGGTAATTATTTTATTCATCTGTAATACTGATCTATAGTTAGTTAAATGAAATTCATCAGTTACTGAGGAGCTTCTATGCTAAAGATCTATTTGATGCAGATCCTCTAAAAGTAAATGTGGATATTTTTATCACTAGCTTAGAGGGAACACAGTTTCTTTGAAGCTTGAAAGCAGAAATCCCAGAATGACAGAAATGTCTTTAGAGGGGAGGAGGGGAGGAGAGGAAATACCTTCATGAAATCTGAAAAGCGCATTCCTGTTCTCTGATAGCAGATGCCATAGCACAGTGTTGGCCAGATTTTAGCTAAGCTGATAAGCACAGTGGAATGGGAAAAAAAAAAAAAAGTTAGCTACTCAAGCAAGTACTGACTATCAATGATTCATCCAGCACATTTCTAGAGAAAGTATTTTACAGATGTGAGTGAAATTCAAGCAAAAACAGTGGATATTTTGGCTGAGTGATGTAATGTCAGATCAACACAGCTGACCTGAAGGTCATTTTAACATTGAATAACTAGTATTTTCTACTCGGGAGGGCCAGACATTTAATCTGTGACAAGAACAGTATAGATTTTGGTTGAGAAAGTGATGACAGAACTGATTTCCAGCATTTTTCCAAGGAAATATATTGAAAATAAATTTGGTTTTTTTACTTGGTAAATTACACAGATTAGCAGATGAAAACTATATTATCACAGAGAGCAAAAGAATCCTCTAGAGAGAGGCTTTAAGAACAAGTAAAAAAAGATATCAATGTATGCATATGCATATATATGTACATATATATCTATAAAGGTAACATCAGTACATACGTACACGCTGTTAAATGAGATTGCCTGCGCCTGGTGCATAACTAGTAATTGACTAGTAAGAAAGATTCTAAGCTTCCAGTTCAGTAAAGATTACCTGGATGATAATTACCTTTCTTTCTTTTCTTGTTTTGAACAGTTTAGTTTTAAATCCAAGAAAAAAAAAGTGGGTTTTTTTTTCCCCGTGAAATATCCAGCACTTCTTAATTTAGCTAGTTTATATCCGTATGTCATTAACAAGTCAGGATATAGGAGAGAGTAATTAGGAAAAAGAATTAGTACTTTAAAAGATAAAGACTAACTGAACACTTAGGTACTGTGAAGATCATATTTAGTGCAGAATACCTAACAAATTCCTGGTTTTATTTAAAGCAGTTTTTTAATCCCCTGCTAGGCCAATTCCTACATAGTATGGTAGAAGTACATGGGTTCTATTTTTGGGTCTGCAGTCATATTTTAAATGAATCATATTATTCCCCTGTCTCATTTTCCATATTTCTAAATAGGGATAATAAGATTTATCTGCCTTGGCAGTACATTAAAGGCAGTACAAAGCTCCAAATTATTAATTCTTATTAACATACACAAATGCACACCTAAACAATGGAGATCACACTCTGCTAGTGAACATGAAGAGTCTGGCCAAGTGCTCCAGAACGAAAATCTTAGCCTTTGAGGAATAAAAAGTATTAAAAGCATGGATTTGCACATATTTCTGATATATTTGTGAGAGAGTGAATAATTTATTTCAAGGTAGCATTGTTCTGATACACTGAGGAAACAGATCACAGAGAGGGTAGTGGCACTGTCATGAAAAGCCTTACTTTGCAAAGCTGACTTTTTAAGCAGCTGTGTTACAGGATGAGCCCAATGGGGAAGACCCAGAAGTGCTCCCAGCTCTTGGGACCTGCTGTAGGCAGCAGAAGCTCTCTTCTGACCCCTCATTTACTTGAACGTGGACACAGATTAGAGTCCCCTCTATGTGTTCAATTCCCCTGAGAAGGGAATCCAAGTACTTTACCCAAAGCAATGCTGCAGGCATGGGCCCAATCTGAGCAGTCTGTGAGCACAAGCATTTACACTTACCAGCAGTTAACAGCCTAGAAAAGTGCCACTTGGGTTACAATAATTTCCCATGTTTATCTTAGCGATGAGTATAACAACTAACAGGGGCAGTGTAATGCTCTAATATGATTATTGGCAAAGAAGTATTTGCAGTAGTAAGTAGAATAAAGTTTTAGACTTATTTTGGGTTTTTTTAATTGTAAAGACTTACAGAAGTGAGATAGAGGGATTACTTTGAATAGCATGTGTTTCTGTAGTGTTTTGTAACTCAACCATTTCTGTATTGTTCAAATACATGGGAACTGGAAAATGAAAAGGAGGAAAGCCATTAATCAGCTTGCTAATGTGTTTTCCTTATCAGGCTGAAAGAAGTGCTTACGAACAAGCAGGTAGCATACATTATGAAAAACAATTGGAGCGTCAGATATGGCTTTGTGAGCTGAATCTGTGCAGTGGGAGAGATTTAACATTACCCTTAATATAAAATTCCCAACTCTATAAATAGCATGATAAGAAAATACTCTTATGTGTATAAAGACCTAGTATACACTTCTGAATCCAATGCATGTTTCCCAGGTGACATTAGGCAGGTAACTCAAATCTCCTGTATCATCAGTGCATATATAGCTCAGCAGTAACCTATAATCTCACTTCTCAGCCAGTTCATTACCCATATAAAAAATACAGATTTCCATCATCCTTTGATGTGTCATGTTATCTGCCTCCAAACAGTTGCAACTTCTTGCTGTAAACATCCAGGCAATTTTTGAAGCAGTCCTGAACGTCAGCACTGTGGCATCTAGTATGAGAAACTCATTCTTCCTGTGTTTTAACCAGTACCTAGTCTTGTGTGGTGTCTTTAAAAACTGCTGTAACAGAAATTATAATTATATTTCTAAACTTACCCTTTTATTTGCGGTTCCTTACATGACCATTTTTAAGCCAATTTGATGTTAACAGCTACTTAATGTTGTTTGATAGTTTTGGGAAATGATTTTGCATTCTAGTTATCTTTAGCCTTAATTTGGAGTGCAGATAAACCTGAAGTGCAAGAAAGGCATTCTGTTCCAATATAATAACATAGCTGGGATTTAACTTTTATCATTGACTTTCTTCATGATTTGCACTGATTTTCAAAAAATGCCATTTGATAATAACTGGGATGCAATTCATACAGAGCATCCTCAACTAAAATTGCACTTTTTTATGTCATGAATCATTAGTTATTTAAATAACCAATGCTTGCACAATAGAATGACAAGTTCACTCCACGTTTGATGTACAGTTCTCTTGAATCTATTTGCATAAGCTGATCTTTAGTAAAAGGAAACAACAGTCTTCCATAGGGGGCTGACAGGACTGATTACTGTAGCAACTTTAGGTCATGTCATGAGATACCTGTGCACCACCACAAACTGCTTTAGATCATATATAGCTGTTGTTTGCTTCATATGCATTTTGCAACCTACTATTTGGAAAGAAGCCATCAGTGGATTTGGAGCTTTCTGTTGTGATACCACATATAAAGTCTTCTGGTTCACCGCTGGAATATTGTTATTGACTGTGCAAACTGATCTCCTTGGGCCAGAAAATTCATCTTTATACATCAGTACTAGGGTTGATCTCTAGAGAAGGCTGGCTGTAATAACAAGTGAATTAAAACAAAGTGCATACTGACAATCTCAACATGCAAAATGAAGAAATGGAGCCAGGGAATTTATTATAACAATATCTTGCTTTCTCCAGTTTATTTATGCTTTAGAAAGGATTAAGGATTGTCATTATGGTTACTGTTTTTTAGCCTGGGTCGTCATTGCGTAGAGATGCTTCTACAATTGACATGTAGATGGACAGAGTCCATGGATTGTGAGGCCATTGCAATTGATTATGATGAACCCATTAGGATGGGTCTTCCATAATATTCATCTAACATGTAGGATAAGTACACTCTTGTATCTTGTTTACCTGAAAAACAGATAAGTTTAAAGGTCATCCTATTAAATAATAATTAAAAAAAAGTTTAATAGTGTCTGCCCAAGTAAGATTCAGTTCATTCACATGTAACAAATTAAAAGAGAGATGGCTTGAATAAATTTGATTCAGCACTTATCTTGAATTCCTAAGAGTTCATTAACTTGTTTCAAAGAAAATGTATACATGAACACACCAAAGGTCTGTGCAGAAAAGCCAAGTCATTGTCACTTTGCCGGAAATGGTAATTGTGTTAACAATTGCTTTGAACCTGTATAATCATTTTAACTCTAGTGCTGTGGAAAAATTTGTTAGTCACTAATGTTGATGCGAAAAGAGATACTACTTGTGTTTTACTGTGAGCTAACCTTGGGTGGTTTGTTACAAACAGCAAACACACTGATGATATGAAATTCTTTGCAAATGTGAGTGTCGTTGAGCCAAATATTTAAACTGCCCAAAGCATTAGACATGTTTATTTAAGTACCCAACTATTCCATTAAAACCCTGAAGTGATATTTTCAAATTATTTGCAATCTACAGCTAATATCCAGGTGATTTCTTGTGAAGACTTGGTGAAATAGTAGAACTGATTACTGAATAGTATAATGGAAATCAGAATATGTAATGAATCTTATTCTTATCCTTACCTGTGCCCTATATCTACTAAGCACACTTGACACAGCTGCAGGAGAGAAAAAGGTTTAATGTACTTATTTCCTCTACCTTGACGCCCTGTATAGTTCAGAGTATGCCCAGTATGCCTGAAGCACTGTCTGGGTCTGGTTCCTTGCCGCTTGGCCCCTGATGTGCAGAACAAATATGTGAGTGAGTCATCATCTGCTGGGTGCCATTGTGGGATGGTGGTGGGAGAAAGAGCTCTGCCAGTCTTTCGTGCCTGAGGAATTTTCTCTTTGCTGCTGCCAAAGCTATTGATGTTATGGTTGGTGCGTTCATCTAGAGAAGAGTAACTGTAGGCGTGAGGGAATTCTCGGTCCCATGTCCAAGCAAACAATTAGTTATAATCTCCACTCTTGAGTCCAAGCCAGGAGAAGATGTGAAGACATGCAACAAGCGAGTCTCGGAGCTTATCCCAAGAAAGCACATGGCAGTAAGCTTCCAGCTCCCACTGATATTAACAGCTGAGCTATAAAAATGACTTTCAGTTTAAATCCAGGCTCCCCTATTGATTTCCAGCTTGATTTTTGCATGAATGTTCTATCTCTCTCTTATCAGCTTCATGCAGCTCTGGTTGGTTTGGCACTTTGTGATGTTCTTGACATTGTTCAGAGAGATGTTGAGTTAAAGCTGAACAGCTTCCTTGACCTGAAGTTTAAACAAGAATTTGACAGTCCTGGAATTTTATTTAAGACTCAGAAATATGTCTTTAAAAGTACATGAAAACTGTCTTTTATCCAGCATTTCAGAGAAGCCCATTGCTAGCTGTAACTATTTAATTATTTGGGAACTAATATTAAATAGTCGATATTTTCATAGACACTATTCAATTCAAGAACAAAAATAATTTATGAAGGAGACTTTTATGCCAATAAAAATGCCTGTGGGATGCTTTTCTTCCCCCACCACCCCAGATTATTTTTGTTTCACAGAAATACGTGAGTTGATGTGGGTGCCTTTTACACATGATGAAATGAATAAATCTGTAGGCTTTACAGTCGTTCTGTCTGGATTATCAAAATTCTGACAGGTTATATAGGGACTGGCAATGGTGGGGGATGTTACAGACAGCAGAGAATGATTGATAAACCTATTATTTTTAGTCATAATTGAAGTGCTTTCCTCTGGATCACTATAGAAATGTTGCAGTCACCATTATTAATTTGTATCCCCTTTTTTTAAGGATTATTGCATGTTGGTGAAATGACAGCTAAATCTGGCCATGAACTGAAAACTTAAAATAGGAAAATATATTGAGAAAAAGAATATATAAGCCATTAAGACATTTGAAATGGCAACATAGGGGAAGTTCTCTGAGCAACGGTCTGAGGAAATTATTGCAAATTGGAAAGAACTGGATTGTGCTGTAATGTCTCCTTTCTCTGCAATCACTGTTTTTAGGTGGTATTTGAATGCTCTATAGACTCCTTTCTTACTCTTTGCTCCATGGCAACTTTTTCAGTTAGGAATTTACTGTTAGGAGAATAAGAGCTTTGACTGATCTATTTTCAGGTCCTGTAAATTATTGCCTTGTGATCACGTTTCCTACTGAAGGGGGCTGAGGACTTCCATATTCATAGTTGCAAGGCGTCAAATCAGACAAAGATGTGTATTCAGTTTCATGGATTGTAAATAGTGCTTTATGCATATGCAGAGACAAAAAGCTCTTGTGACCTTAATGGTGATCTCTTTTTTTATTTTCTTTTTTTTTTTTAAATTTTAAATTTTTTTTCCCTTGTAATTTAAAAGTAGATTTCCAAGATATTGAAAGAGGAGACAGGAATTACACACCTGTTTTAAATTTATGAAGAATCTTGCTTAGATGAGCAATTTGCTCCTAATTGGCTTGCAAGGGAGCTTTTTGGGGGAGGGACTAAGGTGTGGATAAAAGTAATATAAGGATTTCATAACTGTTTACAGCAATTTCACACCATGCTGTAATCAGATACTGACTGATACTGAGAAATCTGATGCCCTGTTATAATACTGCACAATTTTAAAAAAAAAATTATGAGATAATTAAGTGCAAATGAAGTGAATTTATCACACTAAAAAAGTGCAAATAATGTATTGTCTGTGAAAAACAGCATAACCATCAGGACATACAAAATACAAGTGGTAAGTGTTGGGGTTTTTTTATTTTACTTGGATATAATTTTTTGTGGTTGATATTATGACCATCACCATACACAGGTGTGTGTCCATGCCTACAAATCAGCAAATACTTCATAATAAAATGTTGCATTTTGTTTCTGGGGTAGAAGCTGTTCACAGTTATGCTTTAGAGAATTTTGTTTGTATCTGTTTGCAAATTTATAGATGGGCATCTTAATGTACATAATTAAGGTTAATTCAAATAACACTGGGTGTAGGTAGCAGGGAATTCTTAAGTAGCTTTTATGTCTTGTGAGAAAGAGTCACATGGGTGCAGGTCTTGTGGCAATTACAGTCTCCAGAGTGTCTTTGCGCAAATGAGCACACTGGATTCTTAACTGTGTAGAGAGCACGCGCAGAAAGAGTCACACTCAGATGATTCCGTTCATTGTATCCCTGTTGCTAAGCAGAGAGGCTTTTGTACCAGTTGGAACATTTTCAGGCTCTGTGGCTGCATTCCTAGATGAGTTGCAATAATTAAATGTGAAAGCAGTGATTGCCAGCATTGCTTGCCAATTCCAGTTTTATAATAAGGGGCAAAAACATCTGATCAGCCCCAGACAGAAACAGAAATTTGTTTGACCTGCAAGTATGTGCCAAACCAATGGTGGTGTGAGTTTAAAGAAACAAAAACATAAACGTCCTCTGAAGGTAGGACTGTCTTATTGTTCTGAGACAAGATATTCTGTTTTGGTAGGGATTACTCTGGAGGAGGAAATTTCCTTTAAGTGGTTCTCTTTCTACTGGTAAGAGGTGGGTTGGATTTTTGTTTTGTTTTGTTTTAGTCTTTTTAAACCTATTTCAAGGCTCTTTTAGCTTCTCATTTTGCTAGGCACTGAGTAAATTCTTTTAATGCAATAAATAAGTATTGGTATTATCTGTAATCTGCAGATTTTCTAGTTCTGTTGTCTCGTCAGCTTTTCCAGCAGCCTCTTCTTGGGGCTGAATAACAAGAGAGACAGAACTGAACTTTTTGCTGCTTCTCAGTTGACAGCTACAGAGACAGAGAAGTGGCAATTATAAACTTTTAGGATTTATGTGAGTGAAGTGGGCCTACACAGTCATTTTCTGTCCTTTTGGATGGACTCTGTGGAAATAACTCAGGGCTAATGGTGATTCTTGTTGTTAAATCCTGGCGAAAGGTCTGATAATAAGATTGATACCACCCAGAGAATAAAATCAGGTCTGTTAAAAATGTGGAGAGTTGTTTGCTTTTTTCTTTTGCAAGTTTGTCAAAAAAGACAAATATAAAAAAATTACTAGGATAAAAAAGAGATAATTAATTGGGGTTTTTTTCTTACCAGGTTATTACCAGAATTTTTATTTATTTATATACTTCTAAGTTTTTGACATTTGACAGTTTCTGCATAAATTTTCCAATCTTTTGGCCTGCATACAAACTTTTGCACAAGTACATGACTGAGAAAAGAAGTGAGACACCCTTCCTCATTAACTCCTAACTCAGAGTAAGGAGTAGATGTGATTGAAGTTTTTCCTATCGTGAAATAAGACTTGTCTTTCTGAAACGTGTGGCTTTGCAGAAATGGCTTTTCTTCCCATGGGAAAATAACTTTGCATTAAAACTTCCAGACACCTTTTGTGAATGTAGATACATTTTCTTCTCCTGTGGATAAGACAAAAAAAAAAAAGGATCAATGTTCATGCCATAATTCAGTACTGGCACTGGAGGCTTGCCTTGAAATACTAAAAATTGTCAGTGTGAAAACCATGCTTTTCTCTATGCTTTCACATGAGCCTTTATAAAAGTAATTTGTGAGGTCTCTAATATCAAATTTCCTTGTACAGATCTTGTATTGTAAGCTTTAGGGCAAATAGAAAATTGTGAAGTAACTCTACAGCTGTCCTTTTTGTTCTAATTTTAGCTTTACTATTTGTATAGCTAAAATCATAAGGCTCTGGCAGTTTGACAGACTGAGACAAGTAAAAGTTGAGGGACTTGCACTGGGTGTGGTAGTCAGGGAGTAGGCATCCAAACAATACATGGCAACTTTGATGAACAGTGTAGGAAAAATTCCTATTTATTATTTGTTTGTTTGGTAGTAAAGAAAACTTCTATTCAAACCTGCTATTTTGAATTTACCAATAGCATTAAGTTATTTCCTCTTAATAGCTAGCTAATTTTTCACCCAATTGATTTTTGCTGAACCACTACCCTTCACTGGTAGCTGTCATTGCCACAAATTCTGCTCGTTTTAATTATGGCTTATATTAAGAATTACTTTTTTGTCTTAATTCAGGCTGTAATTCACATTTTATCGTGTAAACAAAACAATTAAAAATGCATAGAGAGGAATAGCTCTGAATAATGTGCCTCTATAAATGGCTTACATAAGACAGAATGGTATATAGTGCTGTCTCTAAATGTGTTGTCTCCCATCTTGCTGCTATTGTATTACCTCACTGTAGAGTAAATGTACAATGTGACATTAATTATTTGTTTTTCTGTGTTTCTGGGCTAACATTTCACCATACAATAACTCCCCGTTATTCTTGAATTTTTGCTGTTAAGTGAACTGATGTGAAACCCCCTTAATGTTTCTGCTGCCCTATAATTATCTAACTACTAAACCAAACTTCATGAAAAACCAGAAAGTTTTACTGGGTGTCAAGGAATTTAAAGTGATCAGTTCTCCCATGGAAGATGGGAGAGTGTTTCTACAAACAGATCTAGAATATTCTATGGCTGATGGTTCCTGTGAAGGAGGATGCTTGATCGTTCTTCTATTGGACCTATCCCAAGACTGTTGCTATTCACAGTTACTATTTTGCGTAAAATATCACTACTTTTTATGGAAAAATTTTCAGATAGTGCACTTCTGTGTGAGAAGGTGGACCATGTTCTCCCTTTGTTGAACTTCCTGCCTTGTTATTTTCAAGGCTGAGTTAGTAAATCAACAGCTGTCTGCCCGAGTAGGGAGGAGCTGCATCTCAGCTCTGGTTGCTTAAGCCGGACACCTTTTAGCTGCGTTTTAGTCCTGGCTGTTTGACTGCAGTACAAACACACGCACAAGTGCTCATATTCAAGTGTGTGAGAGGCTCTTCACCTCGAGTTCAGCAGGGTACTGGGTGTCCCTCGGGAAGCTGCACCTCCCGCGGCCATTTGCCCTCAGGGCTCTGCTGGAGGAGCTGAAAACAGTGAGGGAAAGAAGTGATTGGGGAGTGCAGGAGTCGGCGCTGACCCTTGGGTGGGAGCAAGCGCCTTGTCAGGGAAATACTCCGGATGCCCACTCAGTCCGGCTGCTCTGAGTGATCAAAGCTGAAGCTGCACACACACCACATCCTGCACATGGGTCAGTGTTGGCCCAACAGAGTTACTGTGTGGGGAGGGCAGGAACAGCATTTTGCAATAGCTTCTCTGTGGAGGCAGGGCCTGCTACTGCCTCAACAAGCACTGCAGTGCAAACAATCTGAGATATTGAATCTGAGATATTTCATAACTTTAGTAGGTGGGGGGCTTTTGAAACTCACCTTGGGAAACAAATATTTGTGAAGAGTTGCTTCATAAATACATTCATGATGAATATTCATCTGCTGTACAGAGAAGTTTCTGACTGGAATTTGACTTGTATGCATGTACTAGGACAAATTTTCTACCACAGGCAATTACAATAATTTAAAGCAAGACATGATGAGAATAAAGAGTAGAACGAGCAGTTGCAGTTGCCTTAATGATTCTGTTTTTTCTAAAAATGGTTCATTCAGTTTCCGAGAATATCTGCCCTATTCAGTTTTAATCCATTAAACGTATTCATTTTTAAGGATAACACAGGTTGGAAAGGACCTCAAGAGGTCTCTAGTCCAACCTCTGTCCAAAAGCAGAGAGGTTGAAAAGACAGAAAGCTGTGAGTTCTAACTGGGTTGCTCAGCGCTTTTAGACCTTGAAAGTCTCCAAGGATGAACACAACACATATTTACTATGAATATTTGTTTTCCTTAACTAAGGAAAACATTCAATCTTATGCTGAAACTGAATGAGTCACTGAGGTTATCGCAGGATGAATCTGAATCAGTTTTCAGGAGCAGAGTAGTAACTCCCAACATGTGGTTTCATCCTGGTTAAAGTGGGAGGCACACTAAGTTCCAGCAGAGAGAGGAGTGTTCCCTTACTGCTAGTGCAGGCAAAAGTGTGAATTGTGGGCACCTGTCATCAAAAAGTAACTCATGCTGACATAGTCTATTTTGTTAAGATTTTGTTGTATTTTTGTCTCAGGTCTCACTGGAATCTCTTATTGTTAGTAGGAAATGTATGTTGAAACACAGCAAGTGTTCATCTCAGTACAAATCTAAGTGAATTTGGATACTTTCAGCACTTCCATAAAGTGAGATAGTGAAAATAAAGGGTTTCTGGGTAAAAAACCTCAAAATTTCGATTGAAGTTCCCTTTTATGTTGACACGTCTTTGACTGATCTGTCTCGGCATAGTGAAGATAAAAGTTTGCTGGGGATAGATAGCTACTTAGGCCAGAATTATGCCAAAGCTTTGCAGGAAATAGATTTGATTAGATTAGGCTTCAGGTCCTTTTTCCATCCCAGCTATGCTTTCAGAGAAGTAATTATTCTGTTCAGCTATGACATGAGTCAGCAAAGTGAAAAGGAAGATTTTTCTGCCTTTAGGAAAACTGTGGCATAGTGTTTGCGTTAACTCACATTTTTCTTGCTTAATATTAACAGAACTTTAATTACCTTCCTCAAAGTCATGCCCTGTGGTGTGATTCCAGTCCTACAAGTGGCTGTTCTGATCATCTGGCATTACATACACAGCATAGTCACAGTGTGAAATCTACAGTTGTGGGAAATGCACTTACTCCTCCTCTGTTTCCACTCCTACATAGGCATATTCTTCCCTAATTTATTTAAATGTCAGGGGAAGCTCTGATCTGTGACATCCAAGGGGACAGTTTTGCGTCTCACAGGGGTTAGAAATGTAGGAAGAAAACTTGGTTATAGGCAAATGAATTATTATTCCATTTCACTTCTGAATTATGGAACAAGAAATCTAAATTTGAATGTGTTCTCCTGCATGCGTAACTTTTGTTGACTCAACCAAATTTATTTATTGTCTAGAGAAAATTGGAACTTATGCCTCCTGGGCAATTAGCAAGATGTTATGTCACCTTTTACTGCACACACATTTTTGATCTTGACTAATTCACATGTTACTTAGAGTTCCAGTCTTTCACACCATTGTTTCTCACTGGTTACTACTTAATGCTTACTTCTGGTTTTAGTCTTCCATCCATTTTTCAGACACATATGTTAAAAAAGAGCAAACTTTATTAGGTCTAGTACAATACACATAGATGTGACATGAACTTAAATCAACCACAGGCAAAAACCTCCTTGTGGGTAGATACTAATTTTTTACTCATTATTTTTAAAGAATTGAAATGTGAGTAATACTAAATAAAACATTAAAATATTATCTATAATGGTATGGTATTATTTGTGTTACTTTGTCCTTGAGTATTTGCAGCTGCATTTGTCTTAGTGTTATGAAAATGAGCATATAATATTAAGGACATAAGTGACTTTTTTAAAGAGCTTACCTGCTGTATTATCAGGCAAGAGGATAAGAGTGTGAGGTCTCCGCGTTGATCCAATAAACTTTCTCTCTGTCAGGATAGCATGTGAGGTACAAAGCAAACAGGGTCTGCTGTGTTTTCTCAAAAGTGACTAAACTTCTACTGGTAATCATTGCAATTCCTGAAAGTTATGAGTTTTATTATAAAAGTATTGTTTATACTGTGTTTTAGCTCAATTTAGAGAATCATAAAATCATACAATATCTTAAGTTGGAAGGGACCCAAAAGGATCATCAAAATCCAGCTCCTGGCTCTGCATAGGGGAGCAACAAGAATCACACCATGTATCTGAGAGCTTTGTCCAAATGCTGATTGAACTCTGTCAGGCTGGTGCTGTGACCACCTCCCTGGGGAGCTGTTCCAGTGCCCAACCACCCTCTGGATGAAAAACCTTTTCCTAATATCCAATCTAAACCTCCCCTGAAACAACATCATGGCATTCCCTCAGGCCCTGTCACTGATCACCAGAGAGGAGAGCTCTGTACCTGCCACTTTGCTTCTACTCATGGGAATGTTGTAGGCAGCTATCAGGTCCCCTCTCAGTCTCCTCCAGGCTGAACAGGGCAAGTGACCTCATGCAGTCATTGTATGGCTTCCCCTCCAGACCCTTCACCATCTTCATAGCCCTCCTTTTGAACGCTCTCTAATAGCCGTATATCTTCCTTTCATTGTGGCTCCCAAAACTGCACTCAAGATTTGAGGTGAGACCACGCCAGTGCACAGAAGAATGGGACAGTCACCTCCTTTGATTTGGCTGAGAGAGTGGTCTGGAGAGAGAGAGTGATTCCAGCCTAACTAATCACCATAAGCTTCACTAATTCAGTTAACTACATTCTGCCTTTATTGTTTAATGAAGTATGGGGTGTAACTACCAAAGGAATAAATACTGAAAAATATGATGTGTATTTCCATGTGAATAGCTTTCCTGAGGTATGACTGTAATTCCTTGTGTTTTTTATTTGTCTGTACTGCATAGGAAGCCTAATATGTTTGCTGAGTCAGGCCAGACAGGATATATAAACAGTACTTCGTCTCTGCCAACTACATTGGTAGCTTCGAGTGTTTTGCATTATTTATTTGAAAGTGTCTGTTGCTTAAACATTGTCTTTGATGGCACTATTTTAAGGTGATGGGAAGTCTACAAGTTTGGGTCCATTTAGTGAAAAGTGAAAGCTCCTTCCCATAAATTTTGAGCTGCAACAATAGGAAACAGTGTCAGAAATGGTACTGAATCAAGTTCTGTATGAAAGTGGTAATTGAATCTTCTAAACAAATGGTTGCATGGCTGTCCATGCTTCCATTTCATTTCTCACCACTGTCGTTTATATAGTGAGCATCTAATATGTTTATGCCATCCTTGGTTGTTGAGGCAATATAAAGGACTCATAAGAAAAGGATTGACATCTAATATTTGTAAATTAAAACACATGACTCTCTACTCTGAATAAAATAGCCTTGAATGTGTAATATAGATTATTCCATGTGTTATTTGTTGAGAGGCTCCAGAAGACCAGTTGAGACCCAGATTTTAAAAGTCTTGCAGATCCTATAAGTTTGTTTTTGTGGGATTTATACTTGTATTATATTTCTTAAGGAGTCCTGCCAGGATGCCAAGAACTGTAAAAAGACAAAAAGTCCTCAGCCAGTTCCTCTCTGTATCCTTCACTGTGTTCTTGTAGAAAGGGGAATGTCTGCTGGTGGTTCCTGATTCGGCATATGAATTATTCGTTAGATGGGTAATAGTTGACAAAATCACTACACTAGAGTAGGGAATGTAAAATACTTCCATGAAATATTCCCTAAAATTCCTATTGTCTGTTTTTTTACTGAAATTTCATGGCTGTTGATACTTTTTACAAGCATAAATTGTAAGTACACTTTTCTTCACAATAAGTAAAATCTTTTACAATGCTCTCAGTGTTTCACTGAGACCATTTCAGGGGAAAGGTCATGATCCTTAGTTATACAAGATATGGACTTCACAACGGACAAGAAAAACTCATTGTTTCCTCAGAAGAATTTCTTAGTATTAGTTTGAATCAGTAAAACAGATAATGAAAGGCCTATAAATTTAATTTGAAAGAATTGTGTTTAAAAATGCTTGGAAAGCCTTTCTAGTTGTTTCATGGTGGAAATGTCAGAATGTTTTTTAAGCCAAGTGTAGTAATTTATTTTGATGTTTTTAAAGCTATCTTCAGTGTTCATGACAAAAAATAGGGGTTTTTAATGGTTTCTGTCATTTAGAAGTCATACTGTACGGAAAATAAACTTAATCCTAGCAAGCCAGGTAGATCATTATGCTATAGAAATTCAGTGAATACTTCCAAAGCAGAATTTAAGAAAAGGACAAGCCTTTCAAATTGTACAAGTCTGTATCTTCCTATATTTTTTTTATGTGAGTTTATGGCATAAGTGTAGTTCCTCATAAAATAGAGCAGAATACGTCTTTATTGATAATATTTAACACATGTACAAGATAAAGAGAGCAATTTCAGAGTAGTCCTACATCACTTAATTAAATTGCTTTTTAGTGAAAAAACACAGTCAAATGCAATTTCTAGCAATGCCAAGGTGATCACAGATGTGGAGGTAAAGGGGAAGGTATAGCTGAAAATAATGGACTGGTACATTAGGAGTAAATCTCTTCTGAGTGTGGTATTGTTGAAATTCTTGGACTAAATACTGTCCAAATAGCGCAGTAGGAAAAAATAGGAGCAGTAAAGCTTGAGAATGGATGAAAGCATGATTAAAATTTTAGGTAGTGTTTTCTATTTAAGTTTGCCCATTTCTTTTAAGTCTTGTTATGTCATCCAAAGAAATCCTTATTACAGGATTTAGACTGGAAAACTTCAGTGTTATGAGAGTGCTGACCTTAGATTACTGGCTGCATTTCCTGGAGTATCCAATGTAAATATTACCCCATGATTATGCTAGCTGTATCTCAAATATTATTTTATCTGGAACTTGAAAATAGGATAATGAAGTTACTTTGTCCCAAATCTTTGATTTAGAATAATTCAAGTCTGCTAAGCTTTCATGACTTTTAAAACCAAGTTTTATATTGCAACTATAATGTGGTTACAAAATGAAGGTGTCATTGGTCTAAGTCACTGTTGGGAGTGGAGAGTTTAGTCTGGTTACATTTTGAGATATGTCTATTCACTTTTGCATTAACAACTTTTTTGTTTGGTTTCTTATCTTCAGTATATATGGATATGGTATGTAACAGTATTTGAAAATATATTATGTATAACTTACTACAGAAATTAAAGACTTTACACTGATTCAATATGAAAAACACATAGAATTTAGAATCTTCCCTGGGGTCCTGTCCTATTCCCATTTAGATTGACAGATACTTTCCCATTTTTCTCTGTTAAAATAGGCTCAGGGTCACAATAAAAAATTGAGAGTACTAAAGGATTTTTTTCTTCTCTTTAAAATTACTTCCACAGCACCTTAAAGTGTCCTTGATGTTTAAGTGATTCTTCTGTGCAGATGAGAATTGCTGCTCCTAATAGCTGATAGTTTGATAAAGAAGAGCAAGTTACCATTCAGTTATAACACACCAAATACAGGCAGACTTCTGTTTCTATTTTTAACATTAAGAAATACTCCATAGATGTCCAAAGACAGGTGACAAGGTAAGGAATGAGAAGGAATGAAATAGAAATAAAAATATAAACAACACCTGGAATCTAATATCAGGGTCCCAGATGTCACACACTGATGACTATTTTATGGCCTAAATAATAAAACAATTTTTTCTCCCGCCTGGGTCATATGATGAGTAATATATGTAAGACTTTTTATTATATCTGTTTGTTGAATTCCTTGTTTTTTCCTCTCTTCATTCTACTTCATGGTAATTTAAGCCATAGGGATGTTTTGAGCATCCTGTGGAAATACTGTCTCCAGTTGCCATTAGAGAAAAGCAAATTTAAAACTCTGCATTCCTAAGATTAACCTAAATGAAGCTCAGACCCGGTGGTTGTCAAGTTAGTCAATTCATACAAAAATTTCCTCATACAAACCAAATTATCAGACCTGAAAATAATGAATAGTAGCAAGATTTAACTGTCCTTTGGTCTTTTGTGAAGATGTAGATTAGGGAAAAAAAAAATTATTTTGCCTATTGAAAGTCATCTTGTACCTGGCATTCTCAGTGCTGCTGTCTGGAAGTAACCATTCTCTATGAAGTGGCTCACTGTACACCTGAAAATGAGATTGGGCTTGTGTGGAGAGGGTGGGGGGCACAGTGCTTGCTTTTGTGAGAAGCTGCTAGAAGCTTACCCTGTTGTCCGTAGGCTCAATTCCCCCTGGGGGAAAACTGGTCAGGAGCAACAGTAGCCAGAGAGAGGAGTGAAATATGTGAGAGAAACAGCTCTGCAGACATCAAGGTCAGGCAGAAGAAAGGGGAGGAGATGCTCCCGGGCACTGGAACAGAGACTCACCCACTTGTTACGGTGAGGAGTGTGAGGAGTCCTCTCCCGAGGAGGAAGGAGTGGCAGAGATAACGTGTGCTGAAGTGACCACAGCTCCCATTCCCTCTCTCCCTGTGCCACTGCGGGTGCAGGAGGTAGAGAAAGTTTGGGGTAAAGTTAAGCCAGAGAAGGTGTTTTATGATTTGGTTTTATTTCTCATTATCCTATTCTGGTTTGAGTGGTAATAAACTAATTTCCCTGACTCTAGTCTGTTTTGCCCATGAGAGTATCTGGTGAGTGATCTCTCCCTGTCCTTATCTTGACCCACAAGCCTTTCACTGTAATTTCTCTCCCTGTCCAGCTGAGGGAGGGAGTGATAGAGCAGGTTTGGTGGCATCTGGCACCCTGCCACAGGGGGTAAGTCAAGTCCTTCTGATCGTGCCTTGAATCATTGTAGGGTTTTTCTGCACTCATCAAAGTTGGAGGTAAAGTAAAAGCACAGTATGCCCAGCATTTTTATCCTTAACATACAGTTTAGGGAAGAGCAACAGGAGACAAAAGGAGAAGTTAGGTGGGACAAGAAATAAATTATGTTTGTAACTGTGAAGAAATTGTAGAAAATCCTGTATCTCTTCCCTACTGAGAAAAGAAGGTGATGGTGCTGCAAGTCCCTTCATTGCAAGTTTTTTTGTGTGGAATATCTAGTTCACTTCATTTTAAATTTATCAAAGGGATGAAGCACAACTGGCAGGGGAGACTTTCCTCAGGGCTTGATAAATCCATCCTCAAGCTAATTCTTGCAGCTTGGTGGAAAGCCTATTGCCGTTCCTGAGAATTTCAGACTCACTTGCAGGCTCCTGTGGGTTTGTGAGTCCACAGCACTCTGCCTCTTGGGAAACAGTGGACTCAGTTAATGTGTCTTGTATTTGTCAGCTGGGCAGTCTTCATTTTTCACACTAAGCAAGTTTTGTGGGTCAAAAAACCAGATACTTAGAATTAAGCAAAGCAGAAGTTTGCAGCCTTGATTGACAAATTTGGAAAAATCTGTAACATGAAGAAATAAAATAATCAGTGTAGCCTTAACATTTTTCCTGAGGTGAAATGGTTTCCTTTGTGTTGTTTAGGATTGTTGAGGCAAATCTTGGCGTTAGACCCAGGGGACCATTCCTTCTGGCAGACACCCCTTTTGGGATGCTAGACCTCACAGGGGGAACCTGAAGCCACTTGTGCAAGGGAGGTACTCACCTTGTCCCAGGCTGCTCTGAGCAGCAGGCATAGGAAGCATTTTCTCTAAGATTACAGGGGATGAGAGTTCCCCTGCCTCCGCCTTTTGGTGTTTCTAACCTGTCTTGTGTTGCTTATCAGAGGATGCACGACCTTTCCATTCTCTCAGATTATTGCCGTGCCTTGTTAGTCCATTTCTCTGGCCTCAGTGCCTTCCCTCTTCTCAGCTTTTCAAGACTGCTATCAGTCTTCTAAAATCAATAAGGGGATCGATTGTACAACTGTTCTCTTAATTTTACAGTCTGTACCACATCCATAGCTTTCCATAGAAATCGTGCAGGGTATGAATAATCCAGGCATCAAATTTGTCATTAACTGTGCATTTAAACTCCATAACATTTGTTAGTTTCATACCTGCATACAGTTATATGAAACACTGATCTTTCTAATGTAAGGGCCCAGTTTCTGATGCCATTACTCACCTTGCCTTGTACCTCTTAATGGTGAGAGCTAACACAGTATGTCTGTTCATAGTTCTGAGTAACATGCCAGAACTTAGTTTTTTAAAAAAAAGTCTATATAGATGTGAGAAAATCATCAACTTTCAGTTTTCATAAGTGATAATATCTAATGAAAACTCCTCGTGAATGCCTGGAGTGCAGCAGTTTCAAGTACAGCTCAACAACTCACCTGGTGTCTGAGGATCAAAATACCCAAATTAATATTCTTCTTTAGGCTGACTCTTTCACACAGAGAGATTCCTTTAGTAGTTAATTTATGTTATGAATTTTCTCTCTGTTCATATTTGAAATATATTCGGTCATTGAGGATAGATTGTGACCTATATGTGCTTTGTTTTTCCATTTCATAGAGGTGTATTAAATCCATTCCTGATGTTCTTGAAGCATTGAGGTATTTTGCTGGTATGGACCTGTTGCTAAATGCCAGGTAGCTTAGAAAGGCAGAAGTTAAGAAAGGAGTGTGTCCACATGCTGGAGAAAATAATACGTGTTAATGCATCAAATTAAAATGTGGGTCGTAACCTGTATGCATTTGAGGGTAATCACTCTTTTTTTTCTTTAAGAAATGCAAAACTCTGTTAAAAGTTCTGCTGGTTGGAGATTCAAAAGTAATAGTACATGGAATTTAATTTACATTTTATAGTTGCTCTTAGAGTTAATTTTGAAAATATAACTGAATAAACAGAACTTCATTTTGAAAAAAAAAGACAAATTAGACTATTTTCTGATAATGAATGTCAGCAAAGCATAGCCTGATTCCTTGTGATAGGGATAAATATATTTGCACTAATGTGCTTAAAAGGCAACTATTAGTTTTTAGTGAATGTAAGAGATTTACTTTTTTAGCAGAGCTACTAAAATAATAATCGTACAAAAAGGAGTACTTCACACAAGCTCAGGAAATTATATTCAGAGATTTAGCTAGGGAATTTGGTTCTGGTTTGAAAGATAACGTTCATTTCTACATACAAAAAATTGTTTAGTTTATTAGCATACTTTTATTCTGCCAACACTGAAAAGCTTTAATACCCCCCAAATTACTTAGATTTAACTTAGTTTTATGAGTTATCAAGCACTAAAGATATAAATAGCATTATTATTTTCTGGTAGCTGTTGCAGCACTGTTCCAGAACACCACTACTGCACAATAGGAGGCATTTTAAACAGGGGTTTGTTCCTCACATTAGTGTACCAGAGAAACTTGATTCTGAGATAATATACTGGCTGAAAGCGCACAAATTGTTTTAAGGCATCTGGTGAAGTGCAGACTCTCACATTAAAGCATTAAAATGTGTCTAATGGGCAGACAGTATGTGTTTTGAAATGAGACTTTTGTTTCATAATCTAGTGCAGCAGCAGTAGAAGATTAGTGACATCATTTTATCGACTAAGAAAAGTGGCCAGACCAAAATGTTCTACCTTTGTGTTGGATACAACTTTCACTTGCTCACATCTATAAATAGATGGGTATGTGTATGTACATAAGATATGGTGCCATTGGTGGTGGAAAACAGTGGAGTTGAAGTTATGAAAAACTGGTTGAGGAAGGAGACATTTGGGCTGTTTCCTGTAGGAACTCAGCTGGGCATCCCCAACAGGTATCAATAGTAGCAGTCAATATGGCTACACAGGCATTGCAATTTGGGAATTTCTCATAAGTGAAATCAGTCTCTCTCTATTCTCCAAAGAAACTCGTGACAAGCTGTATAGGCTATAGCGTAATATCAGACAGCAGGGATCAATTTTAGTGCATCTTATTCAGGGTGGATTATTACTGTTGCCAGAAAGAACTTTTTGTTCTCTGCAACACATGGTTCTCTTCTTTGTGATGACCAGTGGCAGGACCCAAAGGAATGGCCTTCAGTTCCATCAGGGAGGTTTAGGGTGGATATTAGGAAAAGATTCTTCAGCCAGAGGGTGGTTGGGCACTGGAACAGGCTCCCCAGGTCACAGCACCAGCCTGACAGAGTTCAAGAAGCATGTGCAGAGCCAGGATCCAGATTTCAATGATCCTTATGGGTCACTTCCAACTCAGAATATTCTGTGAAATTCATAAGTTTGGCTGAATTAGGCACTATGAAATCCACTCTTAACTTTGGTTTAGCTCTGCTTGTCTGTTACTTGAAGCTTTATATTAATCAGGGTAAGTGTATCAGAGAAAAAAGTAGAAACTAGGGAAACGGTGTTAAAAATAATTGCCATGCTCCAGAAAGTTGATTTAAGGGAACTCAGTGGGAACTTTATAATTGAGAAATTTATACTAAAAGTGATATTTTTTGTATTTAGTTAATACGATAGAAAAACCAAAATCAACCTGGTAGTACTAGAAAAATATGCTCTAAAGAGCTGCTAGATGCTAATACCTAAACTGTACTAAGTGATAATGCTCTTATGCCAGACTGATAAGCACCTGTACAAAAGATATAGATTGCCAGCTAAATTAGTCTGGTAATCCTGATAAGTCCATAGTGAGGTCTGTAACATCTGCTCGGGGCAAAAATGTATTCAGTGAGACTTGCCTACCATCTATATTTTCAGTCTATGCACGTCAATCAAATTATTTCGGGAACAGCTTTAGCTTCTGAGATAGAGAAAATGGCCTTGAAAAATTCCTTCAAATCCATGTCCTTATATCTAACTTTTGGCAGGGTAAAAGATGATTCTTCCTAGGTTGTGGCTTTGAAGCTGACTGGGGCTTTCACGGTGGACCTAGATTGGAAGTGAAATTTAAAAATTGTTTGATCTAATCCTTCTTTTTCTTATTTTTATTTTTACTCTTTCCCTCTAAAGAAAGAGAACATTTGAAAGTAATGGTGGTTGTATATAAGCAACAACAGAGGAGTTGTCAAAAATGACTGTGTCTTGCAGTGCAGCAGCCACTTTGGATTATTTTCTTTAATCATTATCACGTGGCTAAAATGCATTCCTGAGGCTGCTCCAAAATGGTTTGCATAGTCTGGCTCAGTGATGTCACACAGGAATACAAAGGTGTTTTTTAAATTCAAGATGGGTTACAAATGGGTTATACTTACACACAAACTGTATTTGTATTGAATTCTTGCATGGCTTTATGAGTGGAAATAAGAGCATTACATAAAAAGCTAAGTGTGTGGTCAGGGTGGGCAGAACACAATTGACTGTATACTTACATGAGAAATTCCAGCACAGGGAAAAATTATTTATTTTGGTGGACACATATTTTATCCTTAGTACCTTGTTCTTTTTGAAGAACATACATTAAATCTTATTTAAGTATGTATGAGGTGGTTGATTTGTATGAGGCATCAAATGAATCTCTCAGAGACCTGACTGTTGATAAGGTATGGTAACCAAGAGCTTGGCAACTCTTTACACAAAACTTCTTTGTAATCAATACTACATTAATCATTTAGTTTCTGCTAATTTAAAATAGATATTCTTTCAGGGACTGCATCCAGCACAGTGAAATGTGATGTAGCATCAGCATTATTGTTGAATTGGGAATGGGAAGTAAAACCAGGAAATTTTAATTTGACCTCCTAGAACAAGTGTGGCATTTGTCTCCCTGCGTATAATTTATGCGTGGTAAACTGAACATTTTTTGTGAGACACTTTCCCTGGAAGACACCTTTCCTCAGACAGGAGATTAAAGGCCAGAAAAAAGAGATCACTCCAATAGCAGCACATGACCACTGTTGTCCTGACTGAATCCTGCCAAATAAGTTGTGACAGGAAGCAACATAATGGACAGAGGCTGTTTCAATTTGTTTTTACAGTATTTCACTTGCTTTTCGCAGACATTTGGTTTGTGAGGATTTGGGGTTTTTGGTTTTTTCACATGAGCACAAACCAAAAATTCGCATAAATGAAATAGTTGAAGAAACAATGGTGCGCCTGAAAGGGGGGAAAATGAATGAGAGAGCACTTTTCCAGTATGATTCATGTTAACAGAGCATAATTTGGGAACTGAAGTCCATTGCTTTGCAATTTATTGTAAGTGAAATTATTTTATCATAGAAATGGAGGACAGCCTCTTGGATGACAAATGTTTTCTTGTGTGTGACCTTCTCCCACATCCTTTTCTTCAAAGTTTAAAAGGGAAGAAGCTGTCAGTAGAGGTAGTAATTATTATAAATCTGGTCCCTGGAGGCTCTCTCATCTGTGCTTGTATTTAATAAATCGTCTTTTCTGCCTTTTCCAAAACAATATTTGAAAGTCTTTTGGGCTTACTTTTTTCTTCCTGCTTTTTTTTTCCCTCTCTCTATGTCTCATCCTATTGCAAGGCACATCTGTGGATTGCTCTGTTGGCTCCCTATGTTCTGCACAGAACAGAGCAGAAGTCTGTGATGGAAGTTAATCTCTTTCTCTGGTCATGACTAAACAGAAATGCCACCTAATTGTTGATTTCACTGTTTGTTTTTAAGTCCTCTATGTTTGGATCCAGATGTCACAGCTTATAACCATAAACTTTTCTGTATCTTTTGACCAAGTGGTTTGCTGGTACTAACAGCAATTTTTGAAGCTCCTCAATGCATGTACTACTTTAACAGTCTTCAGTTAATAAAATTTGTGGTTTTAGAGAATGAGGATAAAAGCCACCTATGTGAGCCTTCCTGACTACTTAAAAAAATTACTTCTGGGAACTTTCTGACTGTAGATTTTACTCCATTCTCTGTATTTTGTTCCATACCTTAAATTATTTTTTGTATATTATGCTCTTGGAGAGCACTTGTGAAGTAGAGCCAGAGATCATAATGGCATGGCTTCAGCCATGGACGTTTCAAAGCGCAGCAAGCCCGAAGTTTCTCTGCTCACTCTTCAAAAACACTATAAAAATGTGTACCAAACAGATGCTGTTTGGAGAATTTATAGATCCAGTCACAGAGATGGTGAATAATCACCATATGTGGTTCTCCTCTTGATAGAGGATGGCAAAAATGTTTGTCCATAGATAGCTAGAGGGGGTAGACAAAAAAAAAATCCAGTAGCAGTTAGGTTAATCTGTACATTCAAGCAAGCTTAAATGAAGGGCTTGCTTGTGTAAGTTTGGCTTGAAGGATGATTTTCATGCATTGGTTCAATATTAACAGGAGAGATGATGATTTGTAAGGAAATTTAGGCTTCTGTATTTCAGAACCATGCCCAATCTGTTTATTCTTTCTTTGACATAGGAGAGGGAACAAAATCAACATGAATGCTTCAAAGAATGATTCATCATATGATCTGCTGTAGGCTGAGCCCAGTTAGAGAGCCTGTTGTGTCAGTTGTCAATAAGGGGAAGCCAAGAGGGCTAGCTAAGATGCAGTCAGTGTGAGCACCTAAGGCTGGGCGTTGGCAACCCAATGTACTCTCTGGATTTCATGAACCTGCTGGTACAACCTTTCCCATGTTCCTATATTTGTGTCAGGAGTGTTCCAGGCCAATGAGGTTACTGCATTGCTTTGAAAGAAAGCTGCATGAGCTCTCAACTACTGTGTCTATCCATTTTATGGACTACTGTTTTACAGGTAACATTGTGTAACAAAATAGATATTACTTATGAGGTGTTTGTTCCAAGTCTGGCAACTTTATTCTTCTTTCTTTTTTTTTTTTTTTTTCTTTTTCCTGGAGGATTTCATCTTAGTTCAGAAGAGTTTGTCAGAAGGATGTTTTTTACATCCTTACGGGAGCTGATGTAGTCTCTGCATCAGCCCATCAGGCCTGTGATGGTGGGCTGTAGTACCTGATATGAGATGATCCAACAAAGGTGGCAGATGTTCTTTGGAGGGTTTTGTTTCTGATCCAGACTGACAAAGACTATTCTGCCGAAGTTGTTTAAACCACGAACACACACAGAGAGTCTGGCCATGACTAAGAATCTGTAACTCGGCGCCAATGACTAGTTTCCAAACATGTTAGTTATTCAACAGAACTGTGTTACTAAGATGTGACAGGCCATTTCGTGTGTGCCATCATCTCCCTCTCTGTACAGAGTGTATGTAAGGACCAAGGTCAACTTTGCCAGAGAATTTTATGGTTATTTCAATGGAACTTATCTAGGTGCAAAGAATGTGGCTGAGCTGATATAAGTTGCCTGGTCGTTTCTGGGGGCTGTTGACAGAAATTAAGTGGTCAAGTTCTTGAAGAAAGTGGGAGCTGGAGACTTTCATGTCTTCATATGCACATACATTTAAAATTATATACCCTTGCTTATTTTTGGAAGCACTTCTACACAGTTGCCCAAAAGCAAACCTGTGGTATATTTGCAGCATAGTCTGATAGCAAACTGTGAAATTAATATGTCCTTTTCAAATAATATCTATTGCATATCTTCTGTAAGGGGACCTAACTCAAACAGACAAACAAAAAGCATAATCCAGGATTTAATATGATTTATAAGCACAAAACTTTAAAAAAGATAAAGAGCATGTTTATTTTTATTTATTTATTTGAACTTGTTTTGCATGACTTTTGGGTGTTAATGCTGTGGAAACTGAAGACTTTTCCTTTATATTGCTTGAAACCTGTGGAAGTGGAGATTTTCTTTTAAATTATCAAGCACTTAATGAAATAACACAAATCCCTAAAGCATATAGAATACTTGAATGTCAATATTTGCAATGAGATCTGTTTATTAGACATCCTGATATGTTTGCTCATCTGTATGCTCCACTTCTTAGGAAGCTTCCAAAACTGTCTGGCATATACTTTAACCATTGGAAATGTGCTAGACTGCAAAACGTGCCCTTTTTGGCCAAACCCATGTCCCTTCTCGGGCATATTTCTGCCAGAGCAGATGTGGCATGCAGCTGAACTCTATTTACTCTGTGGAAACATCCAGCTCAAAAACATATCCACACTGTGAATGCAGTAAACTTTCATTTCTGCTGCTTTGCTGAGATCCATCCTACCAGTGAGTCTGACTGGGGGATTTGCCAGGGTATTGGTAGGGGAGATTTATTATCTTTAGAAAAATGGATAAATATTAGCAGGATGCTATTACTTGCAACAATGCAGTTCAAAGCCAGATCTTGATAAGGGGCAGAACTGAAAAAGATTTTTCATGGTGGTGTTTCAGTAGGCTCACTGGATGTTTACAGGAGAGTTGGCTGTGGAAACTGTGTGCTGGAAACAGTGCTTTACCCAGTGCTAACATCAAGTGAGATTTTTCTATTGTCTTTTTTTTTAAAGTAATCTGGTTTCCTAAATTTTAGGAATTAGAAACGATGTGAAAACTATGTGCCTTTTTTGGATGTATATATTTTTTATTAGATGGTGAAATTCTATGCAATACTTGCCTGCAATCCTCCCTCCCCCTAATTAGAATTGGACTTTCATGTGTTTCATGAGCTTCATTCAAGTGCAAGTGGAAGGGAGTCTTGGCTTGACTGGCTGGAAGATACTTTCACATCTATAGATGTGTTCTGTGAAGTAAATATGAAAGGGAAAAAATATACTTTGATAGTGTCTGAAAATGCAGTTAACACTGCCATAGGTGTGTGATAGAGAAGGGAGAAGGACTGGGGGGAAAGATTCAGAAGAAGAGAGAGAAATCAGGAGATGAGTGACAAAAAGAGCTCCTGAAAATAATTTCAAATTCCCTACAAAATACACAAAAATAAACAAAACAAAAAACCCCACAAGAACAAAATATATACTGAATGAGTCAAATTGTGTATTAAATGAGTCATAATACAGAAATTAAAAACTTCCATAAGCAGATAGCAGGGAAGAAAAATTTAACTATGGTAGTACTTCTATGTTCCAGGGTGTGGACTAAAATACTGTGTCCGGAGGAAAAAAAAAAAATGTATAAGGATGTATAAGGATCCCTATCTTATAATTGCACTAAAATAAAATATTTATACTCTCAGAAACATGTTAATTTACTTTTTCCTCAAGAACTATGTAAGAATATGGTCTAGCATAGTCAAGGGTTCATGGGAAATAAATGGAATGCATTATATTGAAAATGGATTCCTGAGGAAGATCAATAAATGCTATATGCAGCAGAATAAAGTTATCAAAATGTAAATATTTTAAACAAAACAGAATTTAACAATTTCCGAGATACACTATTCCCTCAAAGCACACTGAAGACATTTTCTAGTTTACATAATGTAATTAAATTCAAGCCTGAAGAATTCAAATTCCTCCCAAAGACATTATTGGCAAAGTGATTTAATGTGGTGATAAGGATGAAAATGTAACATGTTTGAAGGCAACAGGAGTTTTATAAAATTACATTTGAAAGCTGACAACAATTGTTTACAAGCCTTTTTTTAAAACTGCTCAATAGTGTCATAGTAAACAGACCTTTTCCTTTATTAGTAGCACAATCCTGTTCCTGACACAATTTGGGTCAAGTTCACCCCAATGTAACTTTGACAGTCTTACAAAATCTTTACCAGGAGAAAATGACCCATTTTTGTCTTGTGAACAGAGTTTAAGGAAAATGTGAGCCACTGTTTTTAGATTAGTAGTAAGCCATTTTGTGTATATTCTTTCAGCATTAACAGCGATTAGTACAGGTTTTATATACACTTTCTCACAGTTGTTTTTTTCCTATGATGGAGGATGTTGTGAGCCGAATGCTGCCTTAGAGCCAAGATCTCCAGGGATTCTGCCTTTTTTCTGTCACTAGCTAATCTCTTTTATTATATTTTAAACCCACATTTCATCAGCAAAACAGGGATATACTATTTCATATCTTATAAAATCAGCTAGTGGAAACTGCAATAGCTCTTGCAAAAACATTAATATCATATCATAAATGCTAATGTCCTTTGATCCTTTTATATTATGAGTGCTTCAAGTCTGGTAAATTAGGACTTCATCAGTCAGGTTACAGGAAGATTAATTCTGTGAAGCATGTCTTGGCACTGGTGGGGGGAACATCTCAAAAGGTGGCAATATTTTGCTGTTGATGAGTGAGGATCATTTACCTTGCTGAGTTGAAAGGGTTTCTAGCTAGGATTAAAAAGGGAGAGCTCTTTGTACAGTGATGCTTTCCACAGGAGAAACTTTACAGTCAAACTGTCCCTCTTTAAAGGATTTATTTGCTCTATAAGAATGTCATGGTGTGACTCCGGAATGAGAGTGAAATACTATTTATAGTGTTTAGCCAGTCATCAGAAATGACTAATTATCCCTCTCTTGGAATGTACAGGCTCTGATGACTCATGTAATATACTCTTATTATCTCATAATTTGGCTTTTCTGATGCATTCAAAAATATGTACATATGTATAGTAGTAGTAATTAACATCTGCCTTTCTTAAAGTTTCATAAATTACATACTTTGCAATTTTTAGGTAAAAACTATTGCAACTCCTGTGATGTCCCTCTTCCAAGGTGTTGTTCAGTCAGTCATTCTTGCACTTGTCATTTTAGAAAATCTCCTGGCAGGTTTGAATACATGTTAGTCAAGGAAGGAAGATCAAAGGCCAATCCATTTGTAGCTTCTCAGATCTGACCTTCCCTTAGAAAATATTCAATGAAAAGTTTAAAATGACTCTTTACAAAAGGGCAAGAGACTGTAGCAGAAAATGTATGAAATATGTAGTATGAGCAACAGCAGGACCAAACCACCAGTTCATCTGTTTCTGAACTGGAAAATCAGATTAAGTAGTCACATCATATGTAAAGAAAAATCTGATTCTTTGAGATTTGACGGTTTGCTAGGTATTATTTTGTAACTTTCATCTAAAGAAAGTACTTATGATAAAATACCTTGAATCCTCTAAACTGTGCTTTTATGTGATTATCGTTATTTCAAACTTATCTGAATCTCTGATTTTCTGGATTTTATATTAAAAGTCATCTAACTCTAGTGAAAAGTCAATAATTAATTTTTTTAAGTATCAATATATTTTGATTCCCTTTACTGAGGCAGATAAGGATAACTCCTACTCCCATTTTATTGCTTATATTAAAAAATTCAATTAGCAGGAACCTATCCATCAATTTTGTGATATATTTTCTCAGTTAAGAATTGTATTTTAATAGTGAGCTTGCATTTTGATCCCTGGGGGAAAAAAACAAACTAAATAGACAGTAACCTAATAAATAGGTTACATGGACATTGGAGACAGTTTTAATTGTCTTGATTCAGACCAAGGCATTTTCCTTTGGTCGTCCCTATCCTTGGTGACACATTGACATGAGAGACCTAGTCTGAAGATGGTCTTTTATTGTTTGCTCTGGTGGAGTCTTAATTTAATCTTCCCAACTCTCCAGTGGTTCCAGTGTACTATTACCCAGGGGAAGCCCATCTCAAAGGACCCTGACTAAAACCACTTTTATCCTTACTCTATGCATTGTTTGAGATGTTCAAAGCAAATGGGCTCCTAACCTGACCAGAACAGCTATGAGGTGCAGAAGACAGAGGAATAGCCAGTCATGACATTTTTTATGCAGAGCAGTAATGAGCATGAACCCACTGTGACTTCACTAAGAGCAATTCCTAGCACTTATCATACTGTAACGAGCTAAAACGTTGAGCATTATAATTTATCTTCTTCTTTCTAATCAAATATCTCTGGCATACTGAATAGGAAGTAAAAAGTAACACAATAGAGTGCAAATTTTATCACTCCTAATTCTACCCTTTGATTGGCTTCATATCCAATGATGAAAAAAATATCACCTTGTTGAGCAGAAATGAGAAAGAAAAAAGAAAAAACTGGAATCCTAATGTGGCTTTTGACCTGTGCAGCAAGTTAATTATACACCTGAGAAAGCATCTAGCATTGTCATGTTACACTGCATGCATTTGTGTGTGCACAAGACTGAATATAAATATGTGTGTATATTAGTATGCATATATGCTCTATGCAACATTGCACTACTCGTGCTCAGTACTTCCTGAATTTGTTCTTAAAGTCATTGGTTTTAAAGGATGTAAATGAAGATGAAGCATGACCCAGTGGATTTTAATGTATAGACAGTTACACTTGGTAAAAATAATTACTTAACTAAATGCTCTGCTCGACAGTGATTAAGGAAGGAAGTGATAGACAAGTAATGAAAAGTATATCAGTACAAAAAGTATCAGCAACTCAGAGAATATGATAAAATATCTTTAGTGGGATAAAATAAGCACTGCAGACTTTTGCATTAAATGGTTTTACTGAGGCTTTCTGTTTCTTACACTATTTTCCACGAAAGCTTTTCTGTCAGTGATGCAGTTTTCCGTTGCACAAAAGTAAACTGCCAAATCAGTGCAACCCACAGATAAACTAGAAGTCACTTTTACATTTCAGTCAACTCTGTCTGAGTGGTCAGAACGCAAATGTTCATGAAATGGTAATCACTTTCTTATATACAGAGAAAATGGAGGATCTGCAGAAGAAGTCAGCGTAGCAGTCCAGTATCCCATCCTGCATCTTCTGCTCTGTCTCAGACCCTTCCTCAGGGCTGGGCAGAGATATAGAGCCCTACAGCCAGCTCTTCCTCCATGAGCACTTCCAGGCTATTATGGTACTGGCATAACATGGTCCTCTTGTGCAACATATATGTCTCATATCTACAGTCTGGAGAGATATGGCTGCAGATTTCAAACCTAGCTGAAATTCTTTCAGTTGCAGTGCCTTGGAGGAATTTGAAGTGAAGCTATGGGATACATCTTCATCTGTTGTACGCTGTTCATCTGCATAGTGCAGAGAAGAAAAAATTCTTTGATGACTTAGACCAGTATTTTCTGTCTCCATACACATATTTAGGCACCTCGAGTAACTAGGCTTATTATAACTTTTACTGAGCAGCAAACTAAAAATCAAGTCACTGAATTATCTAAAAATAGGCACACCACTCTATTTAGGCTGTTACATTTAAAATTATTAATTTTCTAAGTTTATTGGCATAAATAAATTGTGATGTATTTGTATTGAGATAAACTCTGAAAAGTGCATGTCAAAGAGGGTACATGGCTTTGGGATATCATCTTTTTTTCAGCTGTGGGAAGCAGAATTACTTATGGGTTGCTATTATGGCAGGGTGTTTTCAAATCTGATAATTTAATTCAGAGGTATGGCAGATCAAAAGGAATCTGTACAGAAAAGAGATGTAACAAGAAAGGAACAGATACAGACAGGAGTTTTTTGCTGTACATGACATTCTAAATTAGAATGGCAGAAATCTCTGTCAATAAGATCAAAAGGTGGGAACAGAGATGAAAACACACTTTTTACTGTTAATTATTATAAACCAGGTAGGATTGTATTTGAACACTATTGGCAGAATGTTAAGAAGCTGTTACACCCTCCTGCTCCCCCTGAGAGAAGAGTATTGGAGCATTTAAAATTAGAAGAAATAGTTTCTGGATGATTTTAACACTCTTTTTCTGTTCACTATTAACACTAAGTGGCTATATCACCTAGCAGCAACTTTGTGACGTGCTCCCATTTTTTTTCTTAAAGGTAAGCATGAATAGCTGAAGTTAATATACAGGGATTTTAGCAGACCATGGTTATTGTAGGATACCAGCTTGGTCATTCAAGAGTGGTACTTTTTTCTGTGCCAGACATTTTTGAGACAGACATTTTTGATCTCTGAATTTTTTTCAAAGAGCGAAATATTGAGGCACTCTGGGGTCACTTAAGAGCCCAGGAAATTTCCCCATGCACTGAGGAAGCTAATTTATAGTTAATTCTTTAGGAGATTATTCAATTCTTCTTGAATAAATTGCATGCTTTTTTTACTTGCAGGTGTTTCTCATGTTCTGTTCTAAAGTGCTGCTTAGTGCTGCTGAGCACATTTGGTAGTTGCTGTGATGATCCCAGATGGAGCTGAATTTCAATGGGTATGAGTGATCTGCAGGGGTCCCAGATAGTTTAAGGGCTTTGGAAGCCTTGGCTGGGATTCAGCTCACACAGTGTGAATGTGTGTGTGTGTGTATAGGTATCTAGGAGCGCGCTAGGTGTCTAAGCACCCCTTTTGACTGGTAACACTCCAGTCAATAGAGTTAATGGAGCTTGGAGAGCTGCTTGGCCACCCGAAGCTGTTGTCTATTTCCAGATGTAATAAGTAACTCTTCTGACTTTGTTGACTACAACCATTTGATCTGCATTGGCTGTGATGGGAAACATTCAGATTGCAGGTAGGCACCCAAATTGACACATAAAAACTGAAGTGTCAGCCTCTGAGTCAAATCCCACCTACAGGAAGATATTGCTGATATTTTCACTTCATGACAATTTGTTTCTTGCACTCTGCTGTGAAACTTGCATGTGTGGAATTGCAAAATGCTTATACCTGGACAGGCCTATCAAATTCAATGCTGGTGTGAATAAATCCAATACAGATTTTTCAAAACAGTCTCATAAAAAGTTGAACACTGTGCTGTAAGTTCTATCCTTTTATACCCTCAAATTAGTGTCTTGTCTGCTACCATTGTGTCTTCTTCCCTTTTTGCATGGCACTTTCTGAGAGATTGCAGCTTACTCACCTATAACTTGCATTTCCTTTGGTATGTTTTAACCAAAACAACTTTTTCTTGAATATGAAAGTGGAATTCATACACAGGGATTGTGTTTTTCATGAGATTAGTTTAATTGTTTTTATAGCCGTTGGAGATGAAGTTTCTCCTCTCAGATCACAATTTATCGTGGGATGAGTTTCCTCAGGAGGCGTCTGTAGCACTGGCTACTTTAGTTCAGGTGCTGTCTTTTAGAGTAGTTAAAGCAGGACATTCCTTAAGCTCCTGCCTGTTCTTAGTTGCAAATGTGGTGCTGGCACCTTGCAATTGCTTTGGGGGCTGCTGCTAAGAGTCTCAGCTCCCCATAGCAGGAGAGAAGCTTTAATGTCATGCAGCTGGCAGTGTTTGTGTCCTTTCCTGGCTGTAGCTCTACGCCCCAGCCTTGTTCCCACTGATCCATCCAGTATAAAAAGCAAACTGCTTTGCACCCACTCACAGTGGGACTGCATGCGCTGGCATTTTCCTCTTGCAGCTATGTACTTAAACCACAGCTCAGTGCCTTCACAATCATTGGGAAACATAAAATCATACTGCATTGCTACTCTTTCTTTTTCTTCTTTGCACAGTTGTATACAGCATCAAAAAATGAAGGATTTTTTTTTTCATGCTTGTATCGTGAAATATTTCCATTTAGGTACTTCGGGGTATGGAAAGGGATTTTTCTTTTTTTATCTTATACGAGCAAACAAAATACATACAAAATCATTTACATATTTTGTGTTTCAAGATATTTTATTTCTTAAAGGAAAATTTGAAGCAGAAATGTTTGGGAAGAAAAGGACTAGAAAGACTTGGGAGGAAAATTGATGCTGCCTTAGATAACTAGAGGTGACTAGATGACTAAAAAAGTAATTTACTGTTCAGAAAACGGCAAACTCTACCCAACAGTCTTTACTGGTTCAGCCGCAAAATTAGGAGAGCAACTAGAAACTAAAACACAACTTGGAACAAAATTATAAAAGAAGAATAAAATACTAATCAATATAAATTAGAAGTAAGAAGTATGGAAAATTTATAGGGAAAGCCAGAAACAGAAAATGAAAGATTTGTGGTTGGCAAGGCAGAGGACAATAAAAAGATTTTAGTGTATTAAGAGCAAAAGTCCTAATCATATAAGCCACTAGATGGAGATAGTAAGATTGTTACAAGTGATTTGAAAGCACCATAAGTGGTAAAAAATATTTTTATTCTTCATTTTGAAAAATGCTTGATGCAGTCTCCATGTTATGAGTGTGGTAAGGCACTTCCCAAAAGGCCTAGAGGAAAGAAAGGAAGATGTAAAGCAGCAGCTTCTTGGACTAAGGAATATTTAAAATCAATAGTCCTGGACAACTTTCACACCAGAGTCCTAAATGATCTGTTGAGGAAATCTCTGGTTCATTAATGCACCTTATTGAAGGGAAAAAACCCATCCAACAACTCAAAACCAAATAAGCAACAAAAAGAACCCCAACAACCCACCACCCCCCACCCCCAAGAAAAACTCAAACAAAATCCAAAGAAATATTCCCACCTTAAAACATAGCTGATACTTGTGCAATAATTGCTTCGTTGTCATTTAAAAAAAAATTAAATAGTGTCTAATTACTAATGCAATAAATTGTTATTTTAGTTTAATCATAGTTAAAGCAATATAAGTAGATTATTTTACTATATATTACCTAGTTTTTTACTTGAGACTTATAATTTTATTGATAAAAGTGATTAGAAAAATAATAGAAGTGCATAGTTTTGGCCGATTGATGGCGCAATTAGAAATGCAAAAGGCATCCATTCATAAATAAACAGATGCATCCTGTAAATCAGAGTGCAAAAATAAAAAAAAAATCCTGAGTGTGAAATCTGTACAAAATTTCTTGGGACAACTTCTGGATTTATAAATTTAAATTTTTAAATTTTGAGAATACAATGCCTTGATTTGGTGATGAGTCTACAAGGTATGTTGCAAAATGTTAGAGAGTGTGGAAAAGATGGACAAAAAAAGTGAAGCACTGACTAAGCATTTACCTCACAAGAGGTAGTGATGAATCGTCTGCTTGTGATTTGCTCAAAACCCACACATTAGATAACTTGTACTGAACCAATACAGAAATAAAAGGGAAAGAGTGAGAAAGGAAGGATTATGCATGTTGGACATTTTGTTGTCAACAGTCCCAGTTTTCACTTCCGACTGAAAAAAATGACGTTTTGTGTGCAGGTGTGTTTGCAAATATATTTGACACACATTCAGACAAGGTTCTTGGTCCTGTTGTTTGCTTTTAAGGTCATATTTCTATTTAAAATTTCAAAGAAACTTCTGCACCAGTTATACAATCATTCACATTTTTTAACTTAAATTTTGTCCCACACTTAGGAGCAAAAGATGACAGGAGTGGCCATTTAGTAAAATTAGCAGCAATAGTGCCTAAAATGTGGGCTTGGTTTTATGTTGACTACATTCTGTTTGTTTGTTTAATAACTATCCACATCAATGGGAAGGAAATTCAGAAAAATATGACCTTTCAATTGCCACATGTCATCTGTGTTCAAACTACAAAGTACCAGAAGTACTAGCTTTAAGCTTATAAAAGTGCATATTGTTCTATTTCTATTTCTTAAGCTGTGTATGTAGAAAATCCCAGTTGCTTTAAAAGAGAAGCTCTGTAACTACTGTTACTGAACTGATAAAGTCTGCTTGGCAAAGATTTGTAAAGGCTCTCAGAATCAAAAGTGAGTCTGTTTACCTCCTGAAAACACTTTTATAGGAGGTTCTGGTTAGCCATTTCCAATAGAAAATGGAGCAGTTGATCAGATAGCAGCTAAACTAATGAAAAGCATCATGGAAGTGACAGGAAGATTAATTAAGTTCCTCCAGTTGTATTCACGTGTGGTGGTACAGAGTTCCTTTGGGTACTGCTGCAGTTAAATGGTATTCATGGTGACAAATATTGCACATTTCCAGAAGTGACACTTCTGAGTCAAGGGTAAAAAACACATTTGGTAGTTTTAGCCCGTGAAGAATATTCAAAACCAAAGATGAGCCTCTGTGGTTGTTTAAAATATACAAATGTAACTTGCTCCTTCCCTTCTGATCCTTTAGTGTAACCTCAGGAAATAACTAATGAATCACAAAATCTGCATTATTGTGTAGTATGTCTTAAACTACTCCAGATGGTTTCAAAATAAAAACAAACAAACTTCTAGCTGATATACTTAGTATATTTGATTTGAGACACAAAAATATGTGTGCTTGGAAACATTTTCAATTACTTTTGGAGGCTTACAAAACTGTGGCTTGTTTGCATTCTTTCTTTCTTCACCATGGTCACTAATAGGAATGAAATAACTTCAGTACATAAATTTCCAAATTATGTGGAAATTCTAGTTCCACTTTACTTGCAAGAATCTTTTAGTGTTTGGATGCATTTGATGAATTAGTAGGCCAAATGTGATTTGGGTTGTTTCTCCCATTTTCTTTTCAGAAATGAATGTTTCCAGAATAAATTTTCATTCTTAATAGCTGTCTCTGTACAGTAGACAAAATTTATTTTAGGAAAATCTGGAGACCTGTGAGATGTATGAGATCTTTTAGCCTACTACACATGATGCATAGACTTAAAATGTTGTGCCACTAGTGTATTTGTTGACTATTATTACACTTCTGCCAGCAAAGAGTTCCTCAGTGTGCTTCTGCATTTGCAAGAGATGATTTGTGGTCAGACTTATCAACTGATATTCATCAAAGCCAATTGGTAAGAGTTTGGGTATAAATTTAATATTAGTTGCCTCCTGGGAGAGTTCAAGACTGGAAGAGAGTTTTCCAGGAATCCTAGGGAATTAACTGGGTGCATTAATATTAAATATTAATTGGTCTCTGAAACAGACATGCCTGTGAGTGGCTTTAATACTTACTATGAAGGCATTGTGTAAATCAGTGGATGGATAAAAATCAGTAGAAAGCATAGAACAGAAGAGCTAGTTCATGAAGTGGCCCTCTGGCTCGAGACCAAATCAGGCGTGGGGAATAACCTGTATCTTTCCCAGGTCTGGAGAAATGTAGATGTGTGCTGTACTTTTGGGCCATGTGTGCTATCTGCTTTTTGTTTATTCCAAGGAGATGATGTCTTGTGGGTTGTTCTCCATTTTGAAAATCTGCCCTTCGCGGCAAAGCCTTTACCAATGTGAGAAAGGGCAGAAGAACTCAAGGTGGAGAAGCTAGTATGAAAAAAGAAACAGGTTGTTGGAAAAGAGGATTTCAGGGAGTAGAAGTTGCTTCTATTATTAGAAATAAGGATGAGGGGTAGCTGGTCTAGGAGAAGGTAATTTTTTTCTTGTTATGTTTATGCTATTGCTGAATCACAAGGGTTTGGGGGTTTTGTTTTTATAAGTGAACCATGCATGAAAATATTATAGTTTTGCAGTTGACATGCCTCTGTAGCAAAGTTAAATGCTGGTTAGCCTGTGCCGGCTTGTTGATGATTGGGAGTTTGCACCATGGGCTGACATCATGGACTAATTTGCTCATTCATTCTGCATGATCCTGCATGCCCAGGCTGGGTCTACTCAAATCTCCAGGCACACCTAAGTGTTTGCTGCTCCTGACTATGATTCTCTACAGCTGTTTTCAGCTGAATTGTCAATGCTTGCATTAAAACACTAGCCAGTTGGGATTGAAATTACCAAACTAAACCTTGCTTTCTCTGACAATATCCCACTCAGGGAATAATTTTTTTTTTTTTTTTTTTTTGTTCCTTGCTTGAAACCCTACTTCTTTTTGCAGCTTGTTAATCTTGTACTTGTGTAAACGAAAGCAGAGTTTGTCATGGAGTCTGTGAATTTGGACTGTGAAAGCTTTACAATGATTTTCCCTCCTACCTCGCATTTCTGTAGTTGAAATGAAAAGAAATTAAAGCTCTTGTTTTAGTTTCTTTGGTTGCTTTAATTGTATACTTACTCTCAGAACACAAATAAGATGCAATAAGGGGGGAGGTGGTCCTGCTTGTTTTACATCCTACAGGGCAAAACAAAATTGGAGGTAACATTCAGAACCGAGTAGTGGAGAACATGTCAGTCTCTGTGGCACTTTGGTGATTACATTTTCTGAGGATCTGCCCTGCCATCAGACAGCACCGAATTGATGCAGGTGTTGTCACACAACAGCTGTTTCAAGAAGGGCTGTTTGAAGGCAGCATGGTCCTTGCCTGACCACTACATCTACACAGACACAAGCCTTCTGTAGCCAGGCTCTCAGGTGAGCAGCTGATGGCATGGCTCAGCAGGCATATTGGCTTGGTGGAACGTCAAGACCAGAGTTTGCCCATATCTTGCAGGGTTTGGCTTCTGGCAGGATAACCCCAAGCCTTTTTTTCTGTGATACGGTAAACACAGCTTAACAGGCAAATGCTGTGCCTGGGTGCAGACTGTCTTTAAAGGATGTCACGCAGTGCCTCTGCAAAAGCACTTCAGAGCTGGAAAAGGAGCTGAAGGATTTCACAGAGAATTGATTCTCTGAGCTTTTACCCTCAGTGAAGGGAGAGGAGGGAATGCTTGTGCTGCAGTAGGCTCCTAATAGTAGCTTATACCTACTGCCCAGAGAACATTAGAGTGGTTCAGCTGAGATATTTTAAATCAGTCTTTGAGCATGGTATTTTCCCCTATAGCGAGGTGTCCTTCCCTGTATGGTAGAAGTGAAGGAGCATTATAATGATGAAATAAAGGGAAAGAATCTGCTGTGAACACTCTGTTACTTGCTGTCTGCACCGTGTAGTTGAAACATAGGCCGTGATTTCTAGACAGCTTCTTTTCTCTTATTTTCCCCAGGGGTTATTAGAGAGCATTTCTTCACTGTGATTTCAGATTTGCTCAACTTACATTGCTGTTGGTCAGTTTAAACCACACAAGAATTCCTGATCTTCCTCCCTTGTGCACTGTGGCGTCAAAGTGTGCTCCTGCACTGTGTGCGTTTTAGTTGTGAGGCAAAGCTTAGTTTGGAGTTTATGTGTACGATGTATCTCTTGTTTCAGGGCTTGCCTCTTCCTAGGGGCAGTTGAAATAAGAAAGGGCACTGAGGAAGGCTAGGTATCAGACAGGAATAGCTGTGGGACTGCCAGTGAGGGACAAGACTGAAATTCATGCCCCAGTTCCCCGGCAGTGTTCAATCTCAGTAACATTCGTACAGGTAGCATGAAACCTTGTGAGAGCAATGCTGCAGAGGACTCGTGCTGAGAGATGCATGGTGGCACTGTACACCAGGGCTCTTACCTCTGCTGCTGCAACTGGAGCATTCCTTGGCTGCTGTGCTGCTGCAATAATTTTGCCCAAAGTGATTGGACCTCATGAAATAGTACTTATTGTGTGGTGGTTTTACAAATAAGAAGTGGAACTTTAAATGAATTATACCTGTCATCCTCTTTCCTGTAGAATGAAAGCATTCATCCCATTAGATCCTATTATAATGAAATAAACGCTTCAGCATACTGTCCATTATTTTTTACCTTTATTTATTATAAGTATATTATCACTGATACATGCCAGACTGACAACAGGAAACCAATGTCCTCTATTGATTCAGAGAAGAGACATATGTGCATAAATGCAGACCGCATTGTCTTCACCACACTGCCGCACCAGTGTGTGTCAGATCCATCCTAAGGCACTACATATACGTGGTGGAGAGTATTTCGGTGTTTCTTTGGCCTTTCCTCCTCTGAAGTTGCTACTACTTCGTATAGCAGCAGGGACTGTGTGGGGACCTATTTACAACAAACTTAGGACCCCCCATTTGCCACAGAACAATAAAATACCTACCAGCTGCTAATGACTTATCAACCTGGGCCAGAAAGCAACTAGAGACCTGGAGGGTGAAAGGTTGCAAACTCCATTACAGATCGTCATTGTTGTACATCTCCTGTCCTCAAGGTTTGTTTTTCAGGCAAAAAAACTGTAGTTTAAAAAATCATTTCAGCTGTATTGAAATTGAGCTACCTATTTATCAGTTGCTTTTTAAAAATAGAAAAAGACGTGGCTTTTTCCAATATTTGGATTGAAATAATTTATTGAAGTGGAACTATTGATTAAAAAAAAAAAAAGGGGGGTACAGGATCTTGCAAAGTGCCAGGCATCTTTATCTTCTATTGAAGTTGGGGTATTGAGGCACTCAAAGCTTCTCCTGGAGCCTGCCCTTCAAAGAAAAATACGCTAACAATATACGCTTTGTCTTTCCCATCTATTATGTAATTGAGCACGTTATGTCACTAAATGCATTTACTGCCAAGAAAAAAAAAAAAAAAGCCTGTACAATTTTAGAAGGGCTTATTTTTTTGTCCAAAACAGAGTTAGGTTAACCAGGATATAAGAGCATGTCGTTGAGAGCCCGTTAAAGAAAAGATCTGTTTGTAGTACTCTTAGTCCTGATGTCACAGGCACAGCAAGGACATCAGAAGGAGGAGTCAGATTACAGTAAGAATGGGCAGTGCAGCATGCAGCCGGAGTAAACGCTAAATCAGACAGGGATTGTATCAGGGATAAGACTGCCTGCAAAGCGCTCATCCTGAGGAGGCACACTGCTCTCTCACGCTTTTCGTGCTGGGAAATTTCCACGTAATGTAGAATGAAAAAGCTCTGTTTTACATGTCAGCCCTGTGCAGGAGCTAATGCTGAACACACAGCGGTGGGATCCTGACTGCATGATTAATGAGAAACATAATGTATTTTGGTAAGTGTTAACCGTGATGTAATTCTGCTTCTGCTCACATTATCAATAGGAGTGATTATTACAGATTTCAGATTCAAGAACATTTCGTGCTGGCACGCACCTAAAACTGACAACTGGGGAATCCTGCCGGCTGTGCAGTTTGAAAGGATTCCATTGTCTGGGAAATTTTCTGTTTGAGTGGGCTACTGCGTAGTTCTAGCGGTTTGAAAAACAAGCTAGATAAGATGAACTCGTGCTAGGTTTGTTTTAAATGAACTCGTGTTTCATCTGCCGAGAGGGAATGAGAAATGCTTGTGAGGCATGGGAAGTTTTAGACGAACTTAACGTAATGGACGAGCTGCTACTGCGCTGTCAGTGCTGGGGAGGCACAGTGAACCTCAGTATTTCATTCAGCTTTTAGTTTGAAGAATTCAAAGATTCAAAGGCGAAACAACGTTTTATTTGCGCTGCTGCGATCGCCGAGTACTCTGCATTGTGCAGATCACCGGTGTGGGGCTGGCTCCTAGCATACCACAAAATGCATATTATTTGAAGCCTTTAGGGATCTTGGAGCTGTTAAATATTTGTGCAGAGTTTAGTTTTGTTGCTTGATGGAAATCTTCCTCAGGCTTACAGCTGAGCTGGCTGTGTACCCTAAAAACATGCTGGAGTGTATAGCTATGTCTAAGCAATGTAGCGCTGCAGTACTGGGCTGGGATGTACGATTGCAATATAATGCTGCAAGTTAGTGCTGTTAAAGAGCAAAGAAAATAAAATAGAGAATCTGGTGGTGTGATGGGAAAATGCTATCCCTGACTGGTTGAAATCGCTTCTAGTCTCACTGTTAATTTATAGCTGCTTAATACTTAGAATGAACACAGAGCTGGGAGTTGGATTTCTGGGACATTTAGCAGCTTTCTCAGTTTCATTAAATATTGAATCAGGAGTTCACTTCAAGCTTAAAGAGAATAACTTTTGTAATATTCTCAACCCTGTCAAAAAAGTACTGTGCCGTGTGCCAGGATAAGCATTATTTTTTTTATTTTCATAAAATTGTGTGTGTATGTGTGTGTGATTTGTCTTTAACAGTGAAATACATCAATTATGAAAGAAGATAGATTTTGATGTAAACTGTCCTAGCAGAAAAAAAAATATACCAATTGGCTGAGTTATCAGAACTGTTCGGTGTCTCTTTCAAAGATAAATTTTCAATGTTTTAGCTTTACTACATTTTCAAAAGACTGAGGAAGAATAAGCAAGCTTAATAGTTTTAGGTTCGAGTAATTTGGATTAAGTCTCTTCATCCCAAAAAGGTCAGTTAGGTTAATTTGCTATTCATTTCTTTCAGGTATTTTTCTACCTTTAACTGCATTGCAAGCACAAGATGAGTTGTTCAGGGTTTTTTTAACTACCGGTTTTCTTGTGTATGATTAGAAGTTGCATTTTCCTGAAGTTATAGAGTTAGGGTATTATGTATATGTTAGCTGCACGGTATTTAATTTTATCTTTTTTTTCCTGTTTATAATTTTCAGAAACATGAAATCGTGATCAAACTTTTTTTGGTGTTACTTTGGAAAAAGAAAAATTGCTGTATCACATGTTTATTTGTTTTCTGGTGCAACACAAGTTTTAAAATGGAACAAACTATTGTGCTTTCTCTCTGCTTTGTAGGAAATTTCACTTCTGAGAGCAGAGCTGAAAGTTTCTGCTAGGGAGATTCTCTGTCTGCTGTGTTCTGAAGTTTCCTCCAATATTAAGTTTTAAATGAATATTCTTCCTGTCTTTTGCATAAGAAAGCATGAGCTGAGGGATACTGTTTACCTGTGGTTATTCTGGGTATTTTCTTGCTCTGTTTGTGAGAAGCCAGAACATCTGTAATCTCACCTGTCCCTGTTACTGCACAAAGCAGTATTGCACAGAGCCGGATGAAAGCTTGACTGCGTACATCGCGCACCTACTTTGATTTCAAATTGCTACAGCCATCACATAGACAATATTGGAATTTTATTTTTTCTAAGGAAAACAAAAGATATTTTCCTTTAAATATTAGCAAAGAATTCTGTAGTGTGTTTTTTGGGGGTTTTTTTTGTTTGTTTTTGGGGTTTTTTTTAATTTGTACATGCAACTATTGGGCTACAGAAGTACAGAAAGGGAAAGAAAAGAAAGCATTTCTATATGTTTTTATGTATCTTGTTTTCTTTTCTGGGCCTTGTCTAATTGCTGCTGATGTAAGGTGGCATAGTGAGAATGTATGTGTGCAGCATTAAGGTTGAAATAAATATTGAAAATAATTACCATGGAAAGTAAGACCTAACCCTCTGACAATATTGTTGTTATAGAGCAAGTGTTAATGGGTGAAGTGAGTTTTTTAGCTATCAGAGAGAGAAGTTGCTAAATTCGGGAATTTGTCATTGTGTTTCTCTCTCTCTTTAAAGCTGTAGCCTCCAAGAAGATATTCTACCTTTATCTTACATCATACTATGTATATTATATTATTTGAGCTGAGACTTCAAATAATTAAACTCATTGTAACCCTTTTAAATTCATGAACCTTTCTTTTACATTGCAACCGAATTTTTGATGTAGTTGTTTAAGAACTCCTAATTTTCACTCACCGTGCTGTGCTTTTGAGTTTGTTGTTTGGTCACCGTGGATACATTTGTTACTTATTGTATTGATTTTGCATTCATCTTTTCAAGTTGAATAGGAATATGGAATTGTAATAATAATAGTAATAAAAATCCTACAAAATGATGTAGTATGTTTATAGAGTAAGCCAAAAGCCAATGAAAATAATAAATTTCTGTTAAGTGCTATCATACGGAGACGTTTTGCACTTTAAGAATATACATACATAGCTCAGAGCAACTTTTGCCTGTATTTATTGCCAAGTTAATAATTGAGCATAAAAGTCAGCTGTGACCGTTCTCAGCAGTTCCGAGAGGAGGAATGGTGGGTGGCCGTCGGTGCCACAGCGCTGATGTTGCACGCCAGTGAGGGGGACCGTCCCCTAGTCCTGCTGAGTGTGAGGGCTCTGCTGTGGCTCATGGTCAGAGCTGGACGCTGCCCCTCTGCCTTCCAAGGCCCCACTGGCCACTGTTGCCTTGGCTCGGCCACTCGCCGTGGCTGCTCCTTGCCAGCCTGGTGGTGCAGGCGGCCACGGGAGCTGGCTTGTCCTGGGGCACAGTGGCCCTGCGGCCGCTCCTCGGGCTGGTGGCCACTCTGCTGGGGCTGATGGAAAGTGCTCTGGGCGAGGGGAAGGGGCAGAGCTGCTGGTGCGTGTCCTGCCCCACACCACGGCCGTCGAGCCGGGGGAAATGCCGCAGTGATATTGCGGTTCTGGGACAGCGAGCACGGGTCCTGAGGGCTCGGGGAACATGGTCGGAACTCAAAGCAAAGCGAATCCTCTACCCCCAGCACCAAGAAAAATCACTGCCCCCATACTTTGCTCTTACTGAAGACTCTAAAATTGAAATTTTCAAAGAAAAGGGAGAGGAAAATAGGAAAACATTGTACCGTTTTTTCTTTTTTTTTTTTTCCCCTTCCCTCCTGCCTCCTCTGAACCTATTACTGTTTTAAGTAACTTCTGTTCTCAATGTTTCACATCAGGAAATTAATATACTGGGATGGAAATTAATATACTATGGGTTAAAATACAGCATTAAGGGAAACAAACAAATAATTTTTGCCTGAAAATGCCATAACATTTCTTCTTGTATGGTGGCTGTTTTAATTTTCAGTGGGTTTTTTTCAGTCAATGTTGTAGAATGTAGTAGCTCATTTCCATACATACTACTATTCTGATTATCACTTTTTATTTCTGGAGCACTTTCTTGAAGAGATTCATGCTGGATGAGTCATGGAAAAAAAGAGTACCCCCCCACTCCAAATCTCATCACCTCTTTAAAGAAAACATGCGTCGTACTAGCCGACTGACCAACTGCTGAAATAGGTGTTTTTCTTTGTTTCAGTGAAAATATTTGGTTGTTACTGGTTTGGTTTTAGGAGGTTATATTTCCTTCTAGGTTAGACACTGTGGAGGCCTTCAGTACAAATTCTGTTTTCATTTAAGTCAGGATGAATCGGTGTTAATAAGGCTGTGCTTTTAAAATGTTTTGAGAAGCACAGATACTGGATTACTAACTGTGTTTTATCGCCAGCCATCTACAATAAGAAAGTGTAGTTAATATATAATGGATGCTGTGTGTGACAGAAGAATTCAGCTGAGCAAGCCAATGTATAGGATCTTGAAAACTGCAGGAGCCTGATGTTTATATTTGGAACATTACAGCCTCCTGGGCAGTGCAGTTCATATCTTGAAGTACTGAATAATCATTAATGCATGTATACATAATAACAATTTAAAAAATCCTGTTTGAACTTACAGAAACTCCTCTGTGCTAGATTGCACCCTTTATAGTTTCTGTTACAGAAACTGTTCATTTAAAATGCCTCTAAATATATCCAATATGTTGCCATAAATAAAAGGTCCTTTTGCCATTTCACAGACAAAGAAAAAAAGTCATTCCAAGTGTTACTTTTCTTGTGGGTGACAGAATTGCTCCAAACCCAAAATTGGAATCAGTAGTTTCCTGCTTCATTAGAGAAGATTAGATCAGTTGCTTCAGCTGAAGGTCCTTTAACAAAGTGTGTGTGCGTTCACATGCTCACGTGAGTGTGTCTGTGCATATTTTAACAGGGATGATTGTAGAATTTAATCCTGCATGCCTTCCTAAAAAATGTCTTTCTTCTGTTAAGAAATTAGATTTAAGAAGAAACCAGATTTTTAAAATTTTCATTTGTTATCATACTTCTATTTTGTCTATTTTTATTTTTTTCCTAAAAGGCAAGTCATGTAAATTTTTGCAAAATATATTTGAATAATGGGAGCCTTTGACTGAATTATATCAGAGTCATATGGATTATACCTCTCTGTCCTTGTGTGCAAATATCCTTCCATGTTATTTTGATTTTGTTTCACAAGCTAGTGGCAATTCTAGAAATTCTTGCAATTACAAAAATGTTAATCGGGTTACAGGAATCCTTTTAAAGATTTTGCCTCTCATTGCACTGAAGAAGATGGTGGTATTTGAAAAAGGAGAAATATATTTGGACTGGGAAAAGGAAATATTTCAATTTGCTGCTAGATCATGAAAAGTTCTTGAAATACAATAGAGGTCATAAGGGCTTCAGTTTTTAAAAAGGAGATATTACATGTAATATACTGCAAAGATTAGTTTTGCAGCTGAAATTGCATAGATGATTGGTAACATTCAGAGAAAATGCAGCAAAAGAGAGAAATACCAAAGCTTGAAGTGTCCAAGATTGCACTTGAATTAAATTGCTGGGGATGAAAGTGGGAAGAAGCTTTGCTCTATTGTAGGGCTACGTCATTATATGGCAAAGCCACATTCTGTAGGTCAGCCTGTATGCTCAGTTATTTTAGCAACACTCTTTTGAGAAATCTACTTAGGGGTGAAAAATCTAATACACAAAGCTGCATTACTGGCATGCTCATATACTTAGACCTTCTTGCTCATTTTGTTGACCACTTCCTTCAGCTCATCAGTTTCATGCTCACGAACATGTTCCTCTTAGAATTTTTTTTTTCTATGTACATATGCACCACAAAGAGTTACTGCAATCTTGGTACGACAGCTTAAAGTAGTTGGCGAGGGTCTGGATCAAGTGTAAAATATGAAAATGCGACTGTAATTTCAAACTGGAATTGTAAGGAAGGCTCTTATGAGAGTTCAATAACTATACACCCTTGCCTCTTGTTTCCATCTATGATAATACCATTCTATCTCTTTTGATGCCTAAAATGATATCCATTTAAAATTTCTTTAGGTTTGAAAAAACGGTAAGGCACCTTGAGTCTTTATCTGGTGTTTAAACAAAAGTGCTTTTTCTCCCTCTGCATTTTTTTCCTCCTTTTTTCCTTATTTTCCTCAACCCCTCCCCCACCCCTGATTTAGCAAAAGTTACATCTATTTTAAAAAGGTGGGGTTAGATCAATCTATTTCTTTTTTTAATACATCTGCTAGCTGGCTGAGCCAGTTGTTTGGAAATCATGAGAAATTCTTTCATCACTATGGGATAAGGTCCTGGCATTTTTACCTAGCCAACTAATTTACTCTGTTTTGTAGTCCCTGCGAGTTTCAGAACTTAAAGCCATAATGTACCACTTGCTTTTCAAGTAAAGCTTGAAAAGCTCCTGGGGTTTGATAATGTATAGTATCTTCATCTCTGAAGCAGTTACAGGAGATACAGAAATGAGATTGATCGTGAGTGTCTGCTAAGTTTGGGTATGGCTGCTTGAAATTTTAGCATATGCTTAGGGTCTCAGAGGGCTTTGGTTCATACTGATAATTTTTATACTGTGTCTTGTTTATGTGTTCTGTTTATTACAATGCAAACCAACAGTCTCTTCCCAATTATCTCAATCAGAAAACAAGTTAGAACCTAAAAAGTGGGTTTATGCTAGAACACCCCCTCTGAATATTTAAACTGCTTTCTTGAGAACAAAGGAAAAAAAGTTAGGCTTAATTTTCTCTTTGAGTATTACTTCATAGTGGTTCTTTTATTTATTTACTTTTATGCTGTAATTGAAAAAGCAGATGGACAATTCATTCAAATGAAAGCCATGAAAATTTCTTGAGCTTCTTTTGTTCTTGTTGACCTTGTTTACTCAGTTTGTTTACGATGGAGTGTAGTAGGTTATGAAGATAGAGGGAGATAATGGCTGTGTTTTCCAATATCGTTACCTATCATTGTGCTAGGGATCAATACTGAATGAAAAAAAAACCCAAAACAACAAGCCAAGTCAAAAAACACAGAACCATGACAAGATCTGAGATTGTGAATGCAAAAAGAAGGCGCAGGTGGAGAGGAAGCCAGTCTTGGCATTGCAAGGAATATCAGTGCTCTTTTTGTTAAGCGAAGTCATTTTTCAGTAGTGACCTGAGGGTCTACTGTCTCTATAGTGCAATGTTTAGCAAATTAGGTTTTGTTTGCTGGTATTTACCTGTGATAGCAAATCCACTCACCTCCTGTCAAAACCAGCAATGTAACAGGTGCATTCAGTTTGCCAGATATGTGACTATTATGTAGCAAGCACACTGTTCCTCTGTTTTTCTATTATTACTGGTAAGTTGTGCTGCTGTGAGCAGCAAATTTTTCAGCAGTGGGAGTTGCATGGCTTGTCTGCTTTTAGGTAGCATAGAAAAAAGTAATAATTTCGCAGACATATGTAAAACTTTACATAATCTCGTATTTAACTTTGCAACTCCTGTGTTTGTAAAGCACAAATTCTAACAAGCCAAACAGGCCATAAAAAGCCATGTATGCATATGTAATGGTATATTTAAATCCTTTTGCTTTTTGTCCCCTTCTGACTGAGGGCATGGCAGCCACATGAATATGGGTACTGTAAAGCCACTGAACTGTATTATTTCTAGTATCCTTACATGATTTTAACACTCAAGACATGATGTAATAATTTACAAACATTTGTCTCGCCAATACTGACCACAGTCTGTCTGCCATGTAAAAGTGGTTGTTTAGTCCTCCTTTCCACATATAGTGCTAGGGCAGTTGCAACAGCCTCCTAACAACACATTTAGATTCTTAGGCTTAAACCTTAGTAGCCCTGAGTACTTGGAAATTGCATTGGTCTGCATGGCATGATTTTTCTCTCCCCATTCTTTCTATATTAAGGAAGGTTCTGAAATAATAACACTTTTTCTTTTCAATTGGGTTGAGGTAATAATTTTAATTACATTTATATATTTCTAATGGTTTTCCCTTTTTTTCTTTCTTTTTTTTTTTTCCTCCCAATCATTTGCAGTATTTTGGTAGAACATAAAAGATATATTCTTACATAGGTATAGCTGATTGGGTATGCTAATTAGCAGCCCATCCATATTAGCATTTAGCTCTACACACTCTAACAAAGCGTTCAATAGGTTACCTGCGTGAAAACATGCAGGTTTTCAAGGCTGAAAGAATCAGTGGCCTTAAAGAGGGACATTGCAACATATATGCCCACAAAAATATTCTCCTTCACATGAATGAACCGAATGTAATAAACAAACACGGAAAGGTTGAATACACATTTAAAAAAATCAAAGCAACACTGGAAATCTCTCTAACAACGTAGATACAATCAAAATGTGATCGTGGAAAGACTTAGAGTGTGTGAAATGTATGTAAACTCTGCTGGCAGAGAAAGGGAGGCAGGCAGCAGGTAAAGTGGGGTGGGCTGCTGGTGCTGCAGCAAAATGGTACTGGCAGCACCACCCTTCACAAGCACTCCAAGATGAACAAACAAAACTGCTCTGTTTTGCCATAGTGACTAGCTGGAAGCAGAATTGTCATCACATGCTATCATCAGCACACAGGGAATAAAATTTATTTAAACAGTCTGAAATTAACATTGTGAAGGCCATGAATGACGGTGCTATATGTCACTGTGGGCACCCAGAAAACTCTACAGATTTTAGGAAGAAAATGCAGATGTGTAGAACATTAATCTATTTTTACTTCTTATTATCCCTTTGCCCTGTTTTTTGTTTTTTTTTTTTTTTTTAAAGTTAAATATATATAAAAGATTCAATGTAGTGGTGAAAAAAACCCCAAAACTGTCTCAAGTAGGCAGTCCTTGATGGTACTTAGCATTGAAAAATCATTAACAATTAATACTCCTAAAATATTCCTCAGTTTATTCTAACAATATTTATGTGAGTTGTATAAGCTTTTTGTGCATTTGTAGTGGGAAGGTTTCTTCATGGGTACATTTACAAAGATAAAAATTGCATGATACTTTATTGTAATTTATTATAGGAGGGGTTTTTTTAAATGTTAAAAGCTGTGCCAGCACATTTTCAGCAATACAAAACTCACTTTAGATTCATCTGAAAACAGAAATATTGCTATCTGACCTCAGTATATAGTCAAATGTATTATGAATATTTTATGTCAAATATCTGTTTGAGAGACTCCAGCTGAGCTAATATCTTCCAAATCACAAAGATAAGAAGAAATAACGGTAATTATAAATTCTTAGCCCTTTCTAGATGCTCACAGCAATAGATGGCTAATGCTGTCAGAGAATGTTTACTATGATAAATAAGTTAATCTTTCAAGAAATCTTTGCGAGGTGCCTGTGATAGGCAGATTTCCAGTTTTGCAAGTTTTTCTATCTATGTAGCCAGGTTCTGTTGTAGTAAATAATGTAGGGAGCTGATTTTGGTAGTAAATTAGTTGAGATAATATTGATGGTTTGTCTGAAAGAAGTTGAGTAGCTTTTGAAATCTGTTAGTTTTATATATGTATGTATGGCAACTGCTAGCACGTATCAGGAAAAGTTCTTTCGAGTTCAAGAATCTTTCAGAAAGAAATCAGCTTTCCTCACTGATACTGTTTTTACTGAGTCAGATCTGCTCACAGTGAAGGAGGAGGTTTCAGAAAGTAATTATTATTTGTAATGAACTGTGGAAAGTATTGGACTGTGCTAACAGATTTGCTTGAACTCAATTTCATTTACTGGACCTAACATGCTGAGAAACTTCCATGGCCACCAGAAAAGTTAGTCTCAGCTGCGCTAGAAATAATAAACTAGACCTATTCTAATTAAACATAACTGCCAAATAATTTGTAAGTTGTGTTTGATGTCTCCAATAATTCCAAATGTGAATTAAATGCTCTTTAAAATCCTGAAACTGATCATTAGCAATGTAGTCGAACTGTAGTGCCCCAGTCGGGCAGCAGGTCTGGGGTGGAGGCAGCATTGATCCAGTGATGGTGAAGGATTTAGCCATTTGGATTGCAGATCCTCTTTAAATTGTTTTTCTCTGTACCTTTGCCAGAAGGGGCAAAGAATGTGATGAAAATACGAGCTTGGGTGGTTGCATAATTTGAATTGAATTGGCCATTCCCACTTACAGGAAGATGCATCTGCAGGAGGGAAGGCGGTGCTGCAGATCTCACCCTGCTAGAGGAGCCCTGCACACCTGTGGGGCAAGACTCCATCAGTTCCCTTGTCCACCTGAGCTTTGATGGTTTCCATAGAAAGGCTCAGGAGACAACAGGCAATGAAAGTTACCTTCATTCTTTTTTTCAGGAAGCATTTTGAAACCACCAACCTCTTTTCTATAAACTAGCATGCAGGTTTCTGCTGCAAACAAGTATAGTCATTATTGTTCTTATTCATTTCCATTAGCAAGTCATCTGTGCCAATAAGGATAATAAGACATTCTTTAGTCAACTGAACTATTTAGTTCTGTGCCCTCCTAAACCCATAGCAATTCCCTGTTAGGTTTTCATCTGCAAGGAATTCATCTGTGTGTATAGGATGGTGGCTTGCAAGCTTTCCTCTGGTTATGTGCAAGTTACGTAGAGTATCTCTTAATTCACACTAGTCCTATTTAAGTTTTATTTAGTTTCCTGGGGGCAACCACTCCCGTGCCTTGTTGAACTGGGATGTCTTTTTTGCCTCATTAAGGCACATTATTGCCAATATCGTTACAAAGATTAAGACAATTCAATGAATAGTTTAGTGGTTTATGGTGATTCTCCTTCAGTTAACAGACTGCACCTATTAAGGAGAAGAGCAGCAATAAGAAAAATCTGGGGTTTCTTCTCTTCCCCACCTCCCTCACCCCCACCTCCACCCCCTCACTAGCAGAGGAGGCTTAACATTTTTCATAGAGCATCATCTCATATAGCTCTGTTGAAGTTTATGACCACAAATCACATCAAGCTATCATTTCTGTGGGTTTGTAGCTCAGCCAGAAAAAGCTACATGTGGGAGAAGTTCATTTCTAGTCTGCAAGATTTTAACATTTGCAGTTGTGTGTCTGAAGCTACTGAATGGACGTGTATTAAAATTGAATAGGGGTAATAGCTCCTAGTGACAAGGAAACTGTAATTTATAATTAGAATGTTGGTTTGACTTTTGAATGTGTCATTTTGGAAAGGCCAAATAACATTATACTACTATAATATATAGCAAATATGAAATTTATAGTGAACTTTAGGGGGAAAGAGATAAAATCTTGTACTAAATCATGTCCAATAAGAGGCCATTGCCTATGCTTTTAGAGCAAGAGCATAGACTTAAGAAAATATTCTCAAAAATAAATTTCCATTAAAAAAAAATTAAAGGGTTTTTAGTCCCGTTGGGTGTGTATGTGCACTTACTGCTTTACATGGGTTTCTTCAGTGCGTGATAGCTCTAAGAGCTAGCTCATGCCACCTTTTCCTAGCTTTCAATGAGCAGAAAGAATCCTGAAATCCTGTGAGGTGGTAAACCTAACACAAGGGGCTTTCTAGTTGTATTCTTTTGGCCTTTTTTTTTTCCAATTGGGCTAAAACCAACTTGCTTACATCTGCAGAGGAAGTCGTAGAGAAACACTGAAAGGTCTTATTAATGCAAGAAATGGATATTTGGTGGGCACCAAATTCTCAGCAAGTGGCCTGTTCACTTCAAGCTATCAGACACTGAATTACACTGACTTTCTTCAGTCTTTTTTTGCTGTTCTTGGATTTCCACCAGTCTTGGTAGTTTGAGTTTTCCAATTTAGTAGCATGACCAGGCCTGGTCTTGGCAATGCTCTACAAAAATGCATTGGACAGTGCCCAATGGGCAACCTAAAGGTGAACTCTGCATTGCTTTGTTTTGTGTCCCTGCTGCAATGTTCTTCTACATGCAACTTTAGGAACTTCATGAGAGTTCTGTTAATAGGGTTGAGGCTTGAACTTGGTTGCAGATTTATTTTACTTTTGCAACTGTTGGAACTATAAATACTCACGTGGCTGAACACCTGGGTCATTTGATGCTTTCTGTGAACTTAAATGGTCAGTTAAGTGGGAAATAAAATGTTAATTTTTTTGCCATGTGGTAGCAACAGAGTCTACATAGCAACATGAAACAGCTGTCTGTGCTCTAGGTCTTGTCAACGTATTTTAAGTATAATTTAGCTGTCTGAAGAGTGTAATAAAGAAATCCTATCACTCCCCATTTAAATTTTATCTATATTTAGACAAGATTATTGCATATACTGCCCAAGTCCAAGTGAAACAGAATAGCCAGAAATACAGGTTTGGGGAGTCTTTTCTTAGATGATAAATCAAATCTTTCTGAAATGCATGAACAAAGGCAACAGATTTGTGAAGCTACAGATACCCTGTGTTTGACTTAGAGGAAGAGAAACTGTGAGGTCCCAGCCTAATGCAGATATGTAGACAAAAGAACTGTGCCAGCATCAGCAGTTTGAGGCTGAAGAATCTTGTGCAGATCTTGAATTTTGTCATGGTTTGGCCCACATTGCTGAAATTTTCTCAGCATTTCAGGTTAACACACCCAAAACATTCTGCTGTGAATCAGGTGATTTATGTTTAGTTGCAACTCCAGATCTGTAAAATTGGCTTGAGCTTAAGCTCTGGAATGCAACCCTTATACAGGAAAGCTGTGTTCGGTTTCAGGTTTCTTAGAGGCTTGCATGCAAAATTGCCTCATTACTTGAATTGATACCTCTAATTAAGCAGATTCAGTGTGCTGCAATAATTGTCCTTTAGTATTACAGCTCAAACTTGTACCCAGTGTAACTCTCCTTAAGCCACTGGAATAATTTAGAGACATAGGCCTCTTCTCAACACACTGTCTTTTTTTAGTAAGATTATGGGAGTTTTTAATGCCATTTCTAGATACAAGAGGTGTGTTCTTGTTACTGGAATCATCCTGATTTTTTTTAATGATGTCAGAAATAAGAGATGGATGTCTCCTTGCATCTTTGGCAATGTACTTAGAGTATCTTCATTTTCATCTGATGTTTATAGTTTCATCATACATTTCTCTTCTTACGGGGTGTATCTTGGTATTTTGTGGGTTTGTTTTGTTTTTAAAGAAAACAGTGCCAAATTTTGGATTATAGAAGCAAATTCTCTTGTATATAGTGATGTGGGTTGAGTATCTGGGGTTTTGATTCGTCCTTCAAATTCAGCACCCTTGGTAAGTTTTTAATTCCTTTCTGGTAGAGCAGCAGATCTCTGTTTAAAACTCATTGTTATGGAACATTTTGAATATTTAGTCAGATGGAATCACACAAGTAAGAGATGGACGCAACTGCTGCATCCATGAATTAAAAAATAATTAACCTTTCTGATATTTCTCTGATGTGAGGGATCGGAATAGTTAAATACGTGCAAAAATATTTGTAGGATTGAGGTTTGTCTGTGGCTTAGCAAATCCTTGCATTTCTATAGCAATCTGACAATTGGTTGGCTCACTTCACTAGTTTAATATAATTTCATTCTTGGAAATGTATTATAAGATTACCTCTTATGGAAAACCAAGATGATTACAGCATGTGAGGCTCCCTTCACTCCTTAGCGGTGGAGTGGGAGGTTGGGAGGAGAGATCTAGCTTGTCAACACATGGTTCCGTTAAAGGCTCTTTGCTCTTGTGTGATCCTCCTCACTTCTCAGGTTTTGTAAGGTTCTTCTGATCAGATTAATATACCAAATTCATTATAATTCAAAGGTTTTCATTTTTGTAGAGGGGGGTGACTTTCTCATCTTGAGTAATAAAAGCATATTGAGAAATTACCTGAAGCACTTGACACAAAATTCAATTAGATTAAAGTCTGTTGACTAAATTGAGGTATTACTTTTCTATTTTAATGTCAAAAAAGTAATAAAAATATTAGGAATGTGTACAGTGATGTGATGCAAAAAAGTTGAATTTAATTAGGTCTTCACTCCAAATAGTCGAAGTGAAGCAATGCAATGACTTAACATGGATCAGAGCAAATATATATGTATATAGCATACCCAATAACGTCTGGAATTATAATAGATAGAGTTAAAATTGTGAAGCTGCATGATCCTGATCCTTCTAATCTACATAGATTGTCAGAGAAGTGTGCACTGGAATTTTTCTCCTCTTGGTACTATATTCTACTTTATCATAGCTACAAGACTTGGTAGAAATGGCTCTCAAAAACCACATTTCCTTTAGTATGTCTCAAATAACTGTGTAATGCAAGAGAATCAAAGGTATTTCTTTCATTTTATTTTGCCTTTCCAGCAGAGAGAGCCTTAAAAATAAAATAAAACATGTCAACTGAGACTTTCTTTTCCTGTGGAGTAAGTTTTAGTGTCTTATGCCCAAGGCTTGATTTTTTTCAAACACCTTAGGAAGGATGTAGATGAGAAATAGTCTTTGACTAGAACAAACTGAAATGTTTGAAGTAGGTTGTTTTTATACTAGACCTGTTTCAATATATATTTAGAGCTAGTTTAAGAAATGCAGAATTACAGACACTTACTAACTATGAGGGCAAAATCAGTGACTGTCTAATTTGAGTTTATGATACACACAAAGTGAAATTTTAATAGCTATATAGGGCTAGAAGTAAATATTTTAAGTAGGGAGATCCATTCTTGGTCATACAAAGTTATTTAAATGTTTTATAACACTTTCCTGTGTTTGGTTCCTGGAACCGGAGCTATAAAATTTTAAGATGCCTTGATAGAGGACCAGAACATAGCCAGGCTGACTGAAGAATGGTAAGGTACTATTCAGGAAAGGTACTATTACTTGAGAGTTAATAATATTTCTTTTTCTTTTAAGCAAGGGTTTCAGGCTGTTCCTGACCTATGCAAATAGGTAAAAATGCAGATGAATAGTATTTGTCCCTTTGACCATGCCTTGGGGTCCCTAGCCAGCAGTGAAATCTGCATATTGGTATGCAGACTGATCCTTGCCACCTTTCATACCCCTGCAGGGGGTGGTTTTCCTTGTGGAGTTTTTGTTTGGTTGGTTTGTTGTTTTGTTTTTTCTCTTAGAATTTTGCCCATATCAAATGGTAACCAAGATACACAGGATGCTGGCCTGAGCCTTCTGTTTGCAGCTACAAGCTGTGTGGTCGATTCAGGAAACCTTATAGCAAAATGTGTGTCAGAACCTATAAAAATATCTTTGCTCTTTTCACGAGGAAAAAGCTCTGAATAGAGTGAATAATAATATGGGGATTTATCATGGAATAATTTTATGAAAAATGATACTAAAACACACTTAAGGAACACCAGGATAGGATAAGGAAAAACTGAAAAATCATAACTTCATACAGCTTAAAGGAATATGAAGATCTTATTGCTTAGGTTTGCATTTTTTGCCCAGTAGTTTATGCTGCTTTACAGAAAATTCTTGTGTGTACTTGTGTAAATGTGACTGGATTGTAATCAATAGAATTATCCACCAACAAGCACAATTTATATTAGCCAGGGGCAGGGATTCCCATTCATTAAATCTGTGGAGGACAAGCCTTTATCTATTTCCGTAGATGCAGCCTGGAGCATCCAACATGTCATGGATTAAATAAATTGGGCTTGACATGCCTGTGTTTCTGGAAAATAGGACAAAAATTTCTTTTGTCCTTTGTGTCTTGTCTGCAAAAGCAGCAGTGCTTTTCCCCCACCTATAGAGAATGACAGGAGATAATTTTACTTGCTTGAAAAAGTTTTTTAAAATTATAGGCATATTTTACGTAGAAATTTGAAAAACAGACCTGCCAGCATTTTCACAAGTGTCAAGGGAAGGACAGTCAGCCTAATAACTGCCACATATTCCAGCTCTCAGAGCATTTGCCTAAATCTGCTCCATCAGGTGTAAGCTTGCCAAAATTGAAGTTTTCATAGTCCTTTTTTATAAATAGCCATTTTGTTAAAACTTCTCCACTGTAAAAGAATGTATTCACTTCCACAGAAAAACATTAGCCCTGAGGTCAAGGGATTTTTGTGGACTGCTGGAAACCTAAGCTAAATTCCCCCATGAAGTGAATACACATTTACACAAATCTAAACTGCTCCAAAATGATATCATTGTGCAAGTGTCCCCAGTTAGTCAACAGCCCAACTACTGGGACATTCCCCTGAGGCATTGGGGACTTACAGAGCAGGCTTCAATATGCTTTGATTAAAATACAGACCTTGATTTCTTTCAATTTTTGAAACTTTTAAAATAATTTGTTGCAATATTATGCATGAAAGTGTAGCTTCCATGTAAATCTGAAGAGAAGATAAATTCTGACAGATCTTTGTAACACAGAAAAAGTTAAATTTTTACAGTTTTCTCTCCTTGTCCACAAGCAATCCCATCTTGAAGCAACGCATCAGCCAAATTAACACAGAAGAATAGATTAATTATCCGTAACTTTGTAATTGCAGCGGCATGTGCAAACCCACAGCCTGATTCAAGGATTATCAAAACATAGTTTCAAACTGGTTCTTTATGACAGAGAACAAAAATGTTTATAAAAGTGAATTCAATGTAGTCTGTTTTGTCATGTTTTCTCTGCTGCAGAAGGGTCATGGCTGGGATCTGTTATGATGAGAATGAAGGTACCCTGCTTGGGCAGTGGAGTCAGTCCTTTGGAATTTGTATTTTATGCTTGGGGTTTTTTTTCCCTTTTTTTCATTTTTGTTCTTTTTCTTTTTTTCTTTTTATCTGCTTGAAATATTAATCAAATATTTTTTTTTATGAGTCTCACAAAGAACCAGATATTGATGGGTCTGAGCTCTGATGCTTGAGTCGGCTACCACAGACCCTGAGAGGAGCTCATTGTGTCACAGAACATTTGCAGGACCACTTTTCATTGGCATCTGTAACACTTTTTCCCTGCTCTGATTTGTAGGGAGTTCCATTCAACTCCACAGCATTAGTGTATGTGGGGCAATGCTGTTACAGAACACTTTATTTAATGCATTCATGTGATCTTTGTCATGGAGAGAAAAAACAGTGTTTACTTCACTGGTACTGACTGATGAAACATTCTGATATATCTTTACCTGTTATATTGCACCATAGCATGGTTTTATTTTGCTTACACTTCTTGAATACAGAGACTTTGTAGTGTGTGGAATAGCTAATTTTTTTTCATTGTAATTTTACATATGAAAGCACTATTCCACAGTTTTTGGTGGAAACGAAAACATTTATTTTGTGATATATTGTGCTGGAACACCTAGAAACTGTGTTCCAGCATATCATATGACACATGTTTATCTCTCTTTAAAAAGGGGGGGGGGGGAAGTAAAATCATTTGAATTGCACAAGAGCAGCATGTGATTGCACTAAATAATGTTTGGCAAAGATGTATTTTGTGGATACAACAGAGTTACACAATTATTACTATTTACGTATGCTATAACATGTCCTATTTAAACTTTATTAAAACTAAATCTATGACAGGATATAGAGTTTCCAGAAGACAACAGTTTAATTGATTCTGGCCAAGGTTCAAATTTCTCCCATTGATTTCCAACATCCCATTCTTTTATTTCCATTCTTGTTTTTCCTGCTGCATTCTTACTTCCCCTTCTTTCCCCTCTACTTTTCCCTCTCCCAAATTTGATGTGAATTCCTTGCCCTTAGCATTGTCTTCAGGGTTTTGTGCTCTGTCAGCACCAGCTCTCTTTTCATGGCTCCCTTACTGAACTCAAAGCTCTGTCCTGCAGTCCAGAACTGCTGATCACTTGCATCCCTAGTTTTTTCAGACAGATAAAGAATGGCCGATGGGCTGATCAATACAGCAAAAAGGTTCTAAGCAAGTCAATGACACTCTGCAAATTCCTGGTGAATTCCTCATCTCTTCATGCTGGAAGGCTGCTATGTTGTTAGGGGTCATGCTTTTGTCTTCGGTATGTTCAACTCGCCGTATTGCAGTTGCTTTAATTAACCTGAAATTTTTGGCAGTGGGGCAAGAAAGCAACATCTGATTGCCAGCTCCATTAAGATGTAAGCTGATCTCTGTTGCTTAACGCTGAGGGGAGTGACTCTAATCTAATCTTCAAGTACTCGGGCACTTAGCAAAAGATAGGGAGATTTTTCTCTCCCCAGTACAGCTGGCATTCTTTTTTCTTTTTTTTAATTGCCTGCTGATGAAAATCCAGAGTATAGTCATTGCTGACAGAGTGCATGTGTGATTTGAGATGGCATAAAATTCTGTTCTAGTAAGGTTCCAACTTAACAGTTAACTAAATATTTTATCCCTCTCTGTGGGGACAGCAGACAGCCAAGCACTGTCTGTTTTTTCTTTGCTCCTCAATACAAAGCATGGGCTGCCTGCTAGGATAACTTCAGTTTTGCATCAACTTCTTTTTCCAGAAACTCTCAGTCAGAGAGCCTCAGGCTCTTGCTTTTTGCACAAACAGCTGTATCTCCTGAGGACTGAACTTGTTTCATTTCATTAAAGTATAGTATAAGTTTTATGAAAAGTAATGGGTTGGGGTTTAGAGACAATTGGGCCGCATGATCAAATATGGGTTTTTTTCTGGTTTTACATCCTGAGATAGAAAGATATTTGTTTTGGTTTAATTTTCTTTAAGAACTTCAGATATTTCATTCAGAGTGGGAGTTAAGGTAATTCATTGTTGGGAAAAGTTCCTGAGCCAAATGACTTAAAGTGTTTTTAATTTAGGAATACATACACACAAGGAAAAATTATGATGTGACCTATAATTTATCTTAGCAAGTCTCTTTCAAGCCACCATGAACTGATAAGCTCTTTTTGTTCAGGAGCCTGTCCTGTAAAATGCACTTCTATCTACTGTGGCAGTGCTCACTATCCATCAGTAAATACTGTGTTTTGGTTCCATTCTTCTTTTTCCACTTATTCTTTTGCCTACCTATGAAAGATCATAAACCTAATAGTTTTAAACAAATATGTGTTGGGGGTTTTTTTGTGAATCAAAAATTTTGAGACTGTGATAGTTTCTGATATATTGTGGAAGCATTTATGTCTTTATGCATGGGACAGAAAAATGAAAAGTGTGGTTCTATTTCAGTAAGTATGCACTTTTGTCACATACAGGCAGGCCTGTGTATGCAACTCTGAGTTAGCTCAGGAGGGAATCATGGTCCAGGGTATGCAACACTGGCATAGGCTGATGGAAGTATTTTCATGTCCGTTGTTGTGTTCTGCCTGTGAGACTAACAGCCAAGTGCAGCTGCAAAACTGTAGATTTTCCGTCACTTTTTTCTCAAAGTACCTCTCTCCTTCCTTCCCTTCCACTCTCTCTGTGGAGCTAACCTTGGCTTTGCTCTTTTGGCTTGGATTCTGCCATGCTTCTCCTGACTCCATCACTTTCTGAAGTCAATCTACCTGTTACTCAGTAAAGCAAAAGAGGTTTGACAGCTAGCAGAAGAGTGAAGTGACACCCTGGAAACATGCAATCACTTGGCATTAAGTTTCACTTACTTTGCACTATGAGTTACAAATGTGTAAAAACACTTTCCAGTGAATTATTAATGCTAAATAGAATTATCAGTGCTAAATAGAAGATGCATTGCTACAAAGAACTATCTTTGTAGAGTTTACTAGTGGAGCATATCCATTTCATGATATTAGTTACATATTTATCTCAGTCATATGCTTGTTTCATTTAAAGTAAAGACATCAGAAGTTAATCGTTATTTCTTTCCCAAGCATGCTTTTGAAAAATGTCACTTTTAAAACTGATAATATATTCATCATAAAAATGAAAAATTCTTTGAAAATCTCATTGCAATACAGTGTTCTACTGATTAATAACCCTTGGAAATTTGTGCTCATTATACCATAAACATGACCTTTATAAAAACATCAGAAAAATCCAACTGCAGAATATGCCAGGTCAAAGACTTTTTTAAATGTCAAAAAGTGTAAAGCTTTAAAATTAATATGATTTTTATAATACTTGGCTGATGCTTGCATTTTTGCTTAGCTTATTTATTTATGGTGGGGTTTTTTTGAGTCTTTGTGTTTAGGATTTACTAGGAGACTGTGACCTCAGGGGAGCACACTTTGGGATTCATCTTAATGCCCTTCTGCAGCATCTTCTTTGTTGTTCAATGCTTAGATCCAGTTTGTAACTACATTTTTGATGGATGTGATCTGATAAAATCTAGTATCTCTCCAGTAAAGGCTACAAACCACATATTGACCCACTGGTTAGGGGAGACATCCATGATGTGTCAGTAAATAATGGTGCTGTCAGAAAATATGTTTATAGGCTGAAAGGTGTAGAGAAACAGTGCGCATGCAGTTTTGGGGAATGCACATTTGTAACACTGTGCTCTTCCTCTAACTTCGCCAGATTGTAGTGCTCCTCTGAAAACACCCATGCTTCCTACACACCTTAGCCTGAGTCTGAACGCAAATCTTTCTGCTTCAGACTGGAAATCACGCTGGGGTAGATGCTTTATGTGGGAATAACTAGCCAAAATGAAAACCTTATCTCATGAGAAGGGAAAGCTGTTTCATATACAGAATCACAGAATGGATCAGGTTAGAAGGGACCTCAGTAGGGCATCTGGTCCAGTCTCCCTGCTCAAGCAGGGCCATCCTAGAGCACATGGCACAGGACTGCATCCAGATGTTTCTTCAGTATTTCCAGTGAGGGGTACTCCACAAGCACTCTCAAAAATCTGTTCCAGTGTTCGGTTGCCCACACAGTACAGAAGCTCTTCCTCACGTTCAGGTGGAACTTCCTCTGCATCACTTTCTCCCCATTGCCTCTGGTCCTATTGCTTGGCACGACCCAGCTTCATCCACTTGACACCCTCCCTTCCTCCACCCTCCCTTATTTACATTGATAAGGCCTCTTCTCAGCCTTCTCTTCTGGCCTGGCCTGGCATTACTGCATGGTGGTAGGAATGTCTCTATACATTTCTGGTTCACTCTGTGCAAGGCAGGCTTTTCACTTCCTTGGATTCCTTTTCTTATCAAAGAAAGTAGAAAGTAGTATAAACAACGAGCAGTATGGGAAGTAACTGTAAAATAGAGCAGGGGGATACATAATTCACAAAAAGAAAATAGAATCATTAGTGCAGATGTGGACTCATTGGTGAACTCGTCTTCCCTCTGGCATTTATGGCAGTGAAGGAAGAACAGGCTTTGACATTGTCTGTGAGATCATTCCAGTCTAAGTGAAAGCACATTCAGTTTGCTGTTAGTCTACAACCAGGAAAGGATGTTGCAGTGCTCAGAGCACTCAATTTGGGGACCCAGAGCTCAGGTCCTTGGTCTGCAACAGATTCCTATATGAGCGTTAAGAAGAAGACTTCTGCTGTCTATCCTAGGTTCCTAGCTGAAAAATTGGGATAATCTCTTGCCAGGTAGAAGCGTCCAGAGAATTAACGCTGGAATTGCGTGGAGAAAAAAGTAAGACTACTGAGTATTTAATATTTTATTTTGTGAGGCATATAGAAATTAAAAGCTCCTCCATTCACAAAAGGGAGGAGAGCCGAGGTTCATGGGTGTTCTAGTTTGTCTTTTCTGAAACCATGACTTCCAGTCCTGAGCTTTCTGATTCTCTGGTAGTTGGCATGGTTGGTACTTGGTATGGGCAGTTGGTAATAAGAATGGTGACCAAACTGGACAATTTCTAGTTGTTTCATTATACTAGAAACAGCCAGAACTTTACAGAAAGTGGAACATTCATTTTGGATCATTTAATTTTCAGTGATCCAACAATTTCCAACAGGGAAAAGGAAAAAAAAACAAATTTGTCTGACCAACTGCAATAAAAGCCCAAAGGATTCTGAAGAGCTCAATTAGGTAGGTCATGTTGCTAAAATAAAAAGCTTAGTCGCTGCCCTTCTGCAATTTAAAATCCATATAAGATGTGGCCCATAGTGAGTTAGACAAATTCCTTGCTTGACAGCGTTAAGTACAGAAGTTCAGATCATGGCTTTTCAGTAGCTGTTATATAAACCCCCCGCCCCCCCAAAAAAACCCCCCCACACCAATATATTATTCAGTAGAGTGCTTCCTGTGGTCCATAGTATATTCTAGATTTGGGGCAAAAGAGGTGATACTTTGTGGGGTTAATGGGGCTGTGACATTGATTAGCCTTGTGGCCTGAGGTGGGTGAGACCTGCACAATGCTGGGCACTTCCATCCCATTCAGTCAGACTGCATTTCATTGTCTGTAAGGTAATGCAGATGAATGATGGCAAAGGAACAGGAGAGAAGAAGGTAGCAAAATGGAAGCAGAAACCTGAACTTGTTAAGCAAAGTAAAGCAAGTAATGACAGGAGATAATGGATATCAGAGTAGTCATGCAAATTTGTCTCTGTGTTTTCCCAGTCCAGTATCATAATAGTAGTTTTACAGATGTTTCTACATAATGAAAAGAGAAATTTACTCCTCTGTACACCTAGAGGAGTACATTTCTCAATCAAAACTATTGGGATATATGTTCTTACCTGCTTCAAAATGTTAGTATGTCTGAAAGAAAAGACTTTAAAAAACACTATAAAATGCATAGCTGCCGGCTTCTAAAACTAATAATAATAATAAAAAGAATTCTTTCTCTAAACAAGCTCGCTTTGCAGGAACCATAGAATAAATATTTTCTCTAGAAAAAATAATACTTTGAATAGCAGCAAATGACCAGAGTTGATTCAAACTTTCCAGGTGAATAGTGTGTGTGCTGTTTTAAAAATACTGTCTATAAATAAACAGTGGGTACTGATTGGTGCCAATCTGGAAGAAGAAAAAGGAAGGGAAGAAAATATTTTTGTAAGTAGTCATTTTGAATTGTTTGGATCTGGATGCTTGAAATTTGCCAATATTTAAATAATAAAAATGGTTAAGTATCTAAGTAGGAACTATAGGTTGCCATTCTGGGTAAAAGAAAATTTCAGCTGACACAAGGGGGTTTCCCCCCCCTCCCCCCCACAATTGTCTCTATTTTTTGGTTTGGCCAGTGAACTGAAAAATCTATTACTCACAGATCTCCACAGCTGAGATAGTGTTGCATTCATCCTCTTCAAAGTGACTAGCCACTGTTAGCATTGCTAACAGGAAAACCTGTGAAAGGAAAGCTTTTATGGCCACAGAGTGTACTTGATCCTCAAGCTGTCTCAGGAGAATCAGCAGGATCAAGGCTGGTGTGGTTGGAGTCCCATTTTGAATGCTTGTCCTTTCTAGAGGGCTTAAAATATTTAATACAGTTGGGTTTTTTTCTTTCTTTTCTGGACCTAAGAGTGATTATATGTAAGAGTGAGTATATGTAAAAATATTGTGTTTAAATGTGGATATTGTATTTTTTAAACTTTTTGAGATTATGAAATAATGAAAGCACTCTCCAAAAAGAGTCTGCGAACAATACAAAAATCAAAAGCATTTTAAGATTCTCATTTCCCTTTCCAAAATAAATAAATTTTAAAAACAAACAAACCACTCAAAACAATAAAACACCCTTTCAAGAAGCTGTGTTCTAACACTATAAATGGTCAGGAAGAAGATTTTCTGAGCAATAAATTCTCCAGAGGAACCATGTCATTTGTTTACACCTATCCTTTCAGTTCATATGTAATAATATACAGCCTATTGAAATTAAAAATTCAAAATCAAAAGTTTATCTGTTTATGCAGATAAAAGATACAGGTTGCATTTTAGCTAATTTTATGTATGCTAAGTTCATATTTTAGTCACTTCAGTACAACAACTACAAATAAGTAGTGATTAAGTGAGGCTCATTTTTCCATGCCAGGTTTGATCACTGGTTCTACTTATTATGGAACTGAATTTACCTTTAAAGGGACAATTCAGCAGTTTTGAGAAAAGTATCTGTTGTAAAAATGAAGATTACCATACAGTGATAAAAGAGAATACCCTAGTGGCTATGGGCTATGACAAATTACATTAAGCTAATTCCTAAAAACCACATCTACAATTCATGTCATATTCTCTCTGTTATATCCCAGAGAAGCTTATTTTTTTGGTTTTGGTTGTCTTAAAATTTTCTATTTTATCAGATTTCCTGAAAACATAAATGTGGTATCTGATATTTTAGATGATGAAAGAGCATTATTCATCATGGATAGCCTGCTATTCTTTAACATTTGTGTCTTTATTGTCTTTTTGAAGAAATCCCTCCAAATATACCTTTTCTTTGGCCCACTGGCAAACTTAATTCATAACAAAATTTCTAGCTGATATTGAGTTACCCAGATGTAACCTTCTTAACATTTGTAAGCTAGACCATGATCTCCCCACATATCCTTTCCCTTTTATATTTTGAAATAGCCTGAGTCAGTGTTCTTGAAAATTTTGTAGGAAAAATTCCTGTTTTGTCTCAGGCTCTCTGTTGTAATGCTTACTGCATGTGAACTGTTAGATATTAGGATTCTACATAAAAAATATTAATGATGCCTTTTGAAGTTACCTTTTAAAGCTACCTAGAAGTCAACTTTTGTTGGAAATATGTGGTACTTTCCTATATTCTTGAAAGGTTCTCTGAGCTTTTGCCAAGGCGGAATATATGTATTTTTTTGATCTCAAATAAGTTATCATAGAAATATTAGGAGAGGTGTGAGATGGAGTATAAAACATCCATATCTTGTAGAAACCACATCATGATCTTGAAAACCAATTCAGAGTCCAGGAAAGAAGGGGAATGGTACATTAGTTTATGTCTTTGCTGCATTCAAAATGTCTGTGGACATGGCTAGAAGGAAAAAATTGCAAAGTAATGAAGGAATGAAAATGGAATTCTGCAGAGATTTTCTTTTTCGCTCAGTGTTTATGGTGGTAATAGTGATGGAAGAACTGCAAAAGATTTAGATTAATGGGGTATTAGTTTAGAGTTTCTGCCCAGTTTACATACCTCTAAGTTTCAAATGCATTGCAAGAAATTATCTGAATTTTTGTGTCTGCAAAGTCTGAGCTGGATTCTTCCTTAGGAGAGACTATTTGATAATGCATCTTGTGATTCTTTTTCTGGAAACTAAATCTGCAGTTAAGTTTAAAGGATTAGGAGTGAGGGTGTGCATGAGGAAAGACTATGCAGAGAAAGATGTAACATGCCTTTCTCTATAGCCAAGTCACAACATAGAGCAATAGGTGGTTGCCAAATTATTGAGCTGTTTGTCGGGGATCCTGAAGGATGGGGATATTTGCCTCCCTGAGAAACATTAAGAAAACTTGCTATTTATTATCCTGGGTGTAGAAACCACCCTGCTCTGTGATGTCTGTTTGTTCTAGGGCTATTTTCTTTGTTTTCCTTTGTGCATATTCTGTCTTTGGAATTCCCTTAATCCAGATTTCAGGGTCAGTACTTACAGTTGTTTACACTCTTTACCTAACACTGATCCAAGGAAAAATTCAGGTGAACTGGGCACAAAAATTTGCATGAGAAGCTTTCTTTTCAGTAAGTGCTGTTTTATTGAAAGCAAAATTTCCCCCAGAAGATGTTAACTTTTTGCAAAGAACTGTCACCAAAAAAAAAAAAAAAATTGTTAAAATCAGTTTAAAGCTTTAGCAGTTTTAAATACATGTGGTTTCTTTTTTTTAGAATGATTCTCATTTTAAAATCTATTTTCAGTGCCATAGTGAAACATGGCCTCTAAAGACAAAATGGGGTGGAGGGGAGGTGAGGGAAAGGACTGACACCAGTATTTTTTCCCATTCATACTCAAAACAAATGAGTATGAATGTTCATATCATATTCCCTTGGTTCAGGCAAGAAAGGTGTTGTGGTGATGAAGTTCATATCACCAGTGGTTTCAGAAGAAGAACTCATTTGGCTGGGCTTTGTCAACAAGAGCGTGAGCCTCATGTTGCACACGTGGCTCTGCAGCACCGAGGCTGGCTGTGCCCAGAACATGGTGTTGTATTGCAACGCAGATTACCCAGTGCTAGGGCAAAATGTTTAGTCCCAACTGGAGACACAGATCTGCATCCCTGTGGAAAAATGCGCTTTTTGGCTGACATTGGGGGAATTCTCAAAAACAGTCTCTGTGTGGTGTAGGAAGGGGCACAGGTTTGTGGCAAGCTTTTCTCCAAACTTCTATGCTCACACTTAATTTGGGTGTATTGCCAGTGCCTCTGTCGAAGAGATTATCTTGCCTGTGATTTAAATTGTCTGAAAATTGAAGAAACTAATGATCAATTCAAACTTGGTCAAAATGCTGAGTTAATTAAGCTTCTAAGTTGTATTATTCTTGGTCTAGCTACAAAGAAAATTATGGTAAAAATATTGACATGATATTTCTCAAATGTCTGAACATTCATCTCCCATTTAGAATCTCATTCTTTCTCTTTAGAAAGACATTACACTCTAACATCACTAACTTGTAAGACGAGACTAGAATTAGAAAATACATTATTATCATGCCATTTTAAGTGGTCGTAGCATGCTACTCATAAAAACAAGGTTATCTATGGGAACTTCAGGTAGTAATAATAGTAGTAGTAATAATAATAATAATAATAGTGCAGAGCATCCAGCACCGGCTGTGGACAAAATCTATCAGCGCTGTGGGTTTTTATCCTAATTTTACTGGTTAGTGTTATCCAAACCTTGCTGGTAGAAAGTGTGTAAAAAGGCTGTCATTGAACATTCACCTTTGCTGTACGTTGATCATCAACGCTGCATCTGCACAGGGAAAGCTGTGGAGATCTTTGTGGAGAAGCTTATCCTGCAGAACACCAAAACTGTCGTAAGCAATCTTTGTCGTTCTTCACTATGATCTAGCATTCAGTAACACTTGTAATTTATCTGTGCATGCTCTTCAAGAACTCTTCCTAGCTGGCTGCTACCCCTCTCCACCCCTCTGGTAATGGATTAGGTGTGAAACAATGGCATTCTCAAAGGTTGTCCAAGCTAAGCTGAGTCACAAAAATGGTTGCCATTGCTTCCGTTTTTCTGTTGCAGATTCTAGACTACAACCCTGTGCATGTTAAATGGAAAAGGAAGCTAATTTCTGCAGCCATAAAAATTACAGAATTTTTTTAAGCAAAGACTCAAATTTCATGATGCCTCTCACATGCTCCATCATTTAGGGACATGTCTGACGGTATTGAAAAAAGAGATAGCAGCTGTGCTCCTGAACATACTAATTTTCTGTGCCACTGTAGCCAGGACTGTGGTAGATTTTAAACTCTGTTCCAGAGGCTCTGAGTCCCAGCCAAGGTCCTGCAGAGCTGGCTGGATTTTTCCATTTAAAGCTTGTTCTCGTCCCCAGATGGCTATGCATCGCACTGGCTGGCAGCAGCAGGTGCGTGAGTGCCGAGTCATGCCACAGGGAAGGATCACAGAATAGAAATATTTCATCCTTCGTGGTGTGGTATCCTGGATGAGTATGGGATACCAATGCTGTTGCTCTAGGTAGTCCAAACCTGGGAAGCTCTTCTCCACAGCACTGAGATAATACACCCCATGAGCTGTGTCCCCAAGCACAGGTGACATTTCTCACTGCAGTTTACATTTGCATTTATGAGTTACAGAATGTTTAATCAGCCTCAAATTCTTTGCTATTGCCAGGCAAATGATCACCTTGAAATTTCTGTGTGATTATGTGCAATCTTAGGTGCAATCTGTTTGGGTTTTTTTTTAATAGTAAGATGGACTTCTTCCTTTCATAATCCGTAAAAGTTGTACATAAGTAAAGATAAATATTTCCAGCATGTAAAAAAGCACCTTTATGGGTCTTTCCTATTCAGAGGTAGTGAGACTGACATGTTCAGCACTACCTTATCATCATTCTGACCTATTAAATTTATTTTTATAATGTTTTTGTAATAATGTTATGGGAATGCAGCAATTGCCAAAACAATAGTAATGAAATGTTTGATAATTGTACACTGGTGAGCTATAGAAAGCAGAGCTGCTTGCCCTCTGCTTTTCTATTTCCTATATCCTCAGCTACTGCATTCAAAGACTGATTTCTTATACACTTACATTGAGGTAAAATGTAGAAATTACTCCAAAAGTGGCAGCTATTCTAGGAAAAAAAACTATCACAAGATTGCAGTGACCCCTAATCCAATACCTTTAATTTACTAGTGATTCCTAGTGAAACACTTCACAGAAGAGTTGAAAGTTGGCAAAAAACAGAGTCTTTCAAAACTGGGTTCCAGCTGATTTTATATCTAGAAGAACAACTTTGGATTATCTTCTATAACTGGTTAATTAAGCCCTGTGTTGTTAGCCCTCAATTAGATGTATAACATGACAAACCTTGTTAGCAAATTTGCTGGCTAGATATGGAAAGATTCCATATGTCATTCTGACTACTTTATGTTTGGGCTCTTAAAGAGGATGTATGCAGCTTGTCCAGTGAAATGTCTGTATGTATAAGAGGAAAAAAAGAAACAGATTTCAGATCTCTCCCTCTGTTGATCTGTCTGCCTGTGTCTCTGTTCAGTGAGTAGGGTAAAACTTCCCTTACTTTTTTTTTTCAATGTTTCTTGGACTCTTCCCAGCAGGTTTTTACAGTCTGTTGCCTGCCTCTCGGATTAGAAGAACACTGGCATATTTTAACAGTTTCCTAGGATCCAAATAGTCTTTAATTAACAGGGAATTGATGTTTTGGAGTGCAACCAAAATATAGGAGACATTGAAAGCAGAGAATGAACTTGGATCCTTCCAGCTTGTAGCTGGCTGTGGCCAGGGGCAAACAAATAAGCGAAATAGGGTCCACTGCAAACAGGTAGTGCCTTATTGGTATGCGAGGGGATTTCTTCATTTGCATTACATTCCCACAGAGCTGGTGGTTAGCTGGGAGGAGCTTTCTGCTGCACAGAGTCTGAATCAGCTCCACCCTTTGCAAAGAGCAGAAAGTGTTCATCGATACCTTCCCATAAACAGAATTTCAGTGGCTCCTGAAACTGTTATTTTTAGATTTGTATTGATCAACTGTTGAGGCGGCAAGGTATGTTGTGTTTGTGAGGTTTAGGTTGAAATTGAAGCTGTTGGCTTCATGACTGAGCATTTAATTAAAAAATCAGAAGTCTGGAAACGACATGACTTTTACTGAGCCAAAAAGCAACTTGTTCTTTTTATTTTTGAGTAATCTGCCTTTGTAGGGTTGAGCAACAGGGTCGGGATGAAGTCTCCTGAAATTATAGGAGAATGAGACTAGCTGAAGCTCTTAAGGAAAGTCAGACAAGTGCTGAACTATTGTTCCAGATTATCCATGGAAATAAATGGTTTATAAGCTAATTCTAATTGTGATAGACTGAAACCTGAAGCAGTTCCTGGCAAAGAATTCTAACCAACTCAGTCACTGAGTCAGCTGTGCTTTTTTTCGGTAACGCAGTAATTTTTGGACAAGTAAAAATGCATTTGTTTTATCCAATATTGTCTTTTGATTGTTGTTGTGGGTTTGGTTTTCCTTTTTGTGAGAGAGTGTGTGTGTGTGTGCTGGCTGATTTCCCCCCCTCTAATCCCAGCCCTTGCTGATTGCCTTCTGTCTCTTTGCACGTGCAGGTGGTACATGCCAGAGCCCTGCTCTTCCAGCCCTAGTGCGTCCTCCCGCGCCGCCCTTGCAGCCATCGCTGGATATTAAGCCGTTCCTCCCGTTTCCTCTGGACACTGCCGCCGCAGTGAATCTCTTCCCCAACTTCAATGCAGTAAGTACGCTCCGAGCAGTCACGGGCCACCGAGCTGAGCCACAGCTTCCACGGAAGGCTCAAGAGGGCACGAAGCAGAATTTTATGTACTCCATTAAACCTGGAATATCCTCGCCCTTACTGAGGGCCAAATAGCTCTTTCAGACACACTGATAGGTCGTAAATTAAGGCCTACCTGAGTGTTAGTCAGAAGAAATGTAGAAGGAAGAAATTATATGATCCCAAGTGACATGCAATAAAGTTTCAGGCTGTATTCAGTCCCAGGGCTTGTGAATTTCCCACAGTAATTTAGGCTGTGCAGAGCTTCACTAACTTACAGTTCGCGGCAGCTCTCTGAAAAGGAAGGTTTCAGAGGAATGGGATTCTGCATCCCATCTCCAACACGCTTCCTGAGAAATATTAAAAATTTACAGGGCCTACAGAAGAAAGCTCTGTAGGGGAAAATAAAGAATGAGAACAATGTTAGCTGGTGTATGAGCTATTCAATGGCAAACAATCCAGGGTGGTTTTTTCAGGTTAAGATGTGTTATTTCTCATGTCTAAGGTTTAAACTAGGATAAATTTCTCCTTTTTTTGTTTTACTTAGTCATGCTATGTATGATTATAGAAATCCTATTCCTCCTTTAGTATTTTAATTATTTTACTGACATATGTCATCAATGTTCCATTTTTCCTGATTCAGACTGAGATAATTAATGCTCTAAAAGAAGAAAACAGTCTAGGTTGGTTTTATGGTAATTTTGACTTTATAGAATTATGCTCCTTTTCAATTACTCTGGGAGGTTCTTCTCCTTATTTACATATATTAGATACACAGAAAAGCCCTTAAGAATATGTGTGCTTACCTACTTTGAGAGGCACCGAGGGGGTGGAATTTTCCATTCCAAACTAGTTCTAATTGGTGTGCAGAAATCTTAATTAAAATAATTAAGAGTAGTAAAAGAACATGCGCATTCTAGAAACAATTTCTAGCAATCAATAACAAATTTCTGTAATTAAATGTTTATTTTTTACCCTTCATAGATGTTCATTTTGCTTTAAAGTAATTAAAATAAACTAATTGTCAAAACTATTTATACAGCCTTAAATACAAGATATTCACAGCATTAATGGACAACTACCAGCTGCAAGTCTTGAAATGTGCAGAAAAAAAATCTCAAAGATCTACTACTACAAATAAACTTTTTTAAGTTTTAGAAAGTGTGTTAGGATGCAGCAAGGTTTCAAGAAGTGCTAGGTTTAACCAAGTTACTGATAACTCATAATGAAATGGATACAACTTTAGATTTGTTTATTGTGCTTTAGAGGTGGAGGTTTTTAACCAGCTGTTCCTTGTGATCACTGTTTGTAGTTAATACAATAGGCCAGCTGAATTTTTAAAATATACCTATTAGAATTTCTTATATTTTTTTCTCAGGATTTTCCATGGTTCAGAGTCTTCAGATTGTTTTGCTAATTGTTTAATTATGTAACTGAAATGGAGCTTTAATGATGAATGTTAATAATTGTTAATCCTGTGTTATTCCATAAATTTCCAATTTCTTTCTACTTACACAGACTGCTTTGCTACTATAATTATTTTGGGTGAGAGGTGGAGCAGTCATGCTTGTATTAATTTGGAAGTAAGAAAGTAAAAATAGACTCGTACCAAAAACATGTTTTTCCTGAATATCATCTTAGTAGCATATAATTTGTAAGAGCACTGGTAAAGTGAGCCTAGTTTTCAGGAGTGAGACTTGAAGCCCTTTTTAACAGCACTCTGAAGGCTGCTCCCATGCAAAATACTGCTTTCTGTGATGTGTGGCCATCTGCCAAGTCCACCTTTGGCAGATATGTCAGTCCTGAGTGTGACGATGCTGTCATCAGAGCTGCTTTCACCTGCCTTGCTGCTCATAGTCTTTGCCTTGCGAAGTGACCTTTGCCTTCTCATCATGTGTGCTGACATGCAGCCTCATCCTCCGTGTTCCCATTTTCTTTGTGAGCAGTACATTATTGAATGCTGCTATATTTAGCTCATATGCCAGCAACAGCAACCTCCAAATGTATAGACTGGCTGAGTGGTTTTGCATAGTTCCAGAAATTCTTTCCAAGCTGATGAAACTTTCAGGGACACATCAGCTGCTGAGCACTATCAGCCCAAGAAGAAGGTAACCCACACATCATGTTTGACTTTAAACAGAGCTTCTGACAGGGGCTTCAGTGTGTGAATGTGAGACAGAAAACAAGTGTTTAATCAAAAAATGATCTTTGTAAATATGCCTCTTCATGAATGATTGCAGCCATTGATGATGCTTCATCTTCATAGACTTCACTGACAAGCCTACACAGTGTCAGAGGAGAATCATTTATGCTCTGTGGCTAAACTCAGGTCAAGAAGGTGGTCCATAAAATACCACCTGAACTGGATATTCTCTCTCATGTTGTCAATAAATTAGCATTTCCTTTGATTGAGACGTCAGGGTCATAGATTGTGTCATAGGAAATGGATTTCCGAAGACCTCTTGAGCCTCATGCATTTCCACAGGAACAAATGAGTTTGGCAGCATGTCTGGACTACTTCCCAAAAGTCTAGAGAGAAGTCCAGAGTTCTGGCCTTTTATTGGCCACTTTTCAACAGCCTTCACTTGAGAACAGCATGACCTAGGAGAAACTTGAATAAAAGTTCAGACGTGTGTCAGAATAAATAAGTAGTCTCTGGTTATGGCAGTCCTAATAAACATGAGAGTTTGGTTGTGATGGACGTAGGCATCTGAGCTAATCAGCCAAAGCTTCTTCACAAAATATAATGGGAAAAATCAGCAATTTCTCCAATTTTTGCATGGCTAAAAATGCACAAACGTCTCTTGCAATGCAAGCTAAATGTCTACTTTGGCATGAAGTGAAGTGAACCCTGAAAGTTCTCATTCATCTGTTCTGACTATAATGAGGGACTGGCTCAGCTGCATCTACATTTAGATGAATCCCACATTATGGGACAGGTCATAAGCTATTCACAGCACATATATTAAATTCCACTCAGAAATCAGATGACAGAAATGCTGACATCGTATTGTATATTTACGGAGGAATGTTCCCATTTATTAGGCAGTTATGCTTCTAATTTTATCAAAAGACAATCTTCAGGGAATTTGAGGATTCAGATGAACTGGATAGAAATATTAGGAGTAAAATCCTAGTAAGGTGTATTTTATAACATTTTTAACTCTATTTCAGTTTACTACAAACATAAGATTACTTTATTTCTTACTGATGATTTTGCTCTAAAACTGACTCAGTTTTTGCTGGCTGCCTCTGGAGAAAATATTCAACACTGCTTTCCACAAAGGCAGAAGCTTTCATTGAAGCAGAGACTATAAGAGATGACATGAGGTATGCAAAACTTTATCAGTAATATCACTGGACACAAAGCAGAGGGAAAAGTAAAAAGTGAGTAACCTGAGAAAAGTTAGGAAGATAACGTTTGAACCTTTGAACCATTTAGTTTCAGGAGGAACATTTTCTATTTATATAAGCAAGCTTAAAGCAAACACAGCAATTAACAATCTGGTTAGCTGAACATTTGTAGGTGCTATGCTTTTAATTGTGAAGCAAATGGGTACCCTCAAGTCACATGTAAAAAGAAATTGTAACAACACAGCTGTTTAAACTGAAAACAGCCCACTGGAACAGACCCTGAAGAATCACAGGTTCACTGCAACTTTATCTGATTTAAAAAGATGAATCAACTGGATGGGATTTAAATGGCTAAATTTTATTGAATGAGAGAAATTATGACCATAAATAATGCTTATGTAGCTTTTTAAAATATGATTTTAAAATTTTCAGAGGAATACAAAAATAATTAAATTGCTCTGAAAAATATTTGAGATGATTTAGCTAGCATTTGTTATGCTTCTGTGTTTTCATCTGCAGAGGGGGAAGCTGTAAGTCTGTGTACTTCTAAGAATTAGTTCTTAGAGATGCCAAGCTTTAGAAGTTATATTAAACATGTGCTTGTCTTTGCATGTGAATGTGTATATGTGGTGTTTCTGTTCATGAGCTGATGGTTTGTTGCAAAGAAATGTCACAAAACATCAGAGTCTAAAAGTTAATTAACTTGTAGGAAAATATTGATATGAGTCTCTGCTCTAAGAGGAAATGCTTGGTTTTGCAAGACATCAGCATCTGCCCTAATCTGATGGACCCTCTGACAGAAAAAAATTTCATGGTGACCTTTTTTGTAGTCTCCAAAGCACAGATGCATCAGAAACTAGGTTTTGCTTATTTCTGAAGCTCTCAGAATTAGATTCTTCAGCCTCCTGAGCAGGAGACAGAATTTAGTTTAGAAATTCAGGTCATTTGCCATTACAAGGTAGAAAATTAGACAGTGGAGTGCACTCCTTGATTGTTTATTCTTTGAAGGATATGCTGACCATTTTCCTGAAAAAATTTAAAAAATATTTTATCACGCTTTGTAGTATGGCAACAACCTGTAATGGAAGAGGTACACAGTGTAGAAGATCTGAATAAACGCTTGAAAGCAGAAAGAGCAGTGTTGCTTGAAAAGCTACATCCCTGACTCCAAATGAAACCTTTGTTAGTGGAAGGTTTCCCAAACAATCATCCTTTGGAAAGAAATATCACTACAGTTTTGACTAGAAACGTACGACTTGGAAGAGCAGTGGCAATGTCAGAATTGTACTAAACATGGATGGAAAAGAAACTGTTACTCTACAGACATGTTCCTCATGATCCATCTGTAGTAACTCTTGTTCAGTTCCCTGATTTTCTATTTGCTTGTTCCCTGCCAATAGGCCCAGATGCATTATTAAGAGCTTCCTATTTTACCTTCCCCTGGTTAAGGTTTGCCATATGGGAAACGAGGAAGAGGAGGAGTTAACAGTGTCCATTGCCAATCTGGACCTCCTAGAGTGGCTTGGGTTAGAGTGCCAATGTGGTGCTCCTTGCTTCCTGAAAATCACCCTGTGCAACATCCTAGCAGCTTCCAGGGCAGCACATAGGCTGCACTCTCTATTTATAGAGGTGAAGCTTGTGTTTGTAGGTGTAGTCTTCTCTTATTGTGTCCAGGCAGCTGATAGAAATGGACAGTGTAGAAAACCTGCTTGCTGAGAAGTATTTCTGGGATGGGTTATGCCGGGAAATGTGGAGAAAACCTGTCAGAAAGCTGTCAGAAGAGATTTAAAAAATCTTTTCCTTAGGCTCTTGTCCTGGATAGTTATTTTATCTAGAAGAGAGATATGTGCTGAAGAAATGATGTGCCAATTTTCTGGGTGTTATGAATAAGAAGTAGTGTTTTGATAGTGAAGAGTGGAGGAGGGCTCTGAAATACATGTTAGTTTTTTTAAACATTATCAGCCCAAAATTTACAAAATAAAGTCAATTTTATTGTGTGCCACTACATAATGATTTTGTTTTATGCTTTATGACTTAATTGAGCAGAGTAGCATAACGAGACTATTTTTCCTCATCATATAAAATCCTTTTAAGTTCAGTAGTGATGACATGCTGTCAAAATGCTTTGTTTCCAGCAGAAGATAATCAGGCAACAACACAATGGCCTAAGTCTGATGTGAATCAAAATGGAATACTGCCTATGTAGAAGAACCTGGCACTAAAAATATAGTTTGTGCTGGTTTTTAATGTTATTTGTAGGAGAAAATTCTTTATCAGGTGGAGAACTGAAGTGCACCAAATTTTTCATTTGTCAGAAGGGATTATTGCTTGTGGGGCTAATCTCTGAGTAACTGCTCATTCACAGGTATCTAGAAACAGTGTTTGACTTGTTCATTTCCTTACATAGCACTGCAACTGAGCTGTAAAATAGCTATACTCTTCTTTACAATCTATATTTCTATTGCTATTTAGCTGAATGTTATTGCAAATAGGGAGTAATACAAAAATAATGGCTGGGTTCAGGAATTCTATATTATAATAACATTTTCATCACTGACCAGAATGTTTAATTAAGTCTGGAGGAGAAGTAGAGGAATTAAGGAATGAGTAAACCCAAGAAAATGCTGGCATTTCAGATGTTTTTATTTGGTGCTTGCAAAAGAAGAATGAATCAACATCAGTATGAAATAGTCAGTTATTTGAATTGGCCAGATTTATTTCCCGTGTACTTAAATCCTTAATCTACACCCTGAGTTCTGTTTGAAATACCACTAAAACACTGATTCTCTGATGCAGAGGAAAGATTTGCAGCTCAGAAGACATCACGAAATTAAGGTTTTTATCTTTTTCCGGTTTTGAGTCAGATTAGGCTGGATCCAGATCTTTAGGGATACTCTGCCTATTCTTATGTATGGTCTATTCTCTCTGACATGGACAGGGAGCAGAATTTTTATTCTGGCTTGGTATGAATGAGTGTTCCTGCAAAGTGGTCACCTGTGACTGCATTGATGTTATTTCTGCTTGCACTACTGCAGAGGGCTGTGAAGTAGCATCTCAGATCACTGGTGCCTGTCTCCAGAATCATTGCTATTATATTCTTTGGACTTGATGAATTGTTAAGGAGCATCTAACCTTAATCCGTTTGCAGCCTCCTCTAAAATTTTTGCCTCTGCTTCCAACTTATAGTTGGGTCTTCTGCAAGTTTAACCCCAGAAAACTGCAAAGTTTTTCTTATCTTTCTCTTGTAATTATCATATGTGCCCTGGTCTGGTTTTGGACTTGCTTTCATTGGGCCCATGTGAACCTCATGAAATCCAAGGCCAGGAACAAGTTCCTGCACCTGGGTCAGAACACTCCCTGGTATCAGCACAGGCTGGGGGCTCCAAGGATTGAGAGCAGCCCAGTGGAGAAGGATTAGGGGTACTGATGCACGAAAAATTGATCATGACCCGGCAATGTGCACTTGCAGCCCATAAAACCAATTGTGGCTGGGGCTGCAGCAAAAGCAGTGTGGCCATTAGGTCAAGGGAGGTAATTCTTCCCCTCTATTCTACTCTCATACGACCCGAGCTGGAGTACAGCATCCAGTTCTAAGGTCCCCAATGAAAGGCATGTTAAAGCAGGTTTCGAGGAGGATAAGGAAAATTATTAGGGTAGTGGAACACCTCTCCTCTGAGGAAAAAAGTTGAGAGTTGGGGTTGTTCATCCTGGAGAAGAAAAGGCTCTGGGGTGACCTTATTGTGGCTCAGCAGTACTTAAAGGCACTTAAAAGAAAGTGGGGAGAGAGTTTTTACTGGGGCCTGTAGTGATGGAACAAGGGCAAATGTTTTTGAAAAGAAAGAGGGTAGCTTTAGATTGGAAGAAATTGTTCACTACGGGAGTGGTGACGCACTGTAACAAGCTGTCCAGAGTATTCCATAGAATCATATGATCACAGAATTATTTGAGTTGGAAGGAGACCTTGAAGATCATCTAGTTCTAACCTCCCTGCTGCAGGAAGGGACACCTTCAACTAGACCAGGTTGCTCAGAGCCTCATCTAGCCTGGGCCTGAACATCTTCTCTGGGCAACCTCAATTCCAGTACCTCACCAGCCTCACAGTAAAGAATTTTTATCCTAATATCAAGCCTAAACCTTCTCTTTCATTTTGAACCCTTTCCTCTTTGTCCTGTCACTACATGGTTCTTGTAAATAGCCTTGTCTGATCTTTCCTGTAAGTTCCCTTCAAGTACTGGAAGGCCACAATTAGGTCACCCTGAAGCCTTCTCTTTTCCACATTGAATAATCCTGATTCTCTCAGACTTTCCTCATAGGAGAGGCGCTCCATGCCTCTGATCAACTTAGCGTTTCTCCTCTGGACTCACTTCAAGAGGTCAACATCCTTTCTGTGCTGGGGACCCCAGAGCTGGATGCAGTGCTCCAGGTGGGAGGAGAGCTCTCACCAGAGGGGAGCCGAGGGACAGAATCCCCTCCCTCACCCTGCTGGCCACGCTGCTTTGGATGCAGCCCAGGATAGGATTGGCTTTCTGGGCCGTGACTGCACATGGCTGGGCTGCGTCCAGCTTCTTATCAACCATCATCTGCAAGTCCTTATCAACAGGACTGCTTTGGATCTGTTCATCCCCAGCCTGTGCTGACATCAGGGGTTGCCCTGACCCAGGTGCAGCACCTTGCTCTTGGTCCTGTTTAACTGCGTGAGATTCCCATAGGCCCACTTCTCCAGCCTATCTAGGTCCCTTTGGACGGCATCCTGTCCTTCAGGTGTGTCAACAGTACCACTTAGCTTGGTGAGTGTGCACTCAGTCCCTCTGTCTATATCATTAATGAAGACCTTCAAGATATTAAGTTGTATTAAATTATATTAAGATATTATTAAAGATAATAGATTGCAGATGCCCCAGCATTGAAAGTGTTCAAGGTCGGGTTGACTAGGACTTTTAACAACCTGACCTGGTGAAGGATGTCCTTGCCAAGGGGCAGGACATTGGGCCTGATGGTCTTTACAGGTTCCTTTCAATCCATTCTCTGATTTCCCACAACTTATCTGAACAGTTTTAGGATTATGTTCCAATTAGAGAAGTAGCAGTCTCCTATGCTTATGATGAGCAACTGTCACCATGATGAGCAACTGTCACCCCCCACCACATAGAATACAGTAGCCTTGAGACATTCAAGGAGTTTGTTGAGTACAAATTGGTAGATACCATAAAAATATCAATTAAAAAGTTTTATTTTTATTTAAGTTAAATTTGTATCAAGGGTGCTCTGACCTTCTATGATTGCTTTCTGAAGAAATTCAGGTTTCTAGGATGTGTGCTCTCCTGGGAAGCAAATCTTAAGGTTATCTTAAGATAGCCTATGTTTGTGTCATTTCACCTTGCTGAGCAATATAGTACCTATCCTTGAATTCATCTCTGTAACTGTAACATGAATGTAAATAAAATACCTGTTTCTTGGTTGCTATCCAGTCTTTGGTTAATCTGTTTTGATTTATCTGGAGGATTTAGTTTGTGTAAGTATGTGTGAAATAGCATCACCTGTGTTTGGCTTTCTCCAGCTACCATCTCTCTCAGTGTTCAGACCCATGGCCTCATTCAAGGTCCTTATAGATACCTCGATGCTGGTGGTCATTTGGCCACCTGCAGATTGTACTGACTTTGTGGGTGCAGGTAGGGTGCTGTTCTTCTTGAAAGCTGAGTTTATAATCCATGCACTTTCATCATCTGTTCAATAGCTCACAGTATTTTGGGGATTTTTCAGGCAGTGTATCACTCTCCAGTCACTCAGCACTTTGTCTCTGAGGAGGAGATGTTTGTGCTGCTCCTTCTTGTCATGTGAGAAGGGTTGAGCTTCTAACTGTTCTCCACCAATTTTTATATCCATACTTAAACAGGTCTGAGGCAGAAACGCCCTGTTTGTATGAGTTCATGACTCTGCTATTACATAAATGGCCACACAGTAGGCCATGGAGTATAAACTTGAAGACATTTTCATAAGCAGTGTTGCAGGCTGGAAGTGATCTCTGGGAAAACAACTACACACACCTAAAAATGACATACGACAAGCTTTGTTTATAGTGTATTTTTCACATTTACCTAAGTGGTTTCTTATTGTTCCTAAAGCAATCAATAGGATCTAAATACCTCTCATGCTTGTTTGTTTAACTGGTGATTAGTAATAGCAAAAGAACAGACTTTCTGAGTCATCTTGTCCTGCCTTACACATTTGCTGGAGGGCACTGCACTGTGAGCCAACTGCTGTTGGGAACTCATAGTACCCAAGGCAAAGGCAATAGCACAGCCTTTTATGGGGACTCAGGGTCCCTCAGGCTTTTGGTTTGAATGCAAAACATTCTCATAAGGGAAATTAAATGAAGTACTCTTCAGATTTGTCAAGTCTTGATGAGTGAAATTACTTAAAACTAAATTTTATAAAGCATTTTGTAAAATGTTTTAAATAATGTTTTAATCAGCTGATGTTTACACCCTTTGTCTTAATAGCACTCAGATGAAAAAGATCAATGATTATTTTATTCTGCAAAGACTATAAAAATTTAATGGTTAGCGTAATAAGTATAACTCATAAAATCTACAGTTTAAATATGGATGGTTATTAACCTGTTTTTAAAAAGCTGCAATTAAAGTGAAAAGGAATTACTTAAAGCAATGATTTTACTCGTGTAGTCTGAGGATGAAAAAGGGGATAAAATTCTAAACTGACTATTATTTCTGTTGATGAGACAGCTATTTGGAAGTATATAAAGTAAGGCATGATTTTTTTCTAACAGTAGGTACAGTTGTGCTGCTAACATAGATGAATAACTATTTATGGATTTTTTTAGGGTTTTTTTTTTTTTACAACCTGCAATTTGTTCTTAGGAATTTCAAAGATATCTTGAAAAAAACACGAGTTTACATGGCAGGAAATTTCACACAGAATAAATACATTCCTAAGCACAGTTACTTCAGTAATTGTTTATTCATAGCATGCAGTAACAGTGTTTCTACTATTCAAGAATCTGTCTTAAAACTCATGCACAGTTTTATCCTTTATGATAATGGAAAGATTTGGGGCTCTTTTCTACTCTTTTTACTCACAATAGTTTGGGCTGGTAAATTGCACATGCTGGAGAACTCATTTATCTGGAGTCTTTACATGTTACACTCTCCCATGAAATATTTCTCTAATGTCCACGTCCTCTCTAATTTATTTTATCCTAATATTTTTTGATGAGGGAAGAAAATCCCCAAGGGTCCTATGTTGGACTTGTGCAGTAAAACTGGATATAGAATTCCAGATTCTCATGCAATGACTGTTTTTTCTGGCATCTTTCCTTTCGGCTCTACTGAATGCTTAAAGTAATCCTATATAAATATTCATATGGATTAAATTAGTAATTAAAATAATTCATTAAAGAATAGTACACACCTTCGTATCTCCCAGGAAAGCAGTGTTTCTCTTTTAAATGCATAAGTTTTATAAAATAGAAGACTATCAAATTCTTGCTATTACAGAGAATACAAATCACAGTTTTCCTATCAAACATTATATTTTGTCCAGAATTCAATGTTCTGTGATTTCACAAGTAAAAAGTTTTAGATGACACATTACATTTACACATTTTTAATAAGAAAGTATAAAAAAACCTAAATAAATTGTGTAGCTTCCTTACACAATGAAAGCAATCATGTTTAGAACTAAATGTAAAAGCTACCTTAATGACTCACAACAGAAAGCTAAATAGTCTAAAAGTGAATGAAAATGGCAGAAAAAAGAATAACTTAATAAAGGAAGGAGACATTCTTAATTACAGTTAAAGGTGGTGTAAAGCCTGCTGCAAAGCTGCCCAGCAGCAGTTTCTTTCAGTAGTTTGCTACTGTGAAACTGCCAGGATGTTTGAATGTCAGAGAGAGCAATTCCAATGAATGGAGGCCACGGAAACAATTCCTAAAGTTGAACATTAGAGGCCTGTGAAAGGAATACTTAGATGAAATTTTAGGGGAGTGGTATTTATTTACTTCTGGGACATTTGTCAAGAAAGTAGAAGTGCAAATCTGTAGCCTTTGCTTCTTTTATTCCTGTGCAGTTCCATTAAACTTATCTGTAGTCCACTATGTCCATGCTTTGTTAAAAATTAAAATGCCAAGACCAAACCAAGCCTTATCTGTGCCTGCTCTGACAAGTTAAGGAAGACCAGAAGAGCCAAGAACACAAGTAGCAACAGTTGCCAGACTGTGCCTTCAGTGAATTTTAGGAAGTTCTTGAGCCAAATGTGTTGTCTTGGCATGTGGTAGACCCCCATGAGGTAACATACTTAACTGGATGGAATCAGCAGGAGAGTTTGTTTATTTTAACTACTAATGTGGTAATTTGAGTTTTCTCATTCCCTTCCCCAGACAGTGCCTAATATATCCAAGCAGAGAGATACGTAGGAAAATTTCCTTGGGTAACCTAAGTAGTAGGAAGAGATGAGAACATATGAACTTTAGCTTGCTATAAACAGAAGTCTAAGTACTATTTTTAAGGTGCTATGCTCATGGGAGCAGGAAGTGGATGAAGAAAAGTACATCACCTTACTCATATTTTGTGATTGTAATGGACTGATTTGCTAATGGATCCAACCCATTACATTATTGGTGTTGGTAGGAGTCAGATGACGAAGATAAATCACAGGGGTGATGCCTGAGTTAATTATAGCAGTACCCTCCCAAATGGCACTATCAGCTCTGGGAAGCAGCAAAAGCTATTGTTGGCATTAGGCAGTAACACGAGAGAGCGGTGTCTGGGAGAGGAGGCAGTAAGGCACTGCCATTTCACAAGGACTGGAAAATACTGGCCCTATGGTGTTTGGCAAGGAAGACAGGTGCAAAGAAGAGCAGAAGGTTTTCAAGAAAAGAGAAATATATCAGAGCAGGTATTTGAAAGATGCATTTGCTTAGCACATGCGGACCCATAAAAGTGATGGTGGAAATATTACAAAGCAAGTTAAACTCTCCAGTTTCTGCTTAAAGAATCCTTCTGTCTTTGTTCCTGGAGGCAACAGGTCCTTTCCTTTTACTTACAAGCTTTTTCGAGGAATTTAATATCTCCTGAAACTTTTTAAAGGAAGTTTGTTATCTCTAAGTCTCTGTTTTTGTTTTTTCGGGAAGCTATTAGAAACCTAATTATGTATTTCTCTTAAATTTGAAAGAGAAGAGAGAAATTACCTTGGTACTTACTGAAAATACGTTTCAAACAGAACTATAAACAAGCACATAATTAAAAAGAGTCTGTGCTTCTGAAATCAGAGAAAATGCCTCTTTAAGAACAAACCCTAATATACTATAAAATGTCAGAGCTGCCTGGTTGTTCCCCTCTGGTCTTCAGTAAGGATTCCCTGATAATGGGGGATTTTTCATAAATTTCTGTGCATGGAGAGGACAGCATATATTTTGGGTCTAATGTGCCATCCTTTTCCATTAAGCAAAATAATAAATAAAGGTAAAGTCTGCTTCAGCAAGTACTGTGTATTCAAGTCTTCTATTTAGTGTCATAAAAACAATATCTGCTATTCTCTTCAAACAGGCTGATTTTCAAGAATCTGAAGAAATGTCTGTTTCAGATTACAGTGAATTGCACAAAAATTATGTATTGGAAGACATTATGTATTTTCTTTTATTTGGTAGAACCCCGACATTCCCCATTCAGTTGGTTGGGAAAAGTTTTGTTTTATTTAGAATTATCTCCTTTAGCTGTTTCTTCACAAACCACAGCAACTTTTTAAAAAGACCTTCAAATTTATTTTTTTAGAAGCTTCTCTGATATGGCACATAAATTGATGCTGACCCTGAGGGTAAAGGGTTCTCTCTGTGAGATGCTAAATTTAGAGTCCCTCGAACAGCTCAGGTGAAAGTACAAAACCCAAAATTCTGTGGTTCATGGCATTTGCATTATAACAAGGAAAGAATTAACTTTGAATATCAACAATTAAGAAATAGTGAACTTTTGTAAAATTAAAACTTTCTTGTCTTCTAGTTCAATGAGAAAAAGGCAGACCATAACCAGCTCAGACTTCAAAAATAGCAGTGCTTATTTTATACATTTCATACATGCAATGCGTAAAATGTGTTAGGATTCTCATCCTTACTCATTTGGTGATTTGATTAATATCTCTACTTTTGCTAGTTTGACTCCCGATAAAACACTGTAATATTTTATCTATGTTTCTTAAAATAGCATTTCTGCAGACCAAAACACACCAAGAAAAGATTGTGAAGAACAGCTTCGAGTTCAGTAGTCAAATGCCTGCGACATTTGTTAAGCTTTTCAGTAAGACACAAGATTAATCAGTAAAGCAAAAAGCCACTTAATACTGCAATAATGTATTTTTTTGGCCTGTAACTTATTTTAAAAAGAGGAGGATTAATAATCATCTGCTTTGGTCTTTAGCTATCATTAACAACATTTAAGTCTTCAACCTATGCAAGATTTTAGGATGATTACATAATCAGCAGATTTTTTAGATGGCTACAGCAGGTGATAAGTGTGCATTATTCCAGGCTTCCAAGTTATGCTAAGGACTTATTGTCTTGCGAGGCTTTTGTCTTGTATAAAAATAGTATTAAAAAATCATCGGTTTCAGTTAGTTGTTTCTAGTCATTCAAAACATAGAATGAGAGAGAAGCAAGTTGTAGACAAAGTTTGGCTGAAGAAGAAGAATCTGGCTGATGGTGATGATTCTTAAAGGGATTGGCAATTTTATTGGATAAAAGTTTCTGATCTTACAGATAGCACCAGTCAGGGGATTTTTGAGCTTGAAGACGTTCTCTATGGTAACAGGAGCTTGTGGGACTCACTGTGAACTTGGGAATTAATTTGAATGTTGTTTGTAGCTCCAATTCTAGATGATATCTGTGCATTGTTTCTTCTCCTCATGTTTTCTGAGCCTGAAGTAGCCTCTTTGATGTATTTCCTCCTCAAGCCAGCAATACTGAAGCATGGAGAACAAAAGAAAATCTGTTCAAGTTTGTCTAATGCGTTTCAACCTGAAGGTTCTAGTTGACACTATAGTCTTTTAAAACACATCCTAAGGCTTTGTTTAATTTCATCTCATTTATCAGTCATTAATTTTGCACAAAAGATGTCAACTCTGAGTAACTTTAATTTGGCTTTACCATGCATCCTTTTTCTTACAATGTAATTACTACCAGTCCCTCTTTCTCAAATTACTGAGAAGGTCTGTGGCTATTGGTCATTTGCTTAATTTTCAGTTTATTCCCTCATCTGGAGCAAGTCCAGCAAGTGTCTGCACTCCTTGGTGTGGACAACCTAAGCAGGCTGGCAGAGATCAGTAACTTCAGCAAAATGTTTCTTGACTAGTTCTGCAGATTGTTCATCCCCATTAGCTAATGACAATTCCTAAGGCCTGGTTAAGCTTTTTCTTACTTCAGGAAAGTAATTTCTCCCTTTTAGTGCTCTGATTTACTTCCCATTTGTCTAACAGGGAGTGATAGTGCATTCATGCCCTTAAGGCTTTTTTTTCGTGCTCTGGTTGTATTTTGAAAACAAGGCAAATATTCACAGAAAGCTTGGAAAACAAAATGTGTTTGAAGAGTCTGACAAGTGATAAAGGTTTACAGATATCTGCCATATAAAAGTTTTTATGCTTCTATCCTATGTGGATATGAGTTACCGCTCGCTTACTTTTTCCACCTAAATGTTACAAAATGTTTATCAGTATTGGGTAACCAGGATTTGACAGTGACAACTGCTTGATACCATCACCTAATTTTTGTTTTCGTGTGAACATCTATCACAGCTATGCCTAAGGCAAATTAATGACTTAATGCCTAAAAGCATTTCTTTCATTGTTCTGTCCAGATTAAAGTAAAAAATAAAATTAGAGGTAAATCCTATTTTTGTTGTTTAATCTGTATTTGCACAACTCCGTAGATCCCTATTTAGATAAACACATGAAAATAAAGTATAAAAGTAAGCATTTTTAGGTTTTTAAGAAGTTTGCGTGGAACTTATTTACTGAAGAAATCTACAGGTCTTTCTAGTGATTCCTTCCCTATACTCCTTCCCTATATTTTTTGTCTCTATTACAGTGTTTTTCCTGGAAGTGTATGGCTCTAACTATTGAGATTTTCTTAAATTAGTTTTCATATCTCACTTCTATTACAATCACTTCCTACTGACTCCTCCTTATACAGATGGTTAAATGAACTATTTTGAATATATTCAGATTTGGCCTTCTAATCAATATTAAGAAATTGAGTTAAATAAAGAAGCAAATTAGTATATTCGATCTATGAAGACAAATGTCTTAATCCAATTGAGTATTAGACCTCAAATGCATATTCATGTAATGATTTAAAAAAGAAGGTGGTAGACCTCAATAAACTTAATGGTAGAAAGAATAAGCAATTATACTGCTATAGGCTTGCCTGGCATTTACATGGGAAAAAAACCCCAAAGATATAGTTTTGGTTTCAGAGTGAGAAAATAATTTTGAAATAAATTACTAATATTTTCTTTACTTTCAGCTAGAAATTTACTGTTATTAAACAAAATTATTTGCCAAATTATAATGCCATTTAAAAGATCTGTGCTGCAAATTAGTATATATAACTATTTTAGTAAGTTTTGAGATATTTAACTTGAGGCTATTCCAGTATAAAGACAAAAAAGAAGTCTGGTTTGGTTCTTTCATCTCTACATGCCTGACAGTTCAAGCACGTCAAAGTATGCTTCTACACCGCTATCATAGGAAGATATAAACAAATCATTCTATGACCTTTCAGAAATTTAAGTTAGAGTGAATGAGGCATATCTGACTAAATTGATGTCTAAAAGCAAAGTGTCCAATCTGAGTCAACCATTCAGCTCTTTCCAGAGTAATGCAGAAAGATGGGTAGCCACAGAAACTAACTTATCCTATTTGAGATGCTTACCTGGGATAGCATTAATCATTTGTAAGAGACCCTTATCCCCAATAAATTTGATGCCAACTGTGCTGTCTTAGAGGTCTATACTTGAAGCAGCCAGTTGATATGGGAAATTCTGGTTTTAACTTAGGAAACATTTTTTTCACGGTAAGTGTGGTCAAGCACCATACTAATTTTCCTCAGTGGACTCTCCATCCCAGCACACACTCAAAACTTCACTGGCCAAAACCCTGTGTGAGGACCTGGAAACGGCTACTGTTGAGCACTGCTTTGAGAATAAGGGAAGTGGAACAGATGACATCCAAAAACATTTTCTCAAACTAAACCATCTTGGAATTCTAAAGATCTTACAGCAAAGCAGAGACTAAAACTATTGTGTTCAGAGGAGATAAGAAACCATGAAAGGGAGGTGATGAAGAAACAAAGCCAGAAGGATTTTGTCCAGCCTGAAATGCTGCTGAATACTGCAGCTCAAGCAATGCAATGTTGATAGGCAGAATAATATATTGTGTTAGAACAAGCTTCAAGTGCCTCCCTCTCCTTTTCCTCTCCTTCACCTCATCCCTCACCTGCTTTCTCCCCCCTGCTTTCCACCCCCTTCAACCTTCAGCTCTTGCTGGAATACAGGAATCAAACAAAAAGTGTGAAAGATGAGTTTAAGATTAAAGAAGGTTTGTGAAAAATATATCGTGATGTTCTAAAACAGATCTTTGTTTAAGATATGCTTTTCCTAATTTGATAATCATTGCATTAATGTTATTTTAATTCAGAAAGCTAAAATATGATTTCCAGTGCTTGTAGTCTTGGTTCTTCTCTGCTAAAAGAATACATTCTTTTGTAGGAAGGTGGAGAGTAGGAGTAAAGAAAGATATCAAATGTATGGGTTGAACTATGACAGACTATACTGCCTCCTGTCCAAAGGATGACTCTCAAGTAAAGTTATGAATTTCAGGACTGAGATTTAGAAACACTGCCTAGATTCTGTCCAAATGTGGATGTATGAGTGGCTTAATTTAAAACCTGTTAGTGTCTCTGTATGGTGATAGAACAGGAGAAGCAATAAAGCAGGGATGAAAATTTGTGGTTTCTATTAAGCTGTGACATCATTCCCTGCTGGATATTTACAAATTGTGTTTTCATCAAGAAAAGGCTTCTTAGTAATTGAAGTTTCATTTCAGTATTAAATTAAGGAATAGTTATTTCCAAGGGTTTGGTGCCTTGAATGCAAAAGAAATTAGTGCTGCCTATATACAGTATTTAAACCTTCACACAGTTGCTTGAGCAGAATGTATGCTGGTTGAATGCTTCAATTAGATAGTGAGATGCTCAGTTTGGAAAATTCACACTGTGAGGGAGAAGCTCACAAATGGACCTTAGAGTTTGGTCTGCATTCTGCTTGCCAAAACATCTGATGCAAAATTATGTCTACTTTTGATATTGCGTGAAATTAAATTCATTTGACTAACTTATTTTCCTGCAGTTTAATAACATTGTTATTAAAACTCTGGAGGTTTGTCTCGTATGTATAGGTATCGGTGTGCATTCCTGTTACTTTCCTTCAGTGGTAAAACAGAGATGTGTTGTCCTAACCACTCATAAAGTATTCCCTTCCGACACAGTTTCTATTCATCCTAAAGGGCTGCTGTGTGTGGAACATGCCAACCCTATCAGTCCTCTTAGTACCCAGCACTGGGTTGTTTAAAGTTTAATGCACAGGGGTAGGGAGTAGAGGTCACTGCACTGGGCAAAGCAAATATCCTCCTCTTTTAGATATCTGTACACACAGAAGATTTAAATTTATCGCAGTGTGAGTTTGGCATAGCCTTGTAAATTCAAGCAATAAATAGTGTTCTGTCTTTCTGTAGATTTGCAGTCAAGAAATTTATTCTTCTTTTTATTCCTAAATACAATGGCAGAAATAGCCAAGAACTCCAGAACAGTCCATTCTTGTCATATATTGTTCTGCAAAGAGATGGGAATAAACCTCTCCATGCTCATCTGCAAAACTTGTTGCTAGTTGTTCTAGTTTCTGAACATCTCAGTCTTCAGTGATTTTATACTTCAGCACCCTGTGTACCTCATTTTCTCTCTGATGGCTTAATTGAGGTGGAAAGACACTGGCATTTACTTCATGTCCTACAGGAGACAAGTGTTTGAGGAAGAGATTGACCTGAATTCCTCTGGACTGTGTGCTATCTGCTTACTGCAGGCAGATTTCTGCAGTGGGATGAGGTAGCTGCCATTTCCTTTCAAACACAAGGCTATGATATGAAGTGGACATCTCAAAATGGGTCATTGTCAGTCTCTCAAATGTAGCACCCCTTATTTTAAGCTGATTTAAATCAATTATCTCCAATGCTCAGAGATACCAAATATTCCTACATAGTCTGGAAATTTCTTAAAGGTTTAGATACACAAACTATGTCCTAGTAATTTTTAAACAGTAGTGTTGGCTGTAACTAATTAGATTCTGTTTGATGTATTTTTAGTTTTAAAAGGTTAACAGAGTCTGTTAACAAGCAGTATATTTTTGAGTAACTGTGGGCAGAGGACAAATGAGGGTATGATATCATGTTTAACTGTACATATTAGTTTTACTATGTAGTGGTTACAAGGTTATAGGTTTGTGTGTGTGTCCATTATAACTTCTCGGTATTGCTGCAGCCTCAAATAGAAGTCACATATCTTTTCTGGAACAAGAATTTGTTAAATGTTGTTAATTGCTCTGCCAAGTAGAGACATTTAAATGAAAACAATCAAATAGCTAATCAATCCATTTTTCTCTGAATAAACAGTGAATTGACAGCAGATAAATTCTGTAGGAACTAGTTCACATTTCCTAGTCCAGAACATTACTGGATTTTAAGTTTAGGGTGTCCTAAGTTAGCCACATTCTAGTTGGGTCCCAAATTAAATTATTTTGATAGAACACAAGAAAATTCTTTCATTGAGAAAGAATTAATATAAAAATTATTATATAGGCATTTTAAGTGTATCATTCTGAAGTGGGACATTCAGCAAAGTGTATTTTGCATTTGAGCTACCATTATGCATTTGATTTAGTGTGCTAGTCCTCGAAGCAGGTATCACATCATCTGCTTTGTTACATGAAAGGGCTGAATACACCTACTGTTCTTAGAGAAAATGGGTTGGAAAATAACCCTATCAGACCAAAAAAGTTTGATGGCATCTTCTTCTTAACTCAAATATATTGTCCAAGAACTCATATGGAATGAATTCTGATCTAATATTAGTGTAGCTTGATTTATTTTATATCCATTTTACTTTTCTATTTAAAAAGTCTCTTATTTGCTCTGTATTGAAATAAATCCAGACATTGCTGGATGACAGAACAGCATGTGAATTATGTAATCACTGAGGTTTTCCCCCCCAATCAGGTCACCTAAGTGAGAAAGGATGGAGTAATGTGTGTCTCTTAAATTTTTCATTAGGAGTAAACTAGACAAGGTGATTGTGATAAAAGCCTGTTTGGAAAAGGAGAGTATTGCAAGAACTGTAGAGAACAGCAGACAGAAGAATGAAGGAACAGGCAGTTCTGACCCTAAGGCAATTTCTCCTCTTCCTCCAAGAACATTAAAATAAAATCTTAAGTGTATTCTGTCAACCCGTGCATTTGTTACTGTGCATATAAAGTACTGAACCTCTGAGCTATTGGTTTCCTTTTTTTTTGTGTGGTAGTTAAGAAGCTCTAGTATTATGCCTTCCTGCTTCTGAATCTCAGAGCAGAATGCCCATTTTCCCTCTTACTGACCTCATTAATATGTCATCATATGGCACCATTCATTTCCTCATCTTCAAAGTCTTCCTCCAGACTCCTCTTCATCAACGCCAAAGATGTGACAGGGCCACTGTCCTACTCTCTATGAAATGAAAACTCTGTGTCTAGTAGGAACAAGTTCAGAATGTGTAAAGCCCCCTGAATTCTGGCTGGTTTTGGTATTATTGTGGACAAAAAGGAGTAAGAGAGATAAACTAGATTTTTGAATTGTTGCAGGTGGTAAGTCAGAAGGCATAGGGAGAATTCCACATCTTTCAAAATGGAATTGTGTATTTGTACTCACATATCCTGGGATCACTTCAGTCATATTTTTCCTGTAAATCTATGGGTTAAAGTGCTACCTGCTGCTGAAGAATAGAAAGTCTTTCTTCAATTTTTATAGGACTGATTTGTCTCCCACAGTAGCAAAACTGGACTTCTGTCATTCAGCAGTGTAAACACTGGATGGCAAAAAAGAGCAACTGTCAGCAGAAAATGTGACTAAAACAGATTTAAACACAAGATACAGTATGTTGGTGCCACTTCTTTCCAAGTGACCCTTGAGTGATATAGTAGCATTGGAAAATTGTTTGATCTGTTGTCACTTAAACATGGTTATTAGCTCTTCCCAGTATATGAAAAATGCTCAAGAAAAAAAAAAAGAGTAGGTAGACAAAAAGGCACAACCAGAAATCAATCACAGATGCTTTGGAACAAGAAGTTTTATATAAGACTGTGGAGAAGCAATATTATTTTATATGCATATTATATTTAAGATTACCTGCTTGGTATTATTCTGGCTGCTCAATAATGAAATCAAATGAGGCTTCAAGGGAGGAATAGGTATTGAAGAAAACAATGAAGGATATATTCTTTATCTCTAGAAAGTATATTGAGGGCCCTTACAGAAAAAAATGATGAGCTCATCACCAGAAAATATTGATGTTCCTGTTGCCATCTCAGTTAACAAGCTTGTGTTGTTGCAGGTCAGAGTCTAAAAGCAAAAAAAATATTTAGGGCATTAAAAAATCCTGCCTAGAGAGAAAAAGTGAAGGAGCAGAGAACAAATACTTGGACACATTAAGAGAATGTGACACATTAAGGGAAATATTAAGAGGAAAATTGTACGAGGAAAACTTTTCTCTCCTGGCTCAGTGACCTGGTTTCATCTGTGAGAGAGCTAATTTTCTTCCTAATAGTACAGCGCTGTATTTTGAATTTGGAATGAGAAAAATGTTGATAACACGCTGTTGTTTTGGTTGTTGCAGAGCAGTGCTGACACTAGGGGGTTTTTTTGTGTTTTTCACACTGTTGTGTCAACATGGAGGCTGGGGATGCATGGGAAGTTAGTACGGACCCCAGCTGGGACAGCTGACACAGCTGGCCAAAAGGATATTCCATACTTTTTGGCATCATGCTGAACAACAAAACTGGGAGGAGTTATTGGGCCATGGCAGCTCACTGCCTGGGGACAGGCTGGGCATCAGTCACTGGGTGGTGAGAATTGTGCATCATTCATTCTGTATATTCTTTAACCTTTATTACTATTTTTTTGCCTTCCTTTTCTGTCCTATTAAACTGTACTTATCTCAGCCCCTGTGTTTTATCTTCTTATTGATTCTTTCCCCCATCTCACTGGGGGAAAGTGAGCAAATGGCTGTGTGGTGTTTCACCTGCCATGTAATACCGCAGCACGTGGGGTCAGATGTTGCTTCCAAACAGGGCACTGAACTCTCTAAGAAAATCCAGGATAAACCTAAAAGTCAAATCTGCCTACCCTGGGTAGGTTGAATCTTTCTCTTTGCTTGTGTGAACCTTTTGGTAGAAGATGTCCCTTTGCCTGTGGGGAACTATTTGAGACCTCTCCAGCTTCTGTCATGGGCACCTGAAAGGACTTTTCCAGGCTGGTCACCACCTACAGGTGTAGTGTAACAGCAATGGCAGCACTGAGGTTCAGTTGTTTATTTGAGAGAAGTGAAAACCAACTTGCTTATCACCTCAAAGTTGCATTTGTGAGTTATTCTAACTACTGACCACAAGGAACATATACTGCGGAAATAACTCTTTTAGACTGCCTTTCAAAGAGCCAAACTTAGAGAAGATGCATAGCATAGCAGCTTCCCTGGTTCATGAAAACTGAGGCAGAGCTCAGTACATGAATAGCAGTAGGTGCATAAGCAGTAGGTCTGAGATTAAACCTCTTCTATATCCTGAGGAATTTTATCCTTTACAGGACTTTTTTGGGCTTGTTGACCACCCATCCATTCCAGTGCTTAGCTTCCGCAACCTTGAGCTACCGTCCTAACATAATAAAATTGCTTAATTCATTACTGAATTATGAAAATCAGAATTTTGTCACTCCTGCAATTACATCTATGTTTTTGTACCGTGATACAATGAACTTTTTTCATTTATTTTGATGAATGCAGATTAGCTGTAAGACATCAGTCCACCATCATATGTAATGCAAATTAATAATGCCTTACTTAATTACTTAAGATTATTAAGTTTAAAAATTAGATGTTTATAACACCATTTGTCTGACTGTGAAACCTTTGGAAGTTCGCTGCTCTGATTTTTTCACATTGGTTGAAACAGTGTGGCAACAATGTGGCAACGTGCACATAAGGTAGGAATGATGAAGACTCTTTTTAACTCGTCAGCTAGCTAAAAACTTGCTTTTCACACTGAACATATTGCAGAATGAGTACCACATAGTTCAGCTCTTGGAAGAGTTCTCTGTGAGAGAGTATTCAGATAGGGCACCAAAGGATAGGATGTTATATTGCAGAGCATCCAGTATGGACTTTAGACCTTAAGTCTTCGAAGCATTTAAGCATGAATTTGCACATCAAAGGTATGCACAATGACCTGCTACCCAGCAACTTCTGGTGAATTAGCACATTTCATTATAGATGACTAAAAGACAGAACTCCACTGTCAGAACACTCAGTCCAGCTCTCTTGCTAACATAATATTCACTATTAAAAGTGAATAACTAAAGAGATTGAACCATATTATCATATAATTGTCTTACTTATCTTCCTTTTGCATTACAAAAATATTTGTCTTTGACATGGTGTTTGAAGATACTTTTACATGATGTTTCCATTTGCTTTGATTTTAGGTCAATAAATAGTCCCGCAGAAAAGAGCTTAATTTCCTTTCTATAAAGTTCAGAGCAAAAGCATACTATTCAATATGTTAATAAATTCCTAAACAAAGAGGTTACAGTGGGGAAGCCTGCCAAAACCTTCAATATAGAAGCACCACTAGACCCTGCAATAACATGCTTAATGCACTAGCACAGAGAGCACCAGAGAAAAGCTTTAAAATGTGTGGTGGTGGCTTGTTTCGTGGTTTTGGTTTTTCTTAATCTGAATATGCTTTGTAATCAAAAGCATTAAAATGATTTTTTTAATAGCATGGATTTGAGTAGACATTATATGTCATATTTTTAGTTGTATTGCAAATGTGCCAGCCTGTATAATGAAAATATTGGACACCTACTTTATCATTTACTGCAATGCAGTCAGATCCATCCTGACAGGATTTATCTATTATCTTGTTCAATTCCCTCAGAAAAAAATGAAATTACATATTTCTCTTTGTGCTCTTGTAGCAGCGAATTCACTAGGCCTGTTGTATTTTTCAATACTGGGTTTATAGACTTTTCCTTCTTTTCTCTGCATGCTTATCAACATTTGTGAATCAGTATTTTATTCTAAGAAACTTCTCTTGCCCTTCTACCTAAAATTCTACAGTCCAGACAGGCAATTCTGAATTTTGGGGGGTTGTAGTGCAATGACAAAGGGACTAGATAATATACACAAGAAAGAGCATGCTGGAATGCTTAGTGTTTATTCCTATAGCACCAGAATGGAATTCTTACCAATGTACAAGATATTTTTTATAGCTGTATAATTATTGTTCTCAAGGATTCAGTTTTTTTCTCCCATGTGATAAACAGCACTAAGTCTTTGTGAATTAATTAAATTCTTATCTGATAATTACCTACATTATGGTCAAAATAGCTGTTCATGTAAGCTCTGAAGTTAGGATTTTTTTATCACTGGCCTCTTACTGACTAAGTTATAATAAAATGCAAGTATCCTAAACATTGCTTTACAATGTCAATTTGAAGGCAGTAAATTGTGGTTAGTGTGAATTGTCATGTTGGTATTATAAACTTAAGATTCATTATGATTGACATAGGGAATAAGTATGAAACTTAAGGAATGCCGTTATTACATAATGAATCTCACTTATATAAATACCAGTGATATTATTGTTGCCATTTTTGGTAGTAATATAACTTGTCGTAGTTATATACCATTTTTGGTCAGGGTCTGGGAAGATTAAAATCAGCCTAATTCAATGATGTTTACTTGGAATAATACTGTTACCAGGGATTTGAAGGATTAACTCTAAGCTGGATTTTTGTAAGTATAAATTCAAAATGATTAACATGTTTGTTTTCTTGCTGTAAGTAAACCTAAATATCTTGATATTCCTTTAAAGCCACTAACTACTACTGCCTTTAGTGTGGGGAATACTTTTTGGATGCAACAGTCACCATATAGATCTTGATTTTGATTCCACCATTGGCTTTGGTGTCTGCTTGTTCCTAGGGGCATTTTTCAGGCAGGGGAATGAGTGTTTCAAGGGTTTAAGGTGTTTTTCAGTTAGTATGTTTTGAGGTTTTTAAAATCTGTTTTGTTTAAAAAAAGAGAGACATATAATAACCTCTGGAGCTCTGGTGTTCACTGTAAGATTTATTTTCTACTATTACTTTCTCATATGTGAAATGATGGTGCATACATTCATAGGCAAGAAGATAACGAGGATTTCAAAAAGAACCCTAAAGAATTATGCAGTTTTTTTGTGTGTCATAAAGTCAAAAATGTGAGGGAGATACAATAAGATTGTGGTAAAAGTTTTACGGGAATACTTTTAAATCTAATGCAAGTACTGAATGCATAAAATCAATAATTAAGCTGGGAGCAGCAAATGTGCTAGTTATCTACAAAGACAACACATAGTGTTCATTTTTCTTAGTAGCTAATTTAACAACCAAGCTTTTATTGCTGCTTCTGCTCAGTCCTTTCATTATTAGCTGAAGTTGAGATTTCTCACAAAAGTTCATCCTTGGCAGTAATAATTTGCTGCAACATAAAATAAATGACTTAACATAAAAGATTTTACTGATTGCAGTGCCAGTTGGCACTTTCTCGTTCTCTGTTGAAATGAGCACAACACATTGTCTATTACAGCTGCACGGCTACCCTGTGACCACTCTGTGTTGCAAGTTTTAACATTATTGCTTCGGTATGTATTTTTCTCCCATAAATTATTCTGTGCAGAAGAATGTTAATTAGTAACTGATAGATATAAAAATTGCCAGGGACAGCCCATTAATTCCATTTACCTTAATGGCACTTAGATCATAGCTTGCAGTACAGCTGTATTCAGACTGGATTATAAATGTAATTTTTTGCATCATTAACTACCCTGATTAATCTTAGACAGCAAAAGCATAATTATAGAAACACAGGACTCGCAATGTGCCAATTTAAAGTTGTAGCTTTGCTCTTTTATATTTACATCATTGTAAACAACATAGGTTTGAAAATTTAGACTGAAACTGCTTTTCTCTGTTTCTTAATAATTAACTTGTGCCTTGTACTAGTCATTTCTCATTTCTGGTTTTACTTGGGGGTTCTTAGGTTTTATTTTTTTTGTGGTTTGTTGAGGTTTTTTTAAAGTGCCTTTTGTAACGTGTTTTGCTTTTGACTGGTGCAATTACTGGATATTTGCATAGTAATTGACCACCATTAGCGAGGTGTTCATTCTGATCAAAGACTATTAAGGAAAGCACATGTATTTTCTGTCTGATTTCTGTGAAGGCCAGAAGATGTCATTGTGATTTTCACATTAGAGTCATCGGCCAAGCAAGAGTACAAATTCAGATACTAGTCTCCGACAGAAGCAAATTTGATGAGTTGCTGGTTTTGCAGAGATCAGCCAGAAAATGGCACCTTCTCCTTGAGTTCAAGTTTAATGTTAACGGCTGGGAAACCTGGCCAGCCTGGTATCATAAAAGCTTTTGCCACATGGGGGTTTTCGACTTGTTTATCTTTGGATTTGATCAGCAGAAGGTGATGTAACCCTGTGTTGATTGTGTGCCTTTGGTGTAGTATTGTCTTATTGATTTAAAACTGATGTGACAAATCTCCACCCTGCTAAGTGCAGAAGGCTACTCAAAGTGTTAAACTTCCAGTTGCAGTTAATAATGAAAAAGACAAGAAGTGACAAAGAGAGAATTTGCACTGGTAATGCCATTTCAGTAATCATAAATCTGAAAGGAAAACTAAGAGCAGTTCCTTGAATGATGATGGTTCAGAAATGCCATTTGTAAACATGATGATTCTCAAGAACAGCCTGGATTTTTCAGGATCAGATGACACTGCTGCATGCTGCAAATGTGCTGTGTGTCTCCTCCTGTGGAGTGTGAACGGAAGATTTTGTGAAGGGGGAAAGAAGAAAAAAACCTTTCCAATCATTAAATCAAATGGGTGATTGCATTCATGCCTTTTAAAATAGCATGGATTTCTTGTGTGTGGAAGGAAAAACAGACACAAGTCCACTTCAGTATGACAACCAACACTTGGTTTTAATTATGTATTTGAGTCTCCTGCTTTCCTCTTCTTTCAAGCTATAGGCACAGCCATTGTAGAGTCAATCTGCTATGCAAATGATGAAGAGATAACAATAAGTAGAGTTTTCTCAGTAGTGCCCGAAAAGGCAGCAGCACTTTTTAAGAAGACACAGGAATAGAAGAAGAGTTAGAGCACTGTAGTTTGCAGCTGCTCCTGAAGTACTTTTTTAGTTATCCTACCCCGGAGCAGAACTGTTTGTGCCTGCATCTGTTCATGAGAGCTGCTGGGGTAAAAGTCAGACTGTCTTTTGAAACAAGAACCAAAAGACACAAGAAGTGTGGTGAGGGTTGACCGAGAATGCTGCTCTGAGCTAGCAAGAAGGAGTTGGTGGAAGAGATGATGGGTTCAACTCTGCATTGAGGCACAGACCTCCACAGTGGCCTTGAACCATTACTTACACTCAGTTCCTATCTGTAAGATGAGGATAATATTTTCTGGCCTCTAAAGTGTGACACAAAGATCCTGATCATTAATGATTAATCCTGGCCCATATATGTGTGCACTGTGTATTAAGACCCAAACCTAATTGTCAAAGCTGAGATCCAAGGTCTTGGTTTGAACTTCTTCCATCAGAGTGTCAAGATAAGCAGGAATAAGTCATAGGGGACAGGGTTCATCTCTAATATTACATCAGTATAAAGAACTTTACAGTAGCAGGAGAAATGATGTTTTTATTGGTGATGTTGTTTTTATAATCACAGATAATTAATTGAGTAGAAAATAGAACCAGATATAGAGCTAAGAGCCCTGATGACATCTAAGAAGACAGGAGCAAACCCTGTGGGGTTTGCACTACACTTTTTATGTCTTCTTCATTATTTCAGAGTTCTTTCACTAGTTGCTGTCATCTTATCAGGTCCCTCATACCTATTTTATGGTTTAGATATGTCCAGGACAGGGCTTTTATGATAAAAGTGGAGACAACACACCCTTATGATATCCATGGGCCTTAAATGGTGTATAAAAAACGAAACCTTCAAAATAACTAGAGCTGGGCTTCTTGTGCATCGTCTTTTCTTGTCTGAAAAGATATGCTAGCAGTGCAGATGTCTTTAAGTAGGCAACAGCAGACAACAGCTACACAGTTCACAGGCAATAAAATTGGCTGTCTTCTCATGCATAGGTACTTGTGTGAGGTACTCCAGACACAGATGATTTTGAATCAATTATGCCTGGGCTGTCTAATGCAAAGTCACAAGGCCATGCATAAGAACAAGTGGATTTGCCAAAAGTTCTAGTACAGTTCAGTTTTCCTGTGTTAATTACCTGTCATTAAATGGTTTTTGTAAAGTGAAATACTCAGATGAGACTTCCTATTGTGTTTAAGTTCATAATATACACAAAATCCTTTTCAGCCTCACTGGATCTAAAGCCTCAATGGCACCCTAGCTTCACTTAACCTGAAGCAATGCTGTCCTGCTGGCAGGGGTCAGCTGAGGAGAGGGAAAATCTGTCAGGGCTGCTTGCCTGCAGAAGCTCAGTGTCTAGCTGCTTCATCCATTCATGTTTGCCTAAATTCTGGTTCCCATCTGCATTGTGTTGGTTAATCTGGGAATCCAGCCTGGAGGGACACAGAGCGTCTTTTCTTACTCACTGGACTGTAGCCTACAGTCCTCACCTGGTCACTGAACCTCTGACCACCTTGTGTGTGTCAGGATCTGTGTATCACCAATGTAGTGAGAGACGATTTGGGCATCCAGTTGGAGTTTGCTTGACTTAAAATCATATAAATATCAAAATCAACATGAAGCAACTGTAAACAACTAGAGAATTCAAGAAAATTCGTGAACTAGTCCAAGCTGATACGCTCTACCATGATAGTAAAGTGAATGTGCTCCACTTTGTGATATTGTCCTTTCACAAAAGCAAAAGTTGTGCCAGAAACCAAAGGATCTTATTACTTTTGTTCTTTGTAGATATATTAATATTTATTTATGGAAGTAGACTCTTGGAAGGAGGGGAGATTTCCATTTTAAACATGTTTTAAGGTGTGATGGACCTGTAGACAGGTATTTCTATAAACACACATGTAAAACCAGGTTTCTTCCCTTCCTTTGTTTCATTTAGTTCTGTTTAGATCTACAAAAAACTCAGAAGTCAGGATCAGACTAGTACTTCCCTGGCAATACCTTTTTCTAAATTTTAATTTTGATATATCACACAGATAAAACTTCAAAGATGAAATCGCATGGAAAAGTACACTGTTAACATTTCATCTTTTTCCAAATGATATAAAAACATGCTGAGAATTATTTAATGCAGCACATTTCAGAGATGGGTAGGAAGGGATTAAAGCACTTCAAGTAGTGAATGAGCCATAACTATATTCTCCACAGCTGTTCAGTGCACTCAGGATTGCACTAATGGTTTAGTCACTAGGACTGACAGGAGAGTTGGAATGAACCTCAGTGGTAATCTGTAGAGAATTACTGGAAAAGTACAATGTGGATACTCAGTGAAGGCTTAAGTGTATACTTTTCATCAAAACAGAATATAATCTTGCTTTTTTACCATGAAGAAAATGAGACATTTCAACTGGAAATTGAAATGTTGGTTAGTAATGTAATAATCTCTACTTGTTCTAAATGATTTCTTTTCTGTCTTTTCCTGCTTTCTGCTTCCTAGACAGTCTGAAGAAGAAGTCAGGTTGATCTTAATTTTTCAGTTAGAAATACTTTATTAAAATGCAAATCACCTTTGACCCCTTATTTCCCTTATCTTCTTGAGATGTTGCTCAGCGTAGTACCAAATTCTAGTGCTGTTTATGCATATATAGTTACTAAGAACTGCAAGGTTTATTTTCATTATTATGTAAGCTCTTAAACTATATCAAGAAATTACAACAATTTTTTTCCATTTTCTGATTTCGTATTCCTCTCTCAGAGGAAGTAAATATCCTGAACACACAGTCTTATCCTGGTTAAAAAAATCAGGCAGGTTTTAGAGCCAATGTTATGGAGGGACTTAGCAGGTTAATAACTTTTCCTATGGTACATACTCCATGAGCTGAGCAAAGTTGAAGTATTATTTGCATACAAGGAGATATAATGCTTTTAAGTGATCTGTATGAGAGCTATGAATATAGTCATGCACATAATTTAGCCTCAGACCTAACCATTGCCTGTTACAAGGGGTGAATTCAGCTCCATGAGAACACTATAGCCCTTCAGTTCCCATATGTGAACAGTGTGAGGAGCATTATTTTTCTGTATTGAGTGCTGGTGGTGCAATTAATTTAAATAAAATTGTCTTGAATCTCAGGATGTGAGGCACAATGATGATAGGCTGGTCGCATGGTTTTATACCAGTAAATATTCCTCCTTTCTCCTGACATGAAGTGCTTGTACCAGGTTTTGAAGAAAGACCTTTATTAAAGGCCAAGAGAAAAATGCAATAATTTTCTAATTGCTCTGTTGTAAGGGGTTGTCAGAAGTAGAGTGGCTAAACAAGCAGAGCAGCTTTGTAAAATGTTTCAACTGAAATATTAAAGTGTTTTACACAGAAACAATCATAAAATGACGTTCTGGAAAATATCTTTCTCTCCAACATTCAACTGCTATATTTTAGCTTCTGCTTTCTGAAAATATTTGCTCACTCAGATATTACCTACCAGAATCTGGAATAAAATTATTCTGTTCCCATAGCAATTTTTCCCCCATAACCTTCATGATGGGATGTATGGATTAAATTATGTGTTGGCCCTTTTAGTTTGTTCTTTACTGATTCTACAAGTATGGCTTAAGAATTGTAACTTCTCCCAGTGTTAAATCTTAACACACTAAGACAGATTTTGAAATGTGTTGAAATGCTATAAAAGTATAGATTTGATAGAATATTTTAATAATGACTGAAACATCCCATGATCTTTTTAAGCTAAGAATATATATCTTTAAACATTCCAGTTAGACTCCACACCTTAGTTCTTAATGATTTCTTTGGAGTCACCGAAATAAAAATGGTAAATAAGAAAAATTGTTTAAATAGGCTAAAAAAGCATAGCAGCATGAACCAGAACTTTGCATTGCAGGATTATTTTCTCAGTCCTTAAACACATACATACACAGTCACTTCTCTGAAAAACATGTGGTAGTTTTCAGAGACCACTTTGCACTCTGGTACTTGTAAGCAATTCACTTGCAAGAGTGAATCAAGTGCCTCTCTGCCAGTTCTCTGTCTGGCACACATCCTGCTTTTATTGTTGTTGTGATTAGAAAGACTCACTATTATTAAATACCAATTATAACACTTGGTACAGTTTTCTGAGATACATTCACGTATGAATGATGCTATTGGGAATTTGTTGTGCAACCCTCATTAGGCCTGCCAATCTTTTGTTCCAAACTCTTAAGCACAAAACGTGAAAATGCCCTTAACTTTTTTTAATGTGTTCTTTTTCTCATGAACTCATTTTTGCTTTGCTCTTGGTTGAATTTCAGAAAACAAATGGCGTTTGTAAACTTTAGGTTTTTATCTTTATTGCTATCTTCAGAGATATCTTCAGGGAGGGTATAACATTTATCTCTTTTTCTTTTAAGCAATTGTTTTGGGTTTAATCATATTTTTACCATCTGCCACTGCTCACATAAGTGAGCAGATAAAAGAAGCAATCCACTCCTTCTTTCCACACTGCTTTGGTAATTCCTACTAGAAGTGGAGTGGGTAATTCTCTCACTTTCAAGGTGATCTGTTTCATGTCGGTCTGTTTTATTGCTGCAAATTGTATTGAACGTTGTCCACTAGATAATTGAGCAGTATGATGAGCATGCCCCATTTGGTTGCCTTTCATCTTCTCTCCTTTGGGAGAATCTTTTGGGACTGGTAGAATTTTCCTTTGGATAAGCACTGAGCATTAATTATGGTTTCATGGAGAAAGATTATTATCCATCGTATTTTTCTTCTGTTTGTTGCAATGAATGAGATAGGATTAAAGTAAGGGCTATGCCATTTTAGAAAACCAGTTAAATAGCACTCCAGAGAGTTGTTCTGAGAGAAGTTAGGCAAGTCGCTTAACTCACACTTTTCTCAGACAACTTTATGGATTGTAAGTCCAACTTGCAGTTGTAAAGATCTGTTTAGTCTGTGTAGCTCCTTCACAGATGAATCCAGAGTCAGGAACTGTGTGGGGAGCACAGGAAAGGCAATATAATAGTAAGTACCATCAGGTATATTAAATTGAGTAACTGGAACTGGTGTACAATTTTTGATCTTTAATTCTCAGAAAATACCATCTCTTATCTAAAAAAGAGGTTTTCAAAATAAGTCAATTTTACTTGTGAGCTACTCACATCCTGTGTCAGTGAAGACTGTAGGAGAGCCAATGAATAGGCTGATAACTCCCATTGGGAGTGATGTTTCAGCTTTATATAGCAATTGAGGTTTAGGGTTACTCATTGAACCTCTTGGACAAAATACAACTTTGAACAGTTGCTTATTAGGTGAGCATTGTCCATCTTCTAAGCAGAACAAAGCCAATACCTTTTGGGGAAAATATGTGAATATATTTCAAAAAAATAAATTCATAAAGGTGTCAAATTAAGGCTTTTAGGCATTTCATGTTTTTAAGGGCTTTATCTGCAACCTTAATGTTCTTTTAGCACTGTGTTTCTGTATTTAGCATACATACACGGATTTGTTCCAGTTTGACAGTCCTTCACATGTTGTTTAGTGTGTTTGATTAGCATAATCACTGTGTGATTATTTCTCACTAGCCTTAGCATATGCAAATTCTTGTCTTTTGACTGACAACCATTATTAGACAATCAGAGTATAAGAATTTGCATAATCTCTCTGTGGTTACAGTATTTGTGTGCAATACCACTGTGAATGCAAATCCTTTTGCTCTGACTGGTTTCTGTATATTCAAAGAGCTTGCCAGAAATACTGCTGCTGCTTCAGCATCTCATTTCCAAGTGGAAAAATCTACAAGAAAAAAAATAATAAAAAGAAAGGAAGAAATACTAAAGTCACATCAGAAAACTGAGTAGACAACTGCTACAATTCAATAGCTCCATTAGGGGAAAAAAAAAAAAGGAAGACAGAAACACTATTACAGGATTCAACAAAAGAATACAAAGTTTACTTTCCAAATTCATTCTGAAGCACTGTTCAAGTTACCGATTGCATTGTTTGGGAGGTGACAGCAATTTTTTTTTTTTTTATAGATTCCACTTTTTAAAAGAAAAGTAATTATTCTGTAAATATTGCACATTATTGTAGTCAATGAAGATGTTTTATATGAATTATGTTATATTTAACAAGGATGAATAATATATCTGTTTATGTACATGGAAAACATGAGCTTAGTTCCACACTTTTTCACTGATAAGAACGGAAATGGTAGACAGTAAGAAAAGATGTGTAGTGCTGAGTTCAACTTTCTGCATAATTATTCATCATAATTACTGGGGCAATACTGAATAAATTAGCTGTAAAAGGATAAACCATGTATGGTAGCACATCTAGAACATGTATTTTAACTGTTTGACATCATATTGTTTTATTGGTACATGAAACCAAAATATTGTTGAACATCCTTTTTTTGTGTGTGTTTAATTATGCTTGCTAAGCTCTTCCCATCATTCCTTTTGAATTGTGTTCTTTAGTTAGTTTATTAGATCCTTATTCACAGATTAATGTGGTTTTGGAAAAAAACAGCTCTGGAGTGCCAACCTTAACAATGGGACTTACTTCTCACAGAAATGCAGAATGTCAAATATACTTAGGATCAAATTGCTGAGCTGTTGTTGACCTGTTCTGTTTCTGACCTGGTCACCAGGATATTAATGTGTCAGGTAGATTGTAGACACTTCTGGAAAGCATTATGTTCTGCACAGATCCAGTTTTTAAAATGTGCATAGTTAATAAATACTTTTAAGTGTGTTGAGATTGCTGTGCACACACAGAAATTAACTGCAGCAGGTGGCACCCAGCAGTTCATGTTTTTCCTGGAAATTTTATATCTCTTGCACATGCTTTGTGCAGCTTGAAAATGCAACTGCAGTGGATGCCAAGTATCTCTTGGAGAAGAAGTAGCTCCCTCTCAGCTGCACAGTGCCCATGACATGGGCAGTCCATACAGCCAATATGAGTCTGAAAGTCCAGGAGTTTTCCAAAATATCAAAGTTTATGCCTAAGTAGTAATATAACAGTGTAGTGTATCTAATATTGCTGCTTCTCTACTACTGATCAGCATGATTGCAGGGGAGATGTCTGTGATTTTGATGCCACTGAGATCACAGAGGAGCTGAGCAGTTTTCAAATCAAAATAGTTAAATTATGCTGTGAGAAAATTTCTGGCTCTAAGAGTCCCTGAGCTATAAATGGCCGTGAGTTAACACCATTGAGGAGCATTCCTATAGCGTAACATTTTGGTGTTTCTATAAGTATGGCACAAAAATAATCAAGTAGCCAGTTTTTTGTTTGAACTGGTTGGTGTTAAAATTGCATCTACCAAGAAATTTTAAAAATTGATAGGTTGACCAATAAGCATAATATGGAGTACATGATATTTTGGGATTTTTGCTTGGAAATGGCAAAGATTTATGTGGGACTTAAACTGTTTCCAATGCTCTTATGAATTTCATGATTTGTTGGAACGTAAGAGAATCAATGAAAGGCGCCCGCACTGAGTTATCTTTGTTTCTTATCAATGTTACAACCCTAGAACAATACAATATTACAATGAAAATAATATTTAAGGAATTATATTATGAGTAATTATATATAATTATTATAATGATATGCATATAATTATATATATTCTAACTATGGTTTCTTGCCATCACTCTGGATTTTTACAAATATATTTATTAGTAAGTACAAAATGAGGCCAAAAAACCACATTGTAATATTACTATCAAATATGCTAGCATCTAGATTTTAAGAAGTTCTGGGAGGTGGTGGTACCTGTGTCACTAAATTCACTTAGCTCTTCAAGTAATGGAAGTCAGTCTTTTGGTGGTTTTTTTTTTTTAAATTACCTCTAAAATGTCTACAGCAATTTTTTCCTGAGAGCTTCAATGATCTGACGTGTATTTCTGCTCACTTGGTATAAGACCATAGTGATCTGAGTCAATCTTTTTCAGCTAATTTTTTTGGTCTTGAGGTAAAAATACTTTCTTACTTATTTGATTGCTTTAGGCCTACCATATGCTCTGAACAAGCTCTAGGCATCCCACATCATCTTCATCCTCTGACCTGGATGCTTTTATTTATAGACATTATTGAATTTCAATTCATTTACTGCAAACCTTAAGCATTTGAAATGCTCATATCATGCCTCTTGGTTTTAATATGCAATTAAAAAATAAATCCCTTTGGTTTATACATTTTTGTGATTTGAACATTTGTGGATCAAACTTGCATGCTTTCCTTTGCTCTTGGTTTGTTGTTGTTTCTAACTTAGGTAGATTCTTATGCCTTTGCAGTAAGAAGTCCCAGAAAAATAACTAATAAAAATAACATATACTAAAAATTTCTTGAAATTTAGGAAGACCTACATGTTTGAATTTCAGCTTCAGCATAAAACAATTCTTGACACACACACACAGAGAAAACACTTAGAAATTATTTGTGGAAAATATATAAGATTTATCTTTCCAAAGGATCAGATTTTTCTGCAGGTAAAATACATCCCAGGTTCTGCATTACAAAGATATCTACTGCAAATTTAATGAGATGACGACTTGGCTACAGATAGCCTTCAATGATAGCAGCTATGGTGATTCGGGAAAAGTGTCCCAGGCAGGCAGGATGACAAGGGATCCCCTGGGTCAACTTCTTGGTGATTTCATGGTAGGTGCTTCTTCCAGAAAAGTTCATGCAACAGCCACTCCTTTCATCTGCAGTCCACAAAATAATGAGAATTTTCATGCCCTGTGGTAAGCACAGGAACAAGGGATACAGCTGATATCATAGGGCTGACAAGACTGAATTTAAAACAAGCAAAACCAAATTATAGTGCTAGGGTCAAAGCTAAGAAAATGGAGGAAGTGGCCAAGTTCTACCATGCCCTTGGTTTAAGCTTGGTTTTTCCTGAAATAGGGTGTGCTCCTGAAGATTTTGAGAAGCAAGTACAGTATTTGATCAAAGAACGTGAATCATATCATCATGCCACAAATTTCAGCTTAAATAATTAAAACACAGACAATGTTATTGGTGTGCATATATTGAAACCAAAAGTGAATCAAATTAACTCTTTATATTTATCGTCATTGCCCAATCTAATAGTCATCTTGTGGTTTGCAGTAAACCTTGAGCAATGTGCTATCCCTAGACTGACCACATGGAAAAGTGCCTAGCACTGGAGAGTAGGAAAGCAAAAGGTAATGGACAAGTCAAACACAGTGCAGCTCTCAGATCAAACTCACTTTGTGTTGTAACTTATAGTGCAAATATATTGTCAAGAGGAAGTAAAGGGACATCTTGCCAACCTTGGTCTTCTGCACAGCTTTGACAGCTGAATGATAATCTTTGATGTGAATTGTAAACTTCTGTGTCCTTCACTTTAAATGAGAGTAAAGTAAATGAGCTTCATCTAAGACATAAAATCCAGTAATTGTAAAGTAGCGCTAGTAATGAGTAAAATGCAGATTTCATAAAGTTTATAATGATAACTTTTATTTTGAAAGTGCATACCACTTATAAATTATATTTCAACACATGTATGCGTAATTAGTAATGTTCAGTGAGCCTAGAAGAGCTTGGAGATTCTTTAAAGTATCTCACTACTTGCTGATTATCTGAGCTATATAATATTATTTCCCTCTTTATACTTCCCTGCAATCCTTGCTCTCTATTTTCTGCAATCAGCTAGCTCTATTCCTCTCACTCTCAGCAGGACTCCTCTCTGTCTTCCAGAATCTGTGAGCTCTGAGTCCTTATCATGCTGCACCTAAGTATCCTGTTGCCTCTCAGATTTCCTGCATAAAACTTGTGAATGCTTATCTGGTGCTTTTGGATGTTTATTTGGAATTTATGGATTGGTGATGTTTCCCAAATGAAATCTCCAGGGAAAAATAATAATGTTAAATACCCCTCAGGCATTTTGTACCAACTTTATTAGATTGTGCTGCTAAGTTTTTAACTGTGCTTTGCAGCATCAAAGACCAATTCTTCCATTCTTGGAAACGTTCAAGGCCAGGCTGGACAAGGCTTCTAGCAACCTGGTCTAGTGGAAAGTGTCCCTGCCAATGGCAGGGGGTTGGAAATAGGTAATCTGAAATGTCCTTCCCAATCCAAACAATTCTATGATTCTATGATTCTATAAAATCGTAGAAAAGGGATTATTATTTTGAATCAGGTTTTCTTAATTAATTTGAAAGCTATCCAGAACACTTCTTCATTTAGAGCCACAAACACAAATCATCCTATTCACAGTAATGCCACATAGCTGTATATCTAGAAGTCTACATCCTTAAAAACTCAAAGGGAAGAGTGGAGTGGGTTTCTGTATCAGTAGATAAACAAGAGAAAATCTGTGGACTTATTAGGAAAGAAACCCCACATTTTTCCAGGAGACCAAAATAAGATTAAATATAACATAGAGCAACTATTCTACATGTTCATGATCTTTGTAATTCTAAAAATAATGTTTTCTCATTCTCAATATGTAAACATCAGTTGCCTCAGAAATCCAACCTCATTTGGAGCTAGAATACTTAAATATTAAAAAATATCTACATTTAAAAAAATAGAATTTTTTTCATCTTATGAGCCATGGTAATACCTTTCATTTAACCCTTAGACTACTTCTTCGTTAGTTTTCTCACGTCACTGTGAGATAATGGGCACTTATGAGATAGTGAAGGAGACTAATGTTAACACTGAAGGCTATTATCTCACTTTATCTTACAAGTGCCATAACTGCAGAAAGTGAACAAAGAAGCTCTCTAAAGCATCTCACAGCTGTGATTAATGTGAAGGGAAACAGTTACACTGGATCAAAGAATGCACAATTTCTTGTTACCTTGTGCTGACTTATTCATATATCTGAACTTGAGGTTTCCCTAATTATTTCAGGCCTGCAGTGGCAAAAGGAATAGAATTTCTCCAAATTTAAACAGCACAGAATTAGCGTCAGTTAAGACTAGGTCATGCTTTAGTGTTGAAAATAGCAAGATACAGGTCTATTGATTCTACTGGCGTAAGAATTCCCCTCTCAGATAGTGGAGCAGTCAAAAAAAGAAGAGCTGTTACTATTTATTTACTTTCCTACGTAGTGTTGTTCTTTCTGCTCTGTATCATAGTATTTCTGGATCATGGGCTTTTCCAAGATCATGTTACTCAGTAAAATGAGCGTTCCTAGAGCATGGTTTGATCACTGCAGAAAGCCTTACACAACATGCTGTCGTGTTTCAGGGCTTGATATATACTCTGCCCTTGGCCATGAGTGTTCTTTTGGGGTTATGGTACAGTGGCATCCCTAGTTTTATGTGGGATTGTTGTTCTTTTATGCTGGTCGTTACACAAATGTATTTCACATCAAATTGAAGAAGGTGCTCAAACTGCGAATTTTTTCCAGACTGTTCTATAAAGCTCTGCTGTTTTCCTTGGTTGGTTTGGGGAGTTTGCATGTGTGTTTATTTATTTTTTTTTTAACCAATCTGATTTTCTTTTCAACAGGAATTAATTTAAAGACCTATTTCATATCTGACACTGAACAGCTGTCAGGTGATGCAAAAATTCTGTAGTGATCTCTTCTGGATTCACTGCAATAGAGGCCTTGACTGTCTACCATTACAGCTTTCATGAATAATTGATTAAGGAAAAGCTCTGTTTCTTTATTTATCAAATAACCCTTTGCTAACAGACTAGAAAATAGTGAATCATGGAGACATGGGCGTGGAGAAAGATGGGAGGTTTTTCACAACATACACAGATTATGCTCTGTGAATATTGGCTATCAGAATTAGCCAAAATATGTGAATTTTTAACAATTTAAAGACAAAAAATATCAGTAGCTTAACAGAGTTGCTGCCAAGCTATTAGCAGATTTTTAAAGTAGCTGTCAAATGTTTTTTGTGAAAAAGAAAGAATAATTTTGTTCAATGAATTTAGGGAAGGTGACTTCAATCCTCCAAGGAAAAAAGTCCCTTGAATAGCTTTTGTGAAATTCTCTGCCAAAATGGTACCCTGACTTGCAGACACTATCAGATCAGTGTTCTGGTAGAAGTTAGCTCAGAATAATAATTTTTATAAAAGTCCTAATTAATCCTTAAAGCAGATTTTATTCAAAATAGTTTCCTCCAAATGACAGTGAAAAGAATCCTCAGAGGATTTGTATTTTTCATAAGTTTGGTAGATGTTGTTTCAAGGAAGGAATTCTTTTATTGGTTCATGGGATATTATTATTATTTTTATAATACTGAGTTATTGTGTGCTGTTCTGGAATTATTTGCACATAATATTCTTTCATATTTTCATTAATCCTTTTCTTAGTAATTTTATTAAAAATATTATTGTTTTATTTATCGAGCTAGCTTTTCTCTGATATAAAAATCACAAATTGGTGTTTGGATAGGTAAACTTGTTCAGCATTTACAGCTTTTACATATCTTCAGTAAAGGGAGATTAGTGCATACAAAATAGAACTAAAGATTTGTATTTTAATAGTATCTAATGACACTTTTCTTTGTTCCTTTCTGCATAAGCTCTTTGTATGAGTACATAAAGAAGAAATATTCATTTTCAAAGAAAAATAGTATGATCATGGTATGGTATGATGCAGAATCTGTCTGTTTTGAGATTATAGATAATATGGCACACAGTGGAACAGCAAAAGCTTTTTATTTTTCTTCTCTCTTCACAGATGGACCCAATTCAAAAAGCTGTAATAAATCATACATTTGGAGTTCCTCTTCCTCATCGAAGAAAGCAAATCATATCATGCAACATTTGCCAGCTGAGATTCAATTCTGATGTAAGTCAATCATTTTGTATCAGATTAGAAATATGTACTTATCTTCTAGGATGTGCCATAATTTTCCTAAATTGAACCTAAATGAAACATTGTGATTTCAGTTTGTCTCTCGCAGATGAAAAGGCTGTAGGATGTTTCAAATAAACACAATGGCTTGGTAGTGCTTATACACCCAGCCAGATTTTCCCTGCCAATATATCCTTGTAAGCTCATCAGCTTCAGTTGTGCTGCACTGGGTGTATATAGGAAAAACTGACTGATCCATTACTGCTAATAAGGCTGATATATTTGCTGGATCCTAATTTTTCTACCAGTCCTGGTTGTGTTTACCTTCAGTTGACTCCTACCTTGCATCCTCTCAACTCCTCCAGCAGCGGAACAGATCAAGCTGAACTGGAGACGGTCTCTAATACTCAGAGGAAACCTATCTCCCATAATTACCCAAGGAAGCTGCGCGGTGGTGCTCCTTGCCAAGTAATACCTGTTGAGTCACAGAAAAGCCTCTTAGGTTTTAACTCTTCTATTTCCTTCTCAGAATCACTGTGTATGCAGACAAAACATAGTTAAATGTATTTTCTTCTGCTGTTCTAGTCTCTTCAGGAAGTTTCTTCATATGGGCATTGCTAGTGGAAGCTAATCTTCCCTGTCTTTGATTCACTATTTAATTTAAATATGGAAGTTAGTTCTGTCAGAATTAAAATATTTGAATTTAAAGTGAGGTCAACCCCAAAATTGTCCACAAGGCTCCTTCCTAATTCAAGTCATATAAAGAAGTAAAATAATTGTTTTGTTCTCCTTCTTCTTTATAAGCAGCTATTTATATACAGTTTGTACTATTTTTAGTTTATTGATTATTTATCAAAGCCATGAGCTTTTGTCAAAAATTTAAATTGAACCTTGAAGCCTAATTTTAGGGATTTCACACCTGGGGGTGAAAAGAATAGAGCTCTTTTCATTTCCCTCAGCTTTTTATCCATCTGAAATAATTTCAAACAAGATCTCAGTCACAATTTCCAGACCCGTCAGCATCACATACTTGATGTATGTGATGCTTTAGTGATGACTGCAGGTTTGTTAGTTCATTTACTGAATGGACACCTTCTCTTAGAACATTGACATAATTCTCAAAGAGTGGTGCAAGGAAGGGTGCACTCTCTGGAGCTGTCATGTCATGTCACAGACAAAAGTAGAAGAGACGAATTAGGCTCTTCCATTTAGAAACCAGATGCCAAAATTAGGACTGTGGGCACTGAGTCATTCATGAGGAGGAGATGATGGAGACTTCTGGGCCACAGTGGGTCTTACTGACTGAGCAGCCTAATTTATCACTCAACGCTTTCAGCTTTTTCAGCTTTGTCTTAGGAAAAAGCATGTCATACTGATACAGACACAGTTTATAGCTGCAAGAGAAATCAAATACTTCAGTGTCACAGACCAGAGTGAAACACCTCCTTCAAAGAGTGTGTACTTCTTGTTTGTCTGCAAAAAGATCCAGACAAAAGACAAGATGAACACATCAGTATTTAGTCTTTAGCAGTTACACAACTCAGATTGATATGTAGAGTGGAAAATTTTCCAGCTGAGAGGATCTAGGCATTTTCAAGAATAAAATGTTTGAAGTAAAAATCCTTCTACACAGAAAAAAACAAGGCATCAGTGGACACTGATATTTTTTACTCAGAGGAATAGCCTGCTCCCATACTGCTCCTTTTCTGCTAATCTTAGAGAGGATTCTAAGGAGGAGAGAGGGAAAAAGCAGTGGCCATTTTCAGTCACCTAGTGTCTGAAAAACTGGTTTCAGAAGAAATCTATTAATTTAAGCTGTTCATAAAAACTCTTGGAACACAAGCTGATATTCATCTGTCCCTTCACACTGTCAGGTGTTAGAGGCTTGAATTCAAATAGCCAAGACTGTTCAGAAGGTTGTTTTAATGTTCCACTCTCTCAAATAGATCAATATTATCTCTATGGAATGGAGAGACCTTCTTGATGAGTATGTTTCATTTTCCACTTTTAATATTCACCTAAGTTTTAAACTAACCACAGTGATGTTGATGGATGGAGAGATTATGATCCAAAATCCACCCATTGATTAACCTGGAATGATATGTCTCCCCCTTTTCACTACCACACAGAGGAGATTTGTGGATATCTTTATGATGGTCTCTTCTCATTTCAGTGCTTATAGTTATTACTGCTGAAAATCACAAAGTGCTCTGCTGAGGTTTTCCAAGAAATAAATTGTAATCACAGTTCCACTGCAGTTTAGGAATGTTTCTCTGCCACGTGAGGGGAATACGCAGAGCTATTTCCTCCGTTGCTTAGGTAATTTTGAAATGTCCCCCCTGTTTGAAGCAAAAATGTGCTAAACTAAAGATTTAATAGTGGGATTCAAAGAAAAGAATACTTAGAAGAAAAAGAGCCGTTAGCTATCATTTTTTGACAACTCTGCTATGAATGGCAAGAACACACATTGTAATTTTTTCTCCTATTACGAAGAAAAATTTTTCATTTACTCAATATTCCTACCTTTCATTTTCATCATATTTTGTTGAACATGATTTAAATCCATAACAACAATAAATAACTTTTCTGTCTGGAAGCCTAGGTTTTATGTCTATTCTACCAATATGTCTCTATTTTTAGATGCAGGAGATAGGTTTTATCAGAGAGTAATGAATAGAAATGCCATTTGCCTGCTACACAACAATATTATGAAAATGTTTACAATAAAACTCATCTGTGGGATTTTTCTTTCTTGCATAGAATACACAATTTTCTGCCTTTTGATACAGATTTCTTTAAGAGCAGCAGAGCTTTTCTTTTTTTTTCTGGTTACATGGTATCAAAATCACATTTCAAAAAAATGAGAAAAGGCAGTACAATAGTCTAAAATCGTTTAGCTTTTTTGTAAAGGAGTTACCTATAAATCGTCATGACAGCTGTGTATTTAGTATTTCTTTTTAAAATAAAATCTCATACAAGGGAAGGGAGGAATGTGCAAATAACCAAAGCCTCTCCATGCTAAGAACAAACATTAGAACAGCAGAGGTAGGTTTTGTGGAGTCCATTTCAAGCAAATTTTTAATTTTTTTTTTTTTTTCATTCTGTGAAATCTAGATATATCATTTACACTCACATTGTGCATTCAATATACGGTGAAACATTTAAATATGTGCTTAGCTGCAAGTGCCTATGTTACCATTTAGATGCTGGCAGCTGCTGAGAGATATTGCACGAGTAAATGCATGCTTCATAGGGAACATTAAATATCTGTTAAAAGTATCTGTAAAAGGAAATCCTGCTGACTTCAGTAAGATAACTCATGTGCCTATAGGTAGCCATAGGAGTAAATTTTCTGCTAATGGCCTGGACAAAAAGAAAAAAAGCACTTACTGAATTTTCCTGCCTTGATTATTTGATCTTCCTTTGCCCACATTTCTCATTTCATTATTTGATGAAGTTATCTAGTTATCATAGTTATCTTGTTATTGACCTTGTTATGTAGTTAACAGGGTCAATTTTTTAAAGGGATTATCTTTTTCTTCCTTCCCATTTAATGAGATGGCTGAATGATGATCCAGTTTGCCTTTAAAGAAAGGTTGGGCAGCATTCTGATGTATTCACAGGACTTGAATTCCATTATGATACACTTTAAAAATATTTCCAATTATATGAGCCAGAAATTATTGTTTTTCTTAAATAGTAACAGTAGTAATATTTGCCTACAAATCAGGAGCTGAATGCTTACAAGTCCTTATTTGTTGGGTTTTTACCTCATTTTTCTCCATCTCTATGGAACAAATGTATCACTAAATCAATATTTTACTCTACTTTATGAATTTGTCAGGATTCAAAAGGTGCTCTTCCATTAAAACAACAGTGAAGGATTTTTTTCAGGATAAGGATGCAATGTAACTCTGCAGTATTTTACTATGCTTCTAACTTTTGTGGGGAAAGAAGCAGGACCAGAGGACTAATATCCTATTTAGGCTGTGCTTGATATCCAGAACAAAAGATTAATGTATCAACTTGTAAAGGCCTAGGGTATAATAAGGCGATAATAAACAGTCAACATGAATTTGTCAAGAGCAAATCATGTCAAATGAATCTAATTTTTTCCTTTGACAGGGTAATTGGCCTAATGGATAATAGGGAATAAATAGATGTGACATATTTTGGCTTTAACAAGGGTTTATACAGTCCTATGTGACAGTCCTGTAAAGTAAGTAGGGGAATATGGTCCAGGTGAAATTATTAAAAGTTGGTTGCACAACAGATTGAAGAACTGCAGTGAGAATAGTTGCTGATTGTTCAATGTCAAAACAAAAGATCACAACAAGTCAGGATCTGCAAGAGTCTGTTCCATGCTTGCTGCTACTCGAATTTTTCATTAGGAATGTGCCTTACAGAATAGTGTACATGTGCCAGTTTTGTGCATGACATCTAGATGGAGGGTGGCAGCCTCTTGATGGGAGGTGGCAAGTTCCAGATCTCAGTCCAAAATTATCTCCAGTTGGAGAAAACAGTCTGGAATTCTGACAAGTGCAGTAAATAAAAGCATGAACTATTGTGCTTAGACTGGAAAAAGTAAATGCACAAGTACTAAAACTAGTAAATGTCGGGCTTAATGGCAAAAAAGAAATTATAGTGAATCATAATCCAAATATGATGGCTAATGCAGGGGGAAAAAAGAAAAAGAAACTCACCCAAGTAATCCTATCATAATTTTTCCCCCAAATATGAGATTTATCAATAGATAAGTATTGCACAGCAAATATTCAAGAGTAGCCCTGTTGAGAAGGACTGGAGGTGCTTCTGGGTGAGAGGCTGGACATAACCTGACAATATGAGCTTGCAGCCCAGAAAGCCAAACGAGTCGGGCTGCATCCAAAGCAGTGTGGGCAGCAGGTCAAGGGTGGTGATTCTTCTACTCTGCTCTACTCCTCTGAGACCCCACCTCAAGCACTGTGTCCAGCTCAGGGATCCTCAGCTCAGGAAAGACATGGTCCTGTTAGAGCAGGTCCAGAGGAGGGACACCAGGATGATTAGTGGGAATGAACACCTCTCCTGTGATGAAAAGCTGAGAGAGTTGGGGGTGTTCAGCCTGGAGAAGGTATTAGAAGAAAGATGGGAACAAACTTTTGGACAAGAGGTAATGATTTTACACTGAAGGAGGGTCAATTTAAATCAGCTATAAGAAATAAGTTTATTAAAGAGAGTGTGATAGAGCCCTGGAACGGGTTTCCCTGGAACGGGTGGTGGTGAGGAGGTTTCCCCATCCCTGGAAATATTCAAGCTCAGGTTGGGCTGACCTCTGAGGAGCCTGATCTAGTTCAAGATGTCCCTGCTTCTTGTAGAGATGCTAAACTAGATGACCTTTAAAAGGTCCCTTCCAACTATTCTATGATTCTATGAAATTGAAATTTAAATTGGCAATGCCTCAGGTGAAGAATTATTTATAACAGTGGTCATCATATGCTAACAAAAGCATAATTAGTTGCAGAATTTAGAACACATCCATTACTATGACATGTGAAAAAAAAATTCACTCAGCTGGAGAAAGCAGAAAGAACTGGATAGATGTACAGCAGAAGAGACCAGGAAAATATGGTAGGTTTTCCACATCTGAAAGGGGGTTAAGTGAGAGTTTAGTGTCCAATTGATCTTTGCATTCCTTTGTTTTGACAGATAAATAAATTTGAATAATTCTTCAGATTAATTTGATTTAAGAGGTTTTTTGTTGGACTGCTTTCTGAAACAATTTTAGCTGTAATGGCTGTGAAGTTCTGGAGGGAAACACATAGGGACAGTTGAGAGGTGCCTGTTGGCAGAGAATATTCACAAATTGGACACCTGGTTCTGAGGATGGACAAGAAATGGGGAATGTAATCCCACACCTGAAAGAGGGTGACATCTTGCTTTACTAGTTTACAAATCTCTTTCTGTGGTTTGAAAGATGTAATAGAGATTTTATTTCTCATCCATGCCCAATGACAGTCAACACCTGGCCTGCAGCCTGTGTTTTGCAGAGAGAGGGGCGCTTTAAAATGTTGGTCCATTAAGAACCAGGAAAGGCTGGTACAGTTAAATGCTAGAAGTTATTTAGCATTTCACTTTTCTTATTTGAAATCTGTTGTTTTTCAGCTTACAGAGATACAGATATGCTTAAATGGTATTTGAAACAATCAGCACAATTTGACTCAATCACTGCTCTGTTTGTGGCTATAAACACATGGTTTTATTCTTTGCCTGTTTGGTTGTGCTTCCAGTTATGGGTTAGATTCAGATTTACAATTAAGCTAGGGATTTAGAATCCTGGTTTGGTATAAGCCAAATAATTTCTGCCTGAATTGTAATGCAGTTTTTTTTAAGGAAAGTCACTTTTGGCTGGCATTATTAGCCATCAAGCATTTTATTTACTTAATACCTTGTGGCATTTTATCTTTTGTCTTTCCAGACCAATGTGCCTGTGTTACATGAATTCATCAGTCTGATTCTTTAAGGAGGTTATGTAAATATTTACAGATGGTCAGTATCCCCTTCAAATCAGTATTGCTATACGAGGGTACATTATTGATTGCAGCAGTTGTACCTGAACAAGAATAAAAATTCATCCAGATTTAACTTATTCGTAAATATATATAATTTATATATTTCTGTCTCTATATATGCTACACCTTTCTAATAATGCACCATCTTTCCTGTAGCATAGAATTCAATGTAAGGAGAAACAAATGCTGATTTCAGTTGCAGAATTGCACATACTATTTATTTGAGATCAGAATGTGAGTCAGAATGGAAAATAGACTGAAAGCAGATATTTTTCCAGAGGTACTGGTCTATGGTATTCACTGTAAAAAGTAGCAAGTAATCACAGAAAGTGATTATTGTGGAGATTTCCATGAGATATCTGGCATTTGCCTCAATACATTAGAGAAACCATAAAGAATTGTTAACAAAATATTTCCTTATTTGACTTTTTGGCATTCCAACAGTCTAATCAAATAGCACTGAATATCTTGCACTTACAGTACATACATGAAAAATTTTGTAAACAACTTGGTATATTCTCTGCCCTGTATGATGTTCAGTGGAGTCTGTTTTTATAGTCTTAGCCTGCACATTTGAGAAACATTCTCTCTTCTTTCCTGGACCACAGTTTTAAAGACTGCAATATGAATTGCTGTCAGATCCTGTTTAGGTCTGGTCTTTCCCATACTAGAGCACTCAAACTTCTAAATTTTTATTTTGAAAGAAACTAATATTAATTTGCTTAGAAGTAACCTTTTCCATGTAGGAAACAAATACTTTAATTTATAAATTATGAAATCCAGAATATTCTGGATTGAAGAGTAGTAATAAATTTTCACATAACCTGTAGTTTCTTACAGCATTTCTAAAATTCCTAAATAGAAACTATAAAAAATTTCCTTTTGTTGTATAAAGTACTTTTCCCATAATTTTCACTTTCTTTATGGTACTTCTATGAATCTATGCAACCTAGAAGCAGAAATTACTCATATCTGACACAGTACCTCTTTTAGCTTTGATGTGCTTTCGATGTTTGAGCTCCAGAGTCCTTTTGGAGTACTTTTGGTGTTGAACTAAGTCCTCTGACTGATATCCTAAGGTTGTGGCTATTTCCTTGCTTCTTAAGCTTTAGCAGTAATCTAATATTTTGCATGACCCTCAGTAACTGCTGTGAGTGGTGTGTTGTGTGCAAGCTGTTTAGCTCTCTGGGCAAACTCTCTACACAAACACTTGGTAATCCTTCCGTTTATCTCCTCTCTTTTTATGAAAGTAGCCCATTCTGTGTAGAAAATCTGTACTGTTCCAGAACATGGAGCAGCCCAGGGGTATCAGGCCCACAGGGGCATTGCCTGAAGTCAAGAATTCAGTAGGAAACGAGGAAGGTTTTGAGTTTTTGCACTTTAAGAAAGCACATTCTTAGTGTTAGCTGGTTTTTCAGGCTGTTACTGGTGGGGAGAGATGGAGTGCCTTGGTGTCCACTGTATTTGTATTACAAATCTTACACTTTCCTCTCAAAATTCACTCTCCAGCCACATTCAGCAGTGGTAGTAGAAGAGAATGCTTAAATAAAGCACTGGAACAGGCTCCCAAGGGAAGTGGTTGGGTCACCATCCTTGGAGGTAAAGATGGGTGGACATTGTACTTAGGGACTTGGCAATGCTGGGTTAACAGCTGGACTCAATGATTTTAAAGGTCTTTTCTAATCTAAACTATTCTATATATCCAAGAGAAAGGAAAATCTAATACTTTCAGCTACCTGGTCCCTGAACAAGCAGGGTTGAGGAGAAATGCCTAATGACTATGTCAGCTGAATGTGAGAGTCAATACAGGAATATGATCCTGGAGACATTAAAACATTTAGCTGATCATCAGGTGTCGCTGTGGAGGACTTAGATGATGTAAAACTTAAACTATTTTTTTAAATTTTCATTTGGCAGCTCTTGCTTCCTACCTCTGCTCATCCTATTAGGTTATTTCATTTTCAAAGCTCTCACTTATTTTGATAAAACAAGTCAGTTGTGCAGAAGGTTTGACATCTCTTTTAAATTACTTGAGTTTGCCAGAAATGATATGTGAATAGGCAATTGCTCTCTCTGATAGTCCTGTTTATAAATTGCAAAAGATTAATGACCAGTATTCTGACTGTGAAATATGAAGACAAATTAGTTTAAAAAGTTTCTGCCTCTGGCATCGAAGAGAATGGTTGCAGTATTTGCCCTTTTGGGGGGCCAACATTTAAGTTTAGGTGGGTGTGGATCTCAGAACTGCAAAGAGCACAAGGAAAGGCAGAGGTGACAGCAGTTAATAAGAGAGAAAGTCTGAAATAATAGCAACCTCCTTTCATATCTGTGTGTGTTACTGTCAGAAATTTCCTTTCTCTCAGAAATAATTAAATTAATATATAAAAATGTACCAGAAAACATTATACTGGGAGGCAGGATGTAGGCCAAAATGGACTCATAGGTCCTAGATCTTCCAAAATCTGCTTTCAGTGTCAGGAGCATGCTTAATGTGGATTATCTGTTACTCACTATGATGTCTTCCAGGCAAATTACAAATATGTTTCTAGTTGTTTAAGTGGATTTGGTCCTGTAGCTATATTCTTTGGGTAACAATAGAGTCAGAAAGATTTTGTGCCTGGAGGAGGGTGGAGGAACATGTGAATGAAATTCAAATGCTAAAGTTGGGTAGTTAGTGGCTAAATAGAGCTTCTTTGAAGTCTTTGGCTGGAATTGTGGGAAAGAAGACAATGCTTTGTGTTTTTTTAACTGTATATTGAAAATTACCATTTTTCACATGAGGGAATTGGTATAGACAGGCAAAAAGGTAGAGGGTACAAAGGAGGGGAAAGGAAGTCTCTCTTCCTGTCTCTGTTGTGACTTTCATGGAAAAGACTGCCTGTTTAAGCTGCAAGGAGAGAAATCTCTTCTTTCAATTCTTGCCCTACTCTTACTTGTATGTGCGGCAATGTGCAATCAATCAATGTGCAAAGTCATTCAGCTCTAATAAGCAACTGAAATTTAAGAATAATTGTGGTGGTGACTCTTTACAGAAGCCACTTTCCATAAGCAAGTCCTCACTTAAAAGGAAAGATAAATTTTAAACTCTTTGTTGTGCAATCTTCATCTAGCATTTTTTTTGGTCTGTTTTAAGTTCTTCCTTACACATTTATTTTTAAAAATAAGAATTCATACAGTAGAGAATCTGAGATTCTAAATTATTAATAGTAGGTGCAGATAACAGATTTCAGTGTAAAAATGGCAAAACATTGTCTACTTCCAGTTGCCAATCAGTGACTCCTGGCTCACTTTCTTAGGCACTGATAAGGACATAATAAAGAACCAAAGACAGACAGGTGTAGATACCAATCTTGTTTACAGAAAGAATAGAGAGTGAAAAAAATGTGCAGCAAATTGTATTTTTTATCAATCCCACTCCCCCGCCCAAATTTCTCCTAAAATGCTTTAAGAGTAAAGTTGTGCTTTTACTTGGCTTTGGTTGATGCTACTCTCTCCCAACAGCCACAAAATCTTTCCAAATAATGTTACACTGATTCTGGACACCTTTTTTTTCCCCTCTTTTTGGTCAGTAAATTTGCACTCCCTGGGGTACCTGTAATACATTCTTCTCCATTATATCTGTGAAGCCTCTTCTTGTAGCAAATACAATATTTCCTTTTGAAAGAATTGCTATTAAACATAGCAGCCTCTGATGTAAACAAATTCCACTTCAGAACCTCCAGGACTGACTTTTTCTGCTCCTAGCTTCTTTTATCACTGCTCTCATGTCTTTTACAGTCTCTGGAGATATTGCTACTCTGTGTACTTACTTACATCACAGCTAACAGCTGGGAGCCTTATCCTCTGAAGGAGTGGAAGTGCAACCCAATATCTCCTTTTAAAAGCTTTATATTGGAAGAAAAAAGCACATATTTGAACTATACTTTTGAGGGTGTACTTCCCACACTTGTGCATTTTTTTTAAGCTCAATTGAAAATGAAGTCTTTCAAGGTTTTAAATGGCTAACGGAGACTAACTCCTTTTCAACAAAGAATTCTATATGGCACTTACACCTAGCTCCCCCATGGCCTTTAAAATCTGAATTATGAATTCAAAACATGTATTTAAATAGAGGTAATGGTCTACTGGTAGACCATACAGGTACTTTCATATATATAATTGTTTGATGAGGTGATCTCAAACTATGATTTTAAAAATACAAGGGTTTAGTCTGGTATTTAGACAGGTCTCATTGTGTTGTGGTGGGATAACTTTGGATACAGATGCATAGCAAATGTACTGAATTAATTTATGTTAGCAATTTTTTGATGGGCATAAATGTTTCTTTTTATTCCTTAGAATGGAGATTTTAGAAGGTAGTCTCTGAGCAGGTTTTATCCTTTCCCCAGCATATAGCCTATTTTCTCTGCATCAGTGGACTTGTCATGATAATCAACTTTTTTGTCCCAACCATCAATCACTCCTGATTACAGCTGGGGAGAAGTTCTGTTCTGTTGATCAGCCCATCAGTGCACATAATGTTACACCTGGAGACAAGCAAAAATCATCCCTTGGTGGGAGAATCACTTGCCTTCAAGCCTTTTGTCTGATGTATTTTAATTTACATTTAGAGTCTTGAAATTGTCAGTGCTTGCTTTGATTTTATTATTTCCTTGACAAAAATAATAAGTTCAGTTGATCTTTCCCTACATGAGAGAAGAATGCTTTTCTATTTCAGATATCTTATGTTCTTTTTCATTTCATTGTACAAATATTGCAATAATTCTAACTATGTAAATTAAAAATTGAATTGTTACGTGGTACTTCACTAGTGGAAATTTAATATTCTTCTATACTAACCCAGAATTTTTGAAAAAGCTATTTTGTTGGCTTTTAATATGGTATTTGATAAGGGTAATATTTGTCTTCAGTATTCAATTTTTATGAAGGTTCTATAGCAAATTTCTTAGCAATTAAATAATTAAAAACTAATTGCATCATTCCTTTCCTTAAGGGATTCTTCTTATATTGTGGTCATTACTGAATGATACTTTTATTTCCTTGTAATAAAAATGGTTTTCAGATGTCACAAGAAAGATAAAATTTCAGCTTGAGGAAACACTTTATGCTTTGCTAGTAACATAAATATGGCTTTTACTTAGCAATCAGAATGACCAGATGTAGTTCAATTGTACCATTCCTTTTTTCATCTGTGGTCACTCTTTTAGGCATCTTTTCTAAATTGTCATTGTCACAAGTTTATCCTTTTACAATGTCAAAAAAACACAACCTATAAGACAACTATAAATCTGATACTCCAAGGACTACAGAATGAAGTGTAAATGAAGAAGAAAGAATGTGACAGTGTGGGGTAATAAAGATTTGATTAGCAATCATGTTTTTACATAAAAGGCTAAATTAGCAGTAGCTCATTTTTCTATTCCTGCTGGACATTTTCAGGACAGTGATATATTGCTTTTTTTGCTGTGAGCCATGCCACCCAACAGAAGGTGTTATGTTTTCATTAGATGAAGACACTTCAGCATTATTATCTCTCACCTTAATCTACACACCAATACAAACCATGTCCAAATGTCGTAATTCCATCAGCCAATTGTATATGCAGTAATTTTAAAACTATGGGATATTTGCTGAGATGTTTTGTTTCTTTTTAAATTGATGACAAAAGCACTTAATTGCAAATCAAATAATCACTGAGCCTCAGTCCTTATATTCTGTTGGCTTGAATACCTTGTTTGCCAAATACAGAATTTCATCACTTGCATAGGCGTTGTCCTTCCAAAATGACAATCTGTTTATTTTTATGGTTTAACAATTAATCTGAGCATATGGCACAATTTTTATTTTACAGGTACATCAATCTACAATACCTTTTCTTATTATAATGGCATGGCAGATTGTTTTTTTTTATTATTGAATAGAGATTTTTAATGGATTTTCACTAACACAAGTCTAGCTAAATAGCCCACCAAAAGTTGCCTGTCATTCTTCAATTTCTCCTCTAGTTTGTTTTTCATACCAGAGTCATATGTAATGATAAACAGTTGTAATAAATTTTTAATGTAAACACTTTCTGAGAAGCAGCAATAAATGAGTAAGAATGTCTGAAGATGTCAGATAACATGGATTATATATTATATTTGGACACTGCAGGAACGAAGATTTTTGTGTATGTAAGTGTTTTGTGTAATTCCCAGGGATGAGGAATTTTTATTCTAAAATTATTTGACATGCCTAATCCGTCTCTCTTCAGTGCTTGAAAAGGCTGTAAGAATGAAATGTCCTTCACAAGAGAGCTAAGAAAATGTGTATTATGTATATGCAAAAATGGGGCAGTACTATTCTGGCTATTCTAGAAATCTGAGCCTCATGACCTAATTAGTGAGACAGGCCTTACTAGCAAGGTAGGCCAACGAGGCATGAGACACAGAGAGAAGCCTGTGATCTTTATAAGTTTATTATCTTGTCCTGTGCTAAATTATTGCTGTTGGAAGTGATACTGCCACCAAAAAAAAAATGCCAAGAAGTAAGGGGAGTGACATTCTGCAGCAGGGGTCATGAGCAGTGGGGACTGCAGTGAGAAAACAGAGGTTCTGCTACAGACACTGAGGTGTGTTATTCCAAGGTGTGCGAGAGTGAGAAGGAGCTATATAAGAAAAGAAACAAATAAACAATATGGAGTAATGGGTGTCATGATGCAGAATAGGAGAGATTGGTATGTGGAAAAAAAGGAGGCTCTGAGTCTGTCATAGTTCATGATTAACATTTGGGTTGTAGTGACAGAAAGGGGTGATTTGAGAAATGGAAAGCTTCAGGTAGCAAAGTAAACAGTAGGAGAATGATTAGGGACATCCAGGAGCTATTAATGGTGAATGATCATAAAGATACTGGTTGAAACCCAAGAAGAAATCATCCCAAAATATGCCAAAGCCCAGAGAGTAAAAAGACTTGAAGACAGACTCTTGAAATATATGACCCTGGCCAGTGCAAGTATTTTTCCTTTTTTTCAGCTGGGAGGAGGTTTGTCATCCAGACATTCTTCAGCTGGGGTTACTTAGGATTCAGATCTTCTCCAAAGTTAACTTTAATTAGTATTTTTTTCTCACTCACATCTGAAAACAATATAAAAGTTAAGGTGGCTGAAGTCTATCACTTGGTCTTTTTCTGGTTTGCTGTAACAAATAATTTGAGAAGCAGTTCTAGAATAGTTTAAATGGGTAACTGATTTTAATTTAGATTTTTGAAATTAGCAAGGTTTGTGTATTATCTTTCTCAGAAAGTCTACTTGTATCCAGGAGAAATTGATTTCTGTATTCCTTGGATGGGAAAGTGAATGCCAAAAATATTTACCTACTTTTCTCCCCACCCTCACTGATGTCCTCATGATGTTAGCTTGGTGATTTGTTATGGCTGCTCCTAAAATGAATAGTAAGAGGTTGATTCTCAGTGAGGAGGTATAGCAACTTAGAGTAATTGGACTATGAATTTTAATTCAAGTATTGAAGCTGATTGTTGCAGTCATAAGAATCTGTATATTGTGCAGGCATTATAACTTTTTCCTGTAAAACGTCCCACCAATTCTAAATATGCATTTTTAATTGAGTACCTATATTCACAACAAACTGATGGGTTTGAACTGTGACTGTGAAGCAGAATTTTCCTTGGTTGAGTGGGTAACAGTGGCTCATTTAATTTCAGTGTGTTGTTGATAGAACATGAATTGCATTTAGGACGAGGCAGGGTGTTTCACTGCAAGCTGTTTTGGTGTGTGCGAAGATGCATTTTCAACCTGATAAGTGTTGATAACTAATAACTGATAAGTGATGGGGTGGCCCTTGAGGACCTTTGGCTGGGGAGAAGCATAATTCTCTTTTATCAGCACTGAAACATAAATGAACAGGATGATGATTTTATCATTAACATCAAGTCACTTCCTGAAATTCTTGCTTTGTAAATAACCACGCATTCAGACATATTACTATAGAATCCTAGAATCATTAAGGCTGGAAAAGACCTCAAAGACCATCAAGTCCAACTCAGCCACATCTCCAAGTACCACATCCCTATGTTTTCTGAACACATGGAGATCAAATTCTGTTGCTGCCTTCTGTGGTAATATGCAGGGCCAATGATATGGTCTGTCTGGGCAGATAAAGAAGGTATGGAATCTCTCCTATAAAATATCAGGGGGTTTAGACCCATATTCCTGGACCTATAAAAGTCACAGACATGCTTGACTGACTGTACAATGTTTGCATGTGACTGAATAAACACTTTGGCTATTTAATCCATCTTTAGCAGGTAACTGCTTGTCCTCCTACCATATTTGGACTAGTCAACTCTTTGGCTCAGCCTGAAAGCTCCCAATTGTATTCCTGGCCAGTTGTCTGCCTAAAGTAACCTGTTAGATTTATCTTCTGTAAGCCTGAGGGGGCTAATGCATCTTAAACCCCTCAGCTGGAAGTAAGATCTCATTTGTATTTGAAATTCAAAACACAAAAAGGAAGCCTACAGAGAGCAGAAGGAAGGACAGGTAACCTGGGAGGAATACAGAAAAGTTGGGATACTGGTGTATAAGAAGCTCAGCACGACCCATTAATGGGCACTTGTAGCCCAGGCAGCCAACTGTATCCTGGGCTGCATCAAAAGCAGTGTGGGCAGCAGCGCAAGATCCTGCCCTTCTATCCACTCTGGTGAGATCCCAGCTGGAGTGCTGTGTCCAGCTCTGGGACCCCAACAGGAGAAGGACATGGGCTTCCAGAGGAGGGCCATGAAGGTGATCAGAGGGTTGGAGTACCTCTCCTATGATGGCAGGCTAAGAGAGTTGGGGCTGTTCAGTCTGGAGAAGGTTCTTGGAAGGACCTTATTGCAGTCTTCCAGTGCCTGAAGGGGGCCTACGAGAGACCTTGAAAGGGATTACTTACAAGGGCATGTTGTAATAGGACTAGGCAGGATGGCTTTAAACTGAGGGAACTTGAGTTTAAACCAGATATTAGAAAGAAATGCTTTACTGTGAGGGTGGGGAGACACCTGAGCAGAGGAGTTGTGGACAGGCCATCCCTGGAACTGTTCAAGGCCAGGCTGCATGGGACCATGCATAATCTGGTGTAGTGGAAGTTGTCCCTGTCCATGTCAGAGCTGTTGGAAATGGAAGATCTCTAAGATCCCTTACAACCCAAGCCATTCCAACTCTATGATGTGTCTGGTAGAGCAGATGGCACACAGAGGCACATCGTTCAGGCGGTGGAGGTCTCACAAGGCTCTGAGAAGAGTGACATGCACGGGCACAGGGATGACATAGTTCCACCCATTAGGGCCACCCTGAACTCTGAAAACCAGGAAGATGTCCTGGGAATGTTGACTTGCCTCAGCAAGTTAATTTGCCTCAAGCAGATTTACATAACTCACTGGCAATGTCTGTCATAATTTGGTAGATCATAGGACCCTACACCTGTGAATCCCTGCCTTTACAATCACATTTGCTGTCTGCTATTACCCTTCCAAATCCATGGTCTGAACTCCCACCCTTAATGTACCTTCAAGGTAGGGTTCTTGTTGTCTTGGTCTATTCATTTGTATCGGAATAACAGTCGTTCTTGAAATTATTAATACTATGAAGCGCAGTCTTTGGGAGACAAATTGAGTTATTGTATTTATTTTTATTACATTTTGGTTGTATTTTTATTATGGGATGTACTCAGATGTAATCTAGCTCCCGGATCAGAATAGAAAATTATCTAAAATGGAAAAATAGTCTCACAAATTCAGCTGAGACTGAGAGCTCTAAGGATTATCAGCCTTCTGATGTTATATTCCCTAGATATCTTTATGTGGTGCTTCTGATATGCATTGTGTCTTTATATCTGTCCATATACTGCTGCACAAATTCTTTGCAATCCACTGAAAAAGGGACAATGGATTATGTCTCTCTGACAAAAGTGTGAGAGTCTGTTATAGCTGGATATTTGCTGGAGATATATATATGTGTGTGTGTGTATGTATATGTATATATATGTATATCTCAAGTGTACTCCGCACTGGAAAGCTTTCCATCTAACATTGTATTCCTGGTGAGGTGACAGCTTGCCTATACTCTGTGTGTAGCTATATATATGTTTACATACATATATATATATATGCACATACACACATACAGTTACCTTTCTCAAACAGGTCTGCTGTAATATAAAAGAAATTAAAATACTCCTGTGGTTGTCTCTAAAACTGTTAAGTAAAATCTAGTGAAAAAGAGCTGAAAAAAACCCCAAGTCATTTCCATTTGGGAAAAATTGTTTTGTTCTGGTGTTTTTAATTTTTATTTTTCACCATTTTGTAGCAGGTATTTATGTATGACATACCAGTAGCATCTGAGTATAGATGCATAGTGCCAACCAAGATGATGCAGTTACTCAAACAAATGCTATAGTGAGGGTAAGAGCATAGCATATTCTGAGTTGCTTATGACACATTTTTGTGGTGGAAACAAAGTTTTTTTTCAACTGGTGTATTTCTGTGATGTACATTTGGTTTTGTTGGCTTAGTCAAAGGCTGTCCATTCTTCTTTAAATTCTTTCCACTGTGTTCAGATGGAGTACTGCACTTCCTTTCAATTGCCAGTCCAGGGTGAAATAAATGTCAGCATTTCTGTTGACTTAAGTGGTGCCAGGATTTCACGCACACAATCTAAACTTAATGTGTTTGCTTTCTGTTTTGGTTTTATTTTTCTGTCTTTCACAGCAAGGAGGTCCTTGCAATTTCCAAAGGGCAAGGAAAATATCATGGTTCATTGTTTCTAGATTTTGGTGTATAATGATTTCATAAGCATGAATGTTGAAACAGTTGTAAAACTCATGCCCAGATATTGTTTTGCTACAGGAAAAGTAATGAAGCATATTAGTTCTGGTCAAAAAATAACTTTTGGATCAATATGATGGATAACATGCATGTTAGGAAGGTAACAGAACACAGCTGGGATCTGAAAAAATGAACTAAAGTTCTTCTTTTGCAACAGAGCTTCTAGAGTAATTTGCTAACTTCCTACCATGGGTGATTTCAACATAGATTGCAAAGGAACTTGTACTATTGAAGCAAATAGCTCATTCTTGAAGATCTCTTGTTGTTTCTAACACATTGAATTAGCTCATTACTGCTGAATATGTAGTGGAAAATAGCATCTGTTTACACTGCAGAATTATAAAAATTACTTTCCAGTAACAGAATAAGGAGCAATTTGCAAAAGATCTGCAAAAAGTAAGTCATTAATACTTACCCAAGGAAAAAAAGAACTTACTGGTTTACGTAATTTAATAGTAGTGTTAAACATAACATATTAAAGAATTTTTTTAGGGATGAATTTTAAAAGTTATAAAGCAATGAATGTAAAAACATGTCTGTCCCATATTGCTGCTTCCCCTGTACTCAGTGGTGGTTGAACTCCCGAAAGCATCCTGAAGCTCATTGTGGCTTTTCAGTACAATGTCCTCCATCATATAAATTTGGGGTGCTGCAAAGCACACTGAGGCATACTAATTATCACAGCAGTGAGATGCTGCAGATGTAAACTGAGAGCTATTCACAATTTCATTTCATCATTGGAGGTAAAGTTTAAAGATTCTTATTTCTATTTTATTCAAAGATTCAGAAATCTCTACAGCTTTTTACGAAATAAATCAATTTCCCAAAAGTGATTTTTTAGGGACTAGGGAAGACAGGCTAACTTTTCCTTCTCCCTGCAATAACAAAAGGAAGAGCAACATAAAAACAAAAAAGAACAAATAAATAAATATAAATTTGTTAATTAATTTTGGGTATAGATACGAAGAGATTTGCCTTCTCCAAAGACGTTGGAGTCTCTGCATTAAATTTCAGTACCATGGAAATTTCACCCTTTAAGCAATCTCTGCCCAAACGTCTTAGTTTTTAAAATCAGAAAGGGCTTTTATACCTACCTGTCTAGTTTGACCTTGTTTTACATCATACACTTTATGATTTCATACAACTGTTCCAGTTTTGAGCCTGATAACCTGTGTTTGACTAGAGGAGATGAGAAACATTAATGCCAATGTAGAAATACAGAGCATTTCTGAGACACTTGTCCTGTAACACTTCAACATCTAAAATGTCCCGTTGATTTCAGAGGGACTGTTCTTATTCAGTAATGTTTGTAGAATTGCAGCCAGTTTCTTTGAGCTTCAGTAAGTATTTGGTTCTGATCAATGGAAAAAACCCAGAAGTCCTGTGGATACACCTATAGTGGGACTTTTTAAGGAAATTACTGGCATGGGACTTTTTTAGACCTACAAAATTTGTCTAAATAAGCAAAGAGCTAGTTGGGGCTGAGAGTTCTTTTATTCCAAGGAAACACATTGCCTCTCCATGGATGCTTCTGCACCTGGAAGGCTTGGATTACTCCTGAGATATGAAGAGAATGAAAGAATCTATAAACTCTTCCATCCTTAAATTATCAGTCTTTGTGCATCTGTGCAAACTTTTTGTAGTGGAAAAGTTCACATAGTATTTTACATATATTTGTGGCCCTCTACAAGAAGGCTGGAAACAAACTGGGAAGCACCTAACTACAGACAAACTCACATAAAATAGAGCTGCAATCAGGAAATTTAAGCATTTATGTTTCTTATTGCAGGTTTTGAATTTCTGCTTATGGGTAGGAGCTGATCTAAAGGCTACTGGAAATATTTGCATTAAAATAAGTATTGAAATATAAATTGAAAATCCAAAATGAAAAATCCGTGTAACTGTATATTTGAGTGAAAGAATCAGAAAGTTGAATCAACATTTTTCCAAAGACAAACCTGAAATTTGAAAAGCTTCTAATAATTATAGTATTAAAAATATTGATTCCAATAAAAGTATTAAGCCTGTGTTTAGGAGCAGTTACAATATCTCAGTGGACTCTCTTTGTGTTTTTGTATATAGAAGTCATATTAACTTGTTTTTAATTTCAAATATAAAGTTCAAATCACACTGATTTAATAATTAAATATTCACTTTTGGAGCTTTTCATGTTTTCCATTAAATTTCTTGTAGTATCTTTGTGTCTCACCACTACTCTTCCAAAATGCTTTGCCTCAGTCAAAAAATGTCAGAAATTCAGAATTCAATGAGATTGCTATTGTGAATGCAAACAGACAGAAATGGTTTCCTTGGCAACAGAAAGCAGGTGAAAACACTCAGACGAGGTACTCTAAACCAACTTACTCAACTTTCTTTACTTGTAAGTTCACAAGCGGTATGCAGAGGGAATCCAGTGGGTTTTGCTCAGTCATTGAAAAGTTTCTAAATTGAGTGAGTCTCTGGGCAGGTGAACGTTTGTGTAGACACAGGTAGATGTATAATTCCGATTAGCTGTTGTGAACAGTGGCAAACTCAGATTCAAACAGGTGTTGGTTTCATACCCACCACTGTCATTCTTTTTATGACACCAGAAAAGACTGAACTTTTCAACACTATTCAGAAAAAATGATGTTATTTTAAATTCAACAACATCTGTTGTTTTGAAGTAAGCATCATTTGTGTATAACCTGAATATTGAACTACATTTACATTATTAACACCACCTATAAAAAATATGTGGGTGTCCTTTTTTCTAGTGCAAGAAAACATTTCTACAAAATTACAGTAGTATATGTAATTTGTTCAAGTTCTCAGTTTGGAGTATGTCAGTTCCAGATTCAAAACTGGAAGCATATATATTATATTTAATAAGCTGAATTAACACATACTTTATTCTATCATATGCATAGCTCATAGCACTGTGTATAGATTAACTTTTTTTGTATCTCATTTTAAGATTAATCTCAGATTAATCACTTGGTTAATCTAAACGAAAAGATTACCAGATGAGTTTAATATTCTCTTGAAACTCTGACTACAATAAGATTTGCCATGGGGAAAATAAATAATACTGCCAAATAATACAGTAAAGATGAGATTAAATGTTAAAGTTAATTTTATTGATGATACCCATTTTCAAAAGACCATGTTTCATCTCCCCATCAAAAGCATACTCCCCTAACCAATTGTATTGCTATGGAAGACAGTATATATAAAATTCCAGATGTCAGAACTTGATAATCTTGTCAAAATAATGTTAAAACTGCTCTGTCTTAACAATAAAAAGGATAAAATAGATGGCAAAACAAATGGCCTGTTCATCGAATTTCAACACGTAACAAAATTTCATTGTGCTGCATGAAGTGCTGTTCTGGCGTCCTTAAAAGGAAAATGCCAGGTATAGGAAGTGATTGATTACTTGAGTTATCTTCCCTTCGGTATATATATTTTGACACTGCGTGTATCACCTCAGAATGTAGCATGCTCTATCTAGGCAGTTTTTTTGTATCTTGCCTAAATCGTTTCAGGTAATGTCACACTCAGTGGCAGTTTACAGTACAAGCAGATGCATGGCTATAAAAATACTGTTATGGAGCATGTGATGTTAGATAGAAAATGTTTATCTTCTTCATCTGACCAAGATAAAATAACTTTTGCTTTCCATAATGAAAATATTATATTCCTTTCCATAATGAAAATGAAATTGATTTTACTATACCATGGATGATTGGTATCATATGGACACCATAAGAATGGTGTCAATGCCAATCTCTCACAATGTGATGCAGATTCTTGCCAGGTGCAGTCTCTCATCATTATAGAAATGGCTCTGGAAGAAGCCCAAGAACCGGGAGTGGGACAGAGCAGCTTTATTATTGCAGAGGAGCTAGTGAGTTCAGGAAGCACCTATTCACTCTGTTCAGTCAGTCTCAGGGTACATTCATGAGTGTACTGAGTACTTTAGGAAGGAGAAGAAGGAGTAGAAAAGTTTTTTTCCATAGAAAGATAAATATCTGGGGAGTAGCATACTGGGACTTTTATTTTATTCTGCCATAACAATAGAGAAATTATTTGGGGGTTTTTTCCTACAGAAAAGACCTTTTTGGTACTTTACCTGTTATTGTATATTGGGGGAAGGGGCAAATTGATCGATCGTAGTTTAAGGGGCAAAAGCCTACTCTCAGAACATATCTGAAAGAAGTCATATTACACATGTCCTTGGTATTTAGTACCACTATTACATCTGAGTGAATCAGGTAAATAGGTTATAGAGTTGCGTTGTGACAGACTGCACAAAACATTAAAAGGACACAACTCAGGAGATAAAGGTAAGCTTAGCAGAAGGTAGAAATGATGATAGGAAATGTTTATCTGCACCATAATTGACTGCAGACTGAATTTGTATGTATCAGGCAGAAATTAAGATGCTTGTTTAATATGAAACATGTCATCATGTTGGCATCATCTTTAAAAATTATGTTACATGTTTTCACTTATTCTCCTATTCTGCAAAGCCTTGCACAGGTAATTTGTTGTTTCTTGTACAGTGTCTGTGAAACTGCTCAGGTCCGTGGAGTTTTTCTGTTTTCTAGAAAGTAAGCATAGGACTTGTGTGTTCCCGTGTGTACTCACTGGGCAAACAAAACAGAGGGCCTTGTAAGAAAGCATTTTTTTAAATTTTATATAGCCTCAAAAAAAGGTTACCTACCAAATAGAGTAACTACATCTCTGTGAAAAAGACTGCACAATCCTCTACACAATTTTTTAGTTCTTTCTCAGTTAAAGCCCTACTTTAGGCTGAACCAAGTGTTGGGTGTCTCAGGGCTGTTAGACTTTCTCCCTGTAAACTTCTCCAGTTTTCTTACTGGATAAGTTCCACAGAGATCAGCTCAGGTTATGTAAATGGCACAGAACTGGTAGAATACAGATGTCTCAGCTGTGTACTGCAACCTTCCCTGGGCAATGCTGTCATCATTGGCTGGCCAGGTTTTGGAATCATTAGAAAAAATGACATGCCTGTTCCAAAAATAAAAGGGTAATTTCAATTTTATCACTTTCTTATGTGTGTAGGACATCAGCAAAATTATATTTCAAATGCTTATTGACAACCAACTATAGGAAAATATTTGTACTCAGAGATTATGATAATATGTAGCATAGACATCTCATAAACAATTTCCCTGACTTCATCAAGGACAGAAGCCTTCTTGGCTTATGCAGTTATGTATTATTGCTTTCCATGTGTGCCCAGCTCCCTGACAGTATTAGTTTGAACCTGGAATCTAATTTTTGTTGTTGCTGTTGTTTTAGAGCTTTTTGTTCTGGAGAATCCTGACATCAGTTGCAGATGTATTAGCCAGAATTACTACTATTGTATTGGGAATAGAAGCAGAGGTGATGGTAGCATCCAGTAGCTGGTAAAAAAAAAAGAGATGGCATGATCTTCTGAAGGCACAGACAGACAGAAAGGACTTTTCAACACTCTCAGCCCTTTTTTTAGTGCTTTCTTAGGGTGCAGACAGACTGCAGCCTTGCTGTTAGTTGGCCAGATGAAAGCATGGAGGAGAGCATTCTCCACAGTGAACATCTTTTAAAATGCATAGTGAAATGAGAAAGACATAATACAAGAGATTTGGATTTAATTTTGCTAGGGAGACTCAGTGGAACATATTCACTGCACCTTTTGCAAAATGTTTCTTTTATTTGAACTGGATCTCATTATGAAGGCATTGCCTAGAGGGAATGATTAAGGCAGGAAAACAATCTGTAAGAAGAATGGTAATATGAGGTGGATCATGAGGGATATGAAAAAGATAGAAGATGCAGTGCTGTGAAGTTAAAAACCTCTCAAAGAGTAGGAGACCTGGTTTTTGTCTCAATGCAAAAATTAAGCACAAGGTTTTTGTTGGACCAATGCCTAAAGAACACGAGTGAGAAGACATATAATCTACTGAAGTACATTAGTCAGGCAGACAAACTTATTTTGAAGAATTCCATGCAGATATGTTTACTGTAATTGAAAGAGAATACTGTCTGGATTGTTTAAAACATTTCATCTTTCTCAGTGTATTTTACACATTTCAATTTGCTTGGTAATATGATGTCGTTATGGTGATTGTGGCACAATACTGCACTTAAGCAAAGAAAATACAGCTGAGTTTTTACACTGCGGCTCTATTTTCTAACTGTTCACATATGCATACAGAATTATTTTTTTTTATGGTATGTTTATGTCTGTGTCGTTATAACATATATATAAATATACAGAATAAATGTTTTATCGACAAATCCTTTTTTGTATTTGAACGGTTTGTGAAGGTTATAAAATTTATGGATAAGAAAGGTCCCTAATTATTCAACACAGACACATGGAACCAGAAGAGAATATTAGGAAATGCTTAAATTGACTTGTATGGCTCAAATAGGCAAGAAGTCATTACAAATAACATTGAAAAGTGATTTACTCATAGACATCTTGCCACTTTATTGAGTAGTTCCCACAGACCAAAGTTTGTTTGCATGTAGTTTTCAGGATTAGGGCCCTCAAAATTTATTTAAGTATCCTTGAGTTTTTAACTTAGGTTCAAAGTAGTAATAAATACTATTATAAACACATTATGTATCTAGATATTAGTTATAATATTTTGTTATAATATTTTATACTCTTTATATATTACATAATTATATATTATTTTAATAAATAATAATAAAATAATTTTTACTTTCGCATTGGACATACTTTTCAAGAATGGCTATAGTTTCTTAAAGTTCTCTATAACGTTGCACCATCAATAATTAACATATTTCTCATGCTTCATCACTGACTGGGTTACACATTAGCTGACAATGACTTGTCTTCACAGTACTAGGGTTAATTCTGTGTATCAAACATGGAAACTAGGGTGAAGAAAGTAAGCTCGTTCTTAAAGTATTCTTCCAATGTATTTCTTTGTAATCTTAATAAGAAACTGAATTTTGGGGGGTTTTAGGATAACTGATTATGAACTGTTCTCTAGTAATAGGATTTTTTTTTTTTCCAATGAGAGAACATCTGATTTTAGATCAGTTGTTTCTCAAAGGAAACTGGATTCCACCAAGATGAGCAATTATAAAAGTCAGTATCCCTTTACAAAACATGGAAAGGGGAATTCTCTCTTGATTGCCTTTGGCTTCTGTAGATATAGGTTTTCACCTACAAACTCTTCTCTGAGCACAACTTTTAGCACAACTTCATGAAGGAATAAAAATATGTATAGAACATTTATGTATTACCTGCTTGAGTTTTGCAACTGTTGAACTATGAAGTGTTCCAGAAGGAGACCCTTCTCACCTTTCTGAAGGGGTACAGTCTCTTAATTCAGTTAAGCATCATGGTTGGCAGCAAAAACTAGGACTAACTTGTTTTTCACTCTTTTGCTCTCTCCTATTATTGCTTAATTCAGCATGGAAGTTGGGAATAATTGCATTTTATGACCTATCTTGTTTTTGTATTCATCCTACAAGTAAATACTATTTAAGGAACAATTTTTATAGGCTACAAGTAAAAGCCATTTAAACAGTGAGGATTATTTTGGTCCTCTTATGGCTGCAAGAAATGATTCAGTGAGGTACCATATTTTACGTTGCTTTGCTGAAAAATATATTTATGGATATTTTTCCATTTCCTACATCTTACTCCTGCAAGGAAAGATAATGACAGACCTCTTTTATTTTTTTGTCTTTTTAATTAGGGTTCCAGTTCAGTTGTAAAAGTTGAGCATAATCTAATTTCGAGCTGGTTAAATGCTTAGGAGCAATCTGTTTGCTCTCACATAGAACTCCCATTAACATGCCAGCTACAGTTATATTGAAACAAGCTCAGATGGCTTCAAGTTCCCACAGAGGAAGGAGATTTAAACTTTGAAATAAAAAGGCTTGAAGATCTTATTTAAGTAGAGGCTGGGTAAACTGGCAGCACTCTGTGGGAAGTGAGTTATGGACAGCTCTGCATAGCAGCCATTGTTCCTGTAAATTTGAGCAATGTGTTTCTACTTTAGAGCAATTTCATTCATCTATTTCAGAGTAATGAAAAGGTCACCAGTTTCTACATAGGCCCTCATTGTATATTTCTTCAGCATCCAACATAGAACTTGAGATGAGGTTTGTCAGCTATAGCTCTGATAATTTGGTGAGAACTATGGATGCAGAAGAATTAAACTTGGGGTTCTCTGCCAACAGTTCTGTTAAGAAATTTGAGATGTGTATCAAAATAATATCAGCATTCACAATTCAGTATTAAGGACCACGCTATGATTGTGTTTCTGATGTTTGGCAAGTGATACTATTAGTTAGGGAAAACAAGTGCAGTCAGAATTTGAAGCTGACTGATGATTAAATTTGACTAGAGACTCTAAAAATAGTTGACATGATAGCATCACAAGGGTGTACAGTATTATGCCATTTTTAATGCATCATTGTAATTTAACACTGGTCTTTCGGTTTGATTATAATTAACATCCTCTGACTGTATTTGGCTTACAGTATGTCTCAATGTTATGTGTTGAGAATTGTAAAAGGTGCATGATTGTGCTGTTTCTGTTCAAGTTGTTTCTAATTAAAAACTTCACTGTCCAGTGTTCTTTCAATAAGGGTACCTAATACAATATTTACATTATTTTAGGTATAGAGAAACTGACTTTTCAACCAAACTGAATGATGCATATCAATCTGCAAGTGTGTACGTGTGTGTGTATACCTATGCATGTATACACTTACACATATATTGTTAATTGGGTTTAGACAAGGTCTCTCAATTCTGTCCTGCTCACTTCATGCTTCTCAAATCTCAGGCATCTGGAAGGAATCAAGACTTTTCATGTAAGCTGAAAGTCACAGTTCCCAGAAACAATATGCATCCTTACAGTCACAGTTAGTCACTAGAATTCTTCTCCCCAAAATTCGGCGCATCAAATAGCATTAAATAAAGGTCTAATGACTAATTAATGCCAGATAATGCAGGATTCTTCTACCTGCATGAGCAGCTTAGTGATTGGAATGACTGTGTCTTTTTATCCCTTTTGATACTTCAGGTTTGTGGCCACTAAATTCCATATAAATGTTTTGATTCTTCTGATTCCAGAATAAAAAGTATTTACTTTTCTTTTATATTCTGAGTATCTTCTATTGTTTCATGTTTTCTAAAAAGAAAATACTGACCTTTGTGGGTCCTTGAACTGACCCAGAACTGTTGCATTTCATTTTTTCCGTTCTCTAGTAGCTAAATTTTGACTCTATTTCTAAAGTCTTAACTTCTCTTTCAAGTAATAAAGGAGTTACTTTCCATAAAGTTTAAATTTCAAAAGTAAAAATATTAGCAATTTTTCATGTTGTCAACTTATCAGCTGAAATACTATCTTTCTTATAAAACTTTAAGTAATTAATGAAGAAATAAACTCTGAATTCATCCAAATTCTAGTGGTTTTTGTATAAGGTTCAATCTTATAGTTCAAATACTATTCTTAAAATGTACTTGCACATATATTAAATGAGGAAATTTGGTAATAACTCTTAAAATAGTAAACTTATTTGCAGTATAATTCATGAATTTTAATAATAGTGCATATACAAATCTATTTTAGCTTAACAATATGAAACAAGCAAAATATATTTGGGACTTTGACAGGATTTGTGTGAGCTTTCTCCTTTGAAAGGATGCTCCTGGCTTTGAATTTCAAACACTACCTTTTGTAGCAGGTGAACAAAATTAACCCTCTTCTTCTTTTTTTTAAGAAAGCCAGATAATTGCATGTCTGCCGCACATTTGGTTAAGTCTTTGGTGATCGGCTTTGAAGGGTGTGTTTTATATTTTGCTTTCTTTTGTTTGGGCTTTAGTTTTGGGCTGGGGCATTTTTGGTTTGTTTTTTACTGTCAGTCTTTGCTGAGAAGTTCCTGATACCACTATTAGTAGTAAACTGTTCTTTGAAGGAAGCTTTGACAAAAACTCTCGTTTGAAATAGAAACTAGAAAAATACAAAGCTTCTGGGAGGAGAGTGCCATCCTCATCATTGCCTGAGAATTTTTTTTATGTGAAAGCAACATAAATCTTAATAGAAAAACTAATAGTAGCAAGGTAGACTTAAACAACCTAATTTTGGTCTGAAAGTAATATACTGTTTTACAGTAATATACTTTATTTATTGAATTTGCATTGCTCTCGTACTCTAGTACTTTTTCCACTGTTTTCCAAGCATCATTCTAAGTATAATTTTCTGTTTGGTCACTACTTGGATAATGTAAGTGGTACCCATTATTGAAAGGTAGTCTGTATTTGTACTAATACAGAGAATGCCAGTTTAGAAATGAGCCTGATTGCATGGTTCATTTTGTTCTCCTTTGTAGAGCCAGGCTGCGGCCCACTACAAAGGCACTAAACATGCCAAGAAGCTCAAAGCACTGGAAGCCATGAAAAATAAGCAGAAATCTGTTACTACCAAGGACAGCGCAAAGACTACCTTCACTTCCATCACTACCAATACCATCAATACCAGCTCTGACAAAACAGGTTAAGCTACAATCTTTGTTGGTTTCGTTTGGTTTGGTTTTGGTTTGGTTTGTAATTTTTTTTCCTTGTTTAATTCCATGTCTGTTTGGTTATGTGCTTGCCACATTGATTCATGCTCGATCCATCTTTCTGTGTGATATTGATTTCTTTAAGTCCTTTCAGTAGGCTGGTGAGAGTCTGATAGTCATGTAGCTGATTTCTCTTAGTGAAAAGAGGCTTGACATTCTTTTTGCTATGGAATGCAATACTCATTACTTGATTAACATATCAACTGATCTAAACCTCCTGGTCTGTATGCACTATCTCTATCAATAATTATATACGACACATTTTTTTTAACAACAACAACATTAAAAAAATGCTCTATTTGTGTCTAGAAGCCTCTTAAAAATCATTTTCTGTAGAAACCTGATTTTCATAAATTTCAAACATTGCATTATTTTTTTACAACGGCTATTGCATGGTTTTGAGTTGGAAAAGAGCTGTATAACCTCTATTCCACACAATCAGGTAAGTGTTACTGATGCCAATTATTCTGCTTGAATAAGTCTTCATACTGATATAATAACATTTAAATTATTGTGTGGGTAAAAGTTACTCCTTTGCAAATAAAATCTACATGAGTATTTGTAAAGTGGACCGTATTTGGTTAAGATTGCATTTTAAATATGCAGCTATTGTTGGAAATTTCAGAGGAAGGTTGTAAGGTCACTGAGACATAGTCTAGTGTCTCACAAGGTAGGACTGCTCTTGTGTATGAAGGGATACAGTTCGCATATTTAGGCATAACCAATCCCATTCCCCAAGCAAGACAGAAATAACCATGGGGGTAAAAAAAAACAAAGCTGTGAAACATCAGACCTACCTACTGATGCTGAAAACTGCTCATTTGGGACCACTTCTGATGCAGTAAGTTTAGCATTGTAAATGGATGTGCACTAACCAACTATAGTATAACAGAAAAGTACCTTGCAGGTGTGTGTAACTCTTTCTTTAAGACACATCTACACTGTATTTGTTGTAGACAGATACCTCTATGTCTATCTCTCTATATAAATATATTTATCTTTGCTATAACTCATTATTATAGACAACATATTTTTAATGGAGATTTATAGCCTAATTATAAGGGGATAACTTTAAGAAATATTTGTTACATTGTTTTTGTCTTTGTTGTCATAAGAAAAAAAAAGAATATTCAGAGGGTTTTTGTGTGATGAAAGAAATGAAGTATGGGAGAATAAGAACAATGTCAAAAATTATTTGGGAAAATAAGTGTTTCTAAATATACAAATAACTTTAAAAGTTTCTCATGCTGTTACCTGTTGAGATATTCCCAACAGGAAGGAGGATGTTGTGTGTAAAGTGTGATTTATTGTTTACCAAATATGATCTAGTGGTTGAAGAAAATAACTGAAGAAAAGAGAGGTCTTTTAAAGCTTTAAACTGTATTATTCAAAGGCTTTTATCTAATGCTGTGTGAGTTTGAAGGATTTTCCAATGTGCCTTAAAACCAGTCTGGGCTTTTCTATCAAGCTTTGCATTAGATACCTGACAAGATATATGAACTGTGCTGTATCCAAGGACAGTAGTCCAAATCAGTTTTTTTTTATCAGCATAAGTAAGAAAATACCAGAAATCCAGCTGCACATATAAGCAATGGCCTATGCAGGAGTTTCTTCAGCTTTTACGCAGTGGTTGCGAATTCCTGGATTAATATCATAGAATGCGTGTAAACATATATGTATGTACACGTGTACGTGTATATGTGTTCTGTGTTAGAAATACTGACCTTAATGGGGTCCTAAAAGACACATATTGACATGATATTTGTTAATTGACAAAAAACCCAAAAATCTTACAATTTCTTAAAATATTGAGATCCATATCCAACTGCTGCCAAAAGCCCTATTCAATCAGGGGCATTCAAAGTAAGGCAGGCAGTTCTCTCCAGATGAACTTACATCAATGTGACTGCATTAATGTTCAGCATTAATGTGACTGTCAACAGAAAAAAAATCCCTGGTGTAAATTATCCTTTGTCAAACATGCATACATAGTGAGGGAAAAAAAAATTGGGTAGCCAAAAGGACGAAATTTTCTGTCTATTATGACAAGTCAAAAATTTCTTAAATTGGATTTTATTTCCTTTCCAGTTGTTCTTATGTCTTGTATTTGCTTGATAGGACTTATAAGGGCAAAATGATTCTGAACATCAGAATATACTGCACTGTGTGAGCTCCGACATTTGGAAGTTATCACTGTGAAAGTCAAACATCCTGATAATAATATGGAATTCTTAGGCAATAGTTGTACTAATGAATATAATTCATAAATTAATCTTCCATAACTAGAAAAAGGTTACCAATTCCATGTACTTGTGATCATTCAGAACAAAAGATTTTTCTACAGTATTTTAAAGCTGTCTGCTGAAGATTAATAGTTGATCCTAAATACACTGAGGATAGGGTCATGTACTTATCGTTTCTTATATATCATCCAGAGCTGTGGTTAAATGGTGAATTACATGTCAGTTACAGCACATTGGTCAGGACTTCAGATCACTGGTTCTGTGTACCCTTAGCAGCTACAGTAAACAAAATGTCATCAGGAAATCTGCAGTGCTATGCAATAAGGATTATGAAAAAAATCACACAGTATACAAACTGATTCAAGGGCCAAAGCAGCAATTTGTTATGTTGCTTATTCTGGAACTATTTTGTTAGATGTGGTGCCAGCATGTGTTGTTGACACTGTGCAGCTCACAATATAAGCTAACTCCTTAAAACCTCTCACACGTGATTCCTGGTGTTTAAATTGTGTGCTAAGGAGAAAACATAAAATATGGTGCTATTTTGCTCATTCTGTGAAAGTAGTTAATTTTTTTCCCCTTTAAACAAACTTTTAGGATTATTAGAAGGCTTGAACTTGACAAATCTTTGAGACAATAAAACACCATGAAGAGTTATGTTGGCAATCATATAATGGCAATGCCATTCTCAATATGTGAGAACTTTTTTATTGGTTCTACTATTTAACACAGTTTTTTCATCTGTATTTACCAATTATTATATTACGCGGTAGTCAGGACAGAAAAACAGAACACGTGAGCATTACAAGGAGAAGCCTACTTTATGGCATTATGCAAACCAGATTTCAGTATCTCTTGATTCTCCAATTCATCTGTGACAATACAAATGCATATTTTTGCTATATATTAACACACCTACATACATATTCCCTGATATTAAATTGTTAAACGTCTTTGATACCTTTGCAAATTGCTCCTCCTTTTTGAAAAGATATATTTTCTTCATAAAGATGCCTCGCATCTTCAGCTGTAAGGACTGATACTTTAGAATACTTTTCAATATATATTTAGATAGAATGCTTTCTATCAGCCTACTTAAAAAACCTGTCCAGTAAAGTCATTGTCCTGCACTCAGATTTTTGGAGTATAGATTGAATCTCCAGTGTTATATCCCTATAAAATTATGCCTCTCTAGTTGTTGCATGTTTAGATATTAATCTTTTCCAAAGCTATGTAAGTGAAGCAGGACACTCCATTGACCACATTATCATAAATTAAGTCTTGAAGATTTTGGCTGCTTTTATTTATTTATTTATTCAGCAGAGAATTCAGTATGAGTTAGATAATTTGGTATCAATGGAAAAGAAGGAATAGACCTTTCAAAGGGGAAAAAAACATGTCATTAGGAGCCATCACTATGGAAAAAATTTTAATGTTGCTTTTGAATGTTGTACACTGTGCCTTGAATCCTCTATACTTAAATGCAACGAACAGCTCTTAAAAACAGACAAAAATGTGATGAGCAGAAAAAGTGTGTATCTGGGCCAAGGCACAGACAAGACAATCTATCAGTAGTACAGTGTTAACAGCTGAGAGATGCCTGTGCTGTCAGAGAACAAAATACTCGCCTGTCCTAAAAAGCTTACAGTTGCACATAAGATGAGAGACAGCTTAAGGAATAGACGCTGTAAAGGTAACAGGCAGGTGTTTAAAGGAGCAGTAGCATAAACACGTTCAAAAGATAATGGTATCACAAGAAATGAAAACACTGAGGGATGGATTAGAAGGAAAAGGAAGAGGGTTGGTTTCATCTTCAGATACTGAACATATGTGATTAGCAGCATGGGACCAAGCTTAAGTTCTCTTTATTTTTCCTTCGCTGACACATATGAAAAGTCTTCTGTGGAAAAGATTTTAGTTTCATTACTCGTTTACAACCTTTTTTTTTTTTTATTGTCTAAGAAGTGAGAGGATATTTCTGGTCAGCAGATGAAACTCACTCCTGAAATAACAATTTCAGTCCAAATGGGATGATAATGAAATCGAGAGCAGTTGGAGTGGGAGAGAACAGTCATTCAGGCAAAGTCTTTGGCATAAAAGTGAAGGCAGGAGGGAGAATGAAATCAGAAATTATGTGATAAGTCCAGGTAAACTTTTCAAGAGTAAGAAAGGTAGATGGCAAGAAATGGAAAGGTTTAGAAAGATATGTAGGAGTTTGGCAGCTGGATCACAGAGGATCACAGCAGAAGATCACAGAATTTTTGAGGTTCTGTGAAGGGATATCATTGTGGACTCCTGAAGATCGACAAGGCCACCCCTAGATATCAGAGCAGAGTCAGCCTGAGCTGGATGCCGAGGATCTTTTTGAGTTGAGTTTTGATTATCTTCACAACCTTTTGCTGGACAACCTATTTTATGATTTGACCACCCTTAAAGAAGGGCAAAGAAGTTTTTCTTGTGTTTCCATCCAATGTCCTGCATTTCAGTTTCTGGCTGTTGTGTCTTTCCCTGTCACTGGGCACCAGTGAAAAGAATCTCTGTCTTTTCTATTCCCTGACCTCAACAGGTATTTATATACACTGCTGGCTTATGTTTCAAGTGGTGCCCTCCAGGGTCCCAGGTCCATCTTCACAAAGGTGCTTTCCAGATGCTGAACCTCCAGCCCAGACTGATGTGTGGGGTTATTTCTTCGCTGTTGTGGGACTTCTGTGCTTCCCTTCATTGAACTTCGAGGAACTCCTCTTGTGCAATTTCTCCAGTCAATCCAGGTCCCTCTGAATGGCAACCGATCCATGTGGTATATCAGGCCCTTTTCCCAGTTTTTAATTATCAGCAAACTTGCTGAAAGCCCACTCTGCCCCATTGTCTGGGTCATTAATGAAGACTATTAAAAAAATATTGGGCAATCTGTTCTAGAGTACAGTCACCAGTACAGTAACAAAATTCTTCCTCACGGTCAGATGGAACTTCCTGTGCATCACGTTCTGCGCATTGGTGCTTGTCCTATTGCTCAGCACCACCAAGAAGAGCCTGGCTCCATTCTCTTGTCACCCTTCCTTCAGATACTGATAGACTTTTATGAGGCCCTGTCTCAGCCATCTCTTCTCGGGGCTGAACAGGCCCAATGCCCTCAGCCATTCCTCATACGGTAGATGCTCCAGTCCCTTAAATCATCTTTGTTGCCTTTCCCTGGACCCTATCCAGGAACTCCATGTCTCTCTTGTACTGAGGAGCCCAGAACTGGACTCAGCACTGCAGAGGAGGCCTCACCAGGGCTGAGTAGAGGGACACTATCCCCTCCCTTGCTCTGCTGGCAATGCTCTTCCTAATGTGCCCCAGGACACCATTGGCGCTCTTGGCCCGCAGGGCATGCTGCTGGCTCAGGGACAGCTTGTTGTCCACCAGGACCCCCAGGTCCATCTTCACAGAGCTCCTTTTCAGCAGGTTGGCCCCCAGCCTGTGCTGGTACATGGGGTTATTCCTCCCCAGATGCAGGACCCAGCACTTGTCTTTGTTCAATTTCAGAATGTTCTTCTCTGCCCGTCTCTCCAGCCTGTTGAGGTCCTTCTGAAGGGCTGCACAGCCCTCTGGAGTATTGGCCACTTCTCCCACCTTTGTGTCATCAGTGAGTTTGGAGAGGTATCTTCCCCTTCATCCATGTCACTGGTGAACGAGTTAAACAGTACTGGGCCCAGTACTGAACCTTGAACCTAACCTCACACCATCAGTGACAGACCTCCAATCAGACCCTGTCCCACTGATTCTGACCCTCTGGTTCAGCCAGTTCTCAATCCACCCCACTGTCCACTCATCCTGTCCACACTTCTGAGTTTGCCTAAGAGATTGTTGTAGACAGTGTTGAAAACCTTGCTGCAGTCAAGGCATCCACTGCTCTCCCCTCATCCACCCAGGTAGTTGTTTTACTGTAGAAGGCAGTCAGGTTGGTCCAGCATGATTTACCTTCAGTGAATCCGTGCTGACTACTCCTGATCAGCTTCTTGTCATCCATGTGAATAGAGATTGCCTCCAGAATGAGGCACTCCATCACTTTTCCAGGGATTGAGGTGAGGCTGACTGGCCAGTAGTTCCCTGGGTCCTCATTCTTGCCCTTTTTGAAGACCAGGGTGACATTTGCTTTCTTTCAGGCTTCAGACGCCTCTCCTTTTCTCCATGACCTTTCAAAGATCGTGAGCAGCCTAGCTGTGGTGTCTTGTCAGCTCTCTCAGCACTCGTAGATGCATCCTGTCAGGGCCCAAGGAGCTGTGGATGTCAGGTTTTGTTTAGGTGTTCTCTGACCCAACCCTCCTTGACCGAGGAAAAGTCCTCCTTCCAAAACTCCTTTTCCCAGGTCTCATAGGTCAGAGATTCCTGATTTTGGTTTGTTAGTAACATGAGTGAGCATGTCCTAATTAGACCGTTGTGTCTCTTTTGGGTCTCTAGTAAGGAGCCAAGGGACCCTTTGTTATTAGTATGTACTGCTTTATTTAAGATTCAAAACTTCTGCTCTAAATTGTAGGGAAAAGTTTTCAAACGCAGTGCTCAGATGAAAACTTGGTTGTGTGCATATTTACAGATGGACAACATATAACTGACTAGGACCACTATTTATATTAATATGTTTCTGCATTATTGATTGCAATATTTGCACTTCTCTGTCCAAGACCAGTATTTACCTGTCATTTCCTCCAGTACCATGCACTAGCACACTTCACTTGTTTCATTTTTTAATGTGTTACATTAGTTCTGTACACAGATATATCTGTGCAGTTCCTGGTTCAACTCCAGAACTTGTAATAGAAAGGAAGTCCCATTCTAAAATAAAAATAATTTCCCTCATATCTCTTATTTCCTTTTATTTTCAATTTCGTTTTATCTCCCTTACATTTAGCTGTTTATAATAAACATACATTTTGGTAATGGCTAGGTTTTAATGTTTATGAGGGTTTACATATATTAAGAATGACTGGAATATTTTGGTATTGCTTGGTGTATCTACCTGCTTGGTGAACCTTTTATTATCATATTTATTATTTTTGTTCTTCAAGTTACTTCATTAATCCTTTTCTCTTAATGCCAAAGCACCCTAACTTTTCCTTTCTTAATGAAAGCTTAAGGTATACTACTGTATGCATGATATTAACATTGTCTACTTATTAGCATTTTTATAGGCAGCAGATTTGCTTGTAATCTTTTCTAACTAAAATAAATTCTAACAATAATACTTATTTCAACTGTATTTAAAATTCAAAATAGTATTTAATACTATTCAAAATCTGATGGTGTATGCAGAAACAATTTACTGTATGATCCCAGTGTGCAATTTGCTGGTACAGCTTAGGCTGTGGATACCCTTGTATTAGTAATTATTATATTAAGGATGTTTAATGTAGGAGTACAATTCAGTGCAGTCTCTTTGTTTAACTTTGCTGTTTTGTTTTCATATGTTTTATTTTATCATAAAGTGTGCTTTTATTTTGGCAAGTGATTTCTTCAGATCATTTCAGCATTGCTTAGAGCACAGCAAAATTAATAGGCTAGCTCTGGGTTCAGGCTTGTGAGATACTGGATGTAAATTGATTTCCTTTGCAAATCAATGTTTTAGTATGCATCAAAACAGAACAATGACCTGGAAGTTCAAATTTATAAGGATTTTTACTTCATATTAACTTGTTTAAGATCTTTTGCATGGAACATTCAAAAGTTGCAAATGTAATATAATAAATGAGAAGCAATTGCTTGGTGATTAGCACAACACTGATGAATTTCAAAGCAATCTATAGGTCTTCATGGATCACTTCCCAATCACCCAATTCCTCAAGTTGAACTGTTTCTTTTTAAATTTTATTTGAATGAAAACTCCTTTAAATAAACTATAGTCTGAAAGGGATATTCTTATTTTCTCATTCTCATTTACTTGGAAATTAGAAAATTACTATTTCACAGCTATCAGTTCTCTTTATCATATGCCTGGAAAATTCAGCCCAAACCAACAAAATTTAACTGTGCAATGCCATCTTTCACTTTAAGTCATCTATGCTTTGACTTTTCTGTACTTCAGACAATCTGTAGCTAACTGCAGCACTAAATGTTATCAGCATTCCACAGACTGTTGTACCAATTTTGTATTAGAGCTTGATGGCAATTTGGAAGACAATAGCTTCTCTTTTGATCTCTGTGTAGAACCAGAGCTTTTTCTTTCTTTCAGAGTGTAGCTAAACGATGATATAAAAATTACAGTAATTTATGTGTGCCTCAATTGATCGTGAATGTGAAATAAAATCCTTCTTTGCTTGCATCTACGTATGCTGAGAGCTTTGTCATATGAATACCATGTGTTTTCTGTGGACCCAGCTGCTTTTGATTGTGATTGCCTTGACAGCAATTTTATGCTTGAATAATCCTGCAGTTAGAAACTGCTGTCAGTCACAACATCTGTATCAGCCTATTGAATCCCTGTGAAAGTCCGATACTAACAATGCTGTTGTTCATAGGCCTGAAAAGACTTTTCTATTGAAATATTAAGTAGAGTCTTTCATTCTCTCTCAGGGAAAAGCCAGCTTGGCTGCCGCATGCTCTTAGTAGTAATAACTGGAAATCTTGGGACTAATCTTCTGTTTATTAGGTGTCTGTTTATAAGTTATTCACCAGTACTGCTCTAAATCAAGCACCGTAGAACCTATCTGTGCTGGATGACACATTCTTCATGGTGTGTTTTGTTGTTGTGTTGGGAAGGGCATTGACACTTTCTAGGAGGATGGGTCTGAAGACTCTTCAGTTCTAATCATTGGGATTTCAAAAAAATCATTGCAGTCCCTGATTTCTTTTCAAGTTTTTATTGCAAAACAATGGTTTCAGAAGCCTGTTACTGTTGAGTATTTGTTTATGGACTAATTTGGAACAGAGTAGAAACTTCTTGATCCAGTGTTCTCAGATAGGTGATAGGTGGTCAGTTTTTGCAAGTACGGAATTTTTCAAATGTGAAGGGTCTGTTTTGAGGGCAAAAAAGAGTACGTAGGTCTTCATTTAAGTGATCCATCTTTTTTCAAGATGACATCATACGGGCTGGGCAAGTCAGAAATAAGGAGTCTGTTACCTATTGAGGACTGGATTTTTTTCAGGGGGGACACTTCTAAGGCAAGAACAACCATATCTCAAAGGATGCTTTACAGCTTGCTTAGATTATTTTCTTTTGTGGTTCGTGTCATGTCCTTGCCATGCTTAAATCAAGAAAGCTGGAGAGTGTGGTTAAAAATATGAGTAAATATACTGTGCTATATGTTGGAGCCATTGTCATATCATGCCCTCATAGCACCCTTCAGAGGGATCTAAAAACAGCCATAGCTGCAAGAGTTGTACTACAAAATAGGGGAAGCTGTAGGGGAATCTGTTTTACCCAGTCATTGGCATTTCATTTGCCATTCATGTTACAAGAACTCAGCACAGCAGAAATCATTATTTCAAGAAACAGATTATTCTATGTACATATAGTAGGTGTTTTCAGAAAAAGGCCAAAACTGAGTAATATTAAAAACTACTCTAAGAATGGGAAGAACAATTTAATTTTGCAACATTTGTATTTATTCTGCTTTCCATTTGGTATTCCACAACTTTCAACAATTATTTAAAGTCTTTGCAGACCAGTAATTTCTTTCCTCAGCTAGAGAACTCTTATAGATAAAATTCTTCCCTACTGTGTAATTCTTTTGCTAAAATATACCTTCCACTCTGCTGTATTAATGGAGTTAGACATCACAAATATCCATTTTATATTTGGTGCCAATTAAAGTAAATATCTGTTTTGAATTTGTGGATATATGTAAAAATACAAAAATCCACCTAACTTCTAGTTGTTTTAGTTGTTGCATTTGCAACTCATCTAAATAAGCCAAAGTGAAAATTAAGCTAAACTTAAGTTTAGTAAGGTATCTTCAGCACCAGAAAATACCAAGCTATTGAGACAAAGCATAGCTGTGACTGTAATAGCTGTTTGAGGAGGAAAGTAAACATGCAGTTTGTCTTCATGCAGCTGAATTCTGTGCTTCTTAGACTTAATGTAGTTTTCCATGCACTAAATGGTTTGCTAATAGGTTAAAGTTTGGGCAAGCCACACCTATAACTTCAGAATTAGTATGTTCAGAGTCTCTTATTCTCAATATTCATATAGTGTTTCAAACATTTTGAAGAATTATTGTGTGTTTCTCATTTCATCTTTGTGCATTCTGTACTCCACCATAATATATCTAATAACAGTCTCTCAGTATTAAAGCTCTCATTTTATGGCATGTCTATAATGGAATTAGTATCAAACGAGCTAGAATAATTTATGTAAATTAGAAATTAAGAGCTACAAAATAGTATTATAAGAAACAAATGGATACAAAAATAAATACAGACTTATCAAGGGAAGCAAAACACTTTAAAGAGTAATAAAGGAACCAAGGAACTGTGCCTTAGATTTAATTTGAGAAGGGACAAAACCAGTTTACTCATGTAAACTTGATGATAATATTGATGTTTAAATTCTTTCCATACTAATGGTAAGATTTAGTATATTTAACCAGAAGTACTAAATTAGACAATGGATCAGGAAAACTTGCATAGGAAAGTTTTAAAAGAAGCAGATAAAAGAGTATTCTGGATAAGCTGTTATGTTTTTCTGTTCTTTGTAGACACTAGAAAATCCAGAGGACTAGAAGAAAGCTAATGGTGTGTCAATATTCACAAAAGATAAACAGGATGAATCAAGTACTTATAGGTCTGTCAGCCTGACACTAATCTCATGAAAAATAAAGCAGCAGCTGGCAGGGAACTAGAGTAGTGAAGTAAATGAGATCAATTATATAATGACAATGAATATGAATTGAGAGAAAGTTAGACTTTCCTACGTAAAATTGTTTTTATGAGATTACACATTTCATTGACAAAAGGCAAGCATGCTGATACTTTGTGTTTGCATGGCTCTAGAGTGTGCAGAAGTTAAAAATTATCTAAGATGCTGGAATGCTACAGAATGAATATGGAAAATATTAAGTGGATTTAAGCCTGCTAATTATAGGCCTTAGAAGGCAGTCTTGGGGTATGAATTGGTATAGCAATTTTCCAGTGAAATCCTTTTTGAATAAGGTTTTAACTATAATATAATCTTACGTCATCTCTTACCTGCAAGCAATTATAAAATCTTTACAAATGGCATAAAAACTAGAATTCTGAGTAAGTAATAAAAATGAGCTGTAGATTTAGTGTATCAAATTATTTTAATACAGGAAAGAATCATATGGAATTTATGGAAAAGTTGGGGAGACTTGATGTAAAGATGAAGTTGACTTGGGAATACATGGTAAAATACCTGCTACATAGGAAGACTGGTGTAATGATGTTTCTAGAAAGCCTTGTGGACTAAACCCTTTTTCTGAGCATGTTGAAGGGATGTACAGATTTTGGTTTATCTTATGACAGTAAATGAAATATATTCTCTTTTTTTTTTTCCAAAGAATGACATCAAATGGAATGGAAATTTAAGGAAGATCTAATACAATTACTTAAGAATGGTTTAATGGTGAAAGACCTAATGAGATAGATGCATGCATCTTGCATATTTATCAAAGAGAATGTAAGAAATATTTTGATATCAGTCTATAAAAACAAACATAAAAAAACAGTTTTGTAGTGAAACAATCCCTATTATTTGGGAAATGTTACAGTATCCAAAGATTGCAAGCAGGAAATAGTTACCCCAATTCCATAATCAAGATAAAAGTTTTTAACACTCAAAAGAATTGTAAGATATACAAAATTTCATGTGGAATTCTGGTATTCATTTGATCAAAACTACTAGGTTTAACTCAGGAATTAATAACAGAAATCCTCTGGAAAATGTTCTAGTTTATGCCATAGTAAACTGTGGATATTTCAGCCTTCAAATGAATGATTTTTCTTCCTTACTCCTCCCAGAAAAAAAAGTTCTGCTGCTTAGAGGCTGCAGATCTTTTGTATTACACATTTGAGACCTTCTGTAATGAAGTCCTCCAAATGGCAAATATCATAGTACTTAAATTGAAACATGAGACCAATTTATTTGACTTCAGTCAAACAACATGTGTTTTCAAAGCTCAAGAACTGATTCTTGGACTATGTCCTACCTAGGTCATACGATTTTATCTTTCTGTGTTTTGTACAGGACTGGACAAATGAATAGTGCTTGATTAAGTAAAACCATAGAAAATTACAGTTGCTGGTGTAGGTTTGTTTAGAGAGACAAAGGCTTTATGGAGCAAAGCTGAATGTATCCTGTTTCAGTGTCCTTAATTATGTCACAAAATTGACTCCAGATAATTGAAGATATTTTATTTCTTTGGAAGACTAATTTCTTTCTATTCTTACACCTGCTTTAGTATTTTATTTTTCTGTCATTACTTGATTTTTAATTGAGAATTAAAGTTTGTGTTTTAATTCTGAAGTTGTATACTTTCAGGCATTCTTAATACTTCTTTCAATCAGAATTTAGTACTGTTTCCACTTCTTTGTTCTACATCTTTGTTCCACCTCTGATTAGTTTTAAGACCTCTAATAAGCATTTTAGGAGATTCAGAAGGATTTACTGATTTAATCCAGTAGATCTGCACTGATCAAAGCAAAGTTAGTTGCATTACTTTGAGTAACCCATGTTTCCAGTGAAATATTAGAGAGAAAGGAAATTTAAGAAATCAGACTTTTTTATCATACTTTTCAAATTATCTCATTTCTGCTTGCAAATAACTATTTTCTTAAATTAGCACACTCAAAAGAACTCTTTAGTTCATTCACCTTATCAGAGGAGTCCTGAGACAGCTGCCATGCAGTTTTAATCCCTTCCTTTGCTACACTTCACTTTTTACTATTTCTGGTTCATTTTCTGCTCTGCTGATTTAATAGCCACAAGTTTCTAGCATTGTCTTAGCAGATCCTTCTGAAAGTTTCATCAGCAGATTACCCACTACAGCTATCTAGTTGAATTTGCTTGAAGTAGTTGCCCTTACTAAAACCAGCATTTCCCAGCAGGGAAAGATGCCTCACTTTTTTCCTGCTTTCACATATCAGAAAATATCAGCATCTATCGATGACAATACGTCGGGAGCTTGAAATACGTGACAGATCTTACCGAACACCCTTGCTACGCTTTTCCTGCACGTGCTTCGTAGCTGCTAGTTCTTGTTATAACACCAGACCCAGGGCAAGGGCAATGGTTTGGAGGAGGCTGAGTGTGTTATCGCCCTCACAGAGTATGGCTGCTGTGAGTGAACCTTGGCAGCACGATTTAATAGATTGGCCGTGGGGACAGTTCTGGTGTGTGTGTGTGTGTGTGTGTGCATAGGAGTGGCAGTGCTCACAGCCCGGGGACATGCTGCCTGGGGGAAGCTTCTGTACAAATCAATAGCGTGGCTGAGAGGATTCATCACGTCAATCAGCTCTTTGTTTTCAAACTGCTAAGATTTGGGAACTTTAAACCCAATAACAATTGCCTTTGTTGCTGTAAGCTTATGACTGACATTTCCCTGATGAAAATTCATATGCGCTAATCTACAAGATCCATCTACAAGATGGAGCCATCACAAGTCAGGTAGATGGTTCTGTTTAAATGTAGATAAATTCAGGCATGATACCTGAGTGGTCAGATACTTATTTATGAAGATGAAGATGAGAAATAAAAGGGCTTTCATTCCTGCTGCTTTTTCCTCACTGTGGTTTGCCAGCCTGAGGTGTGTGTTGTGTCATGAGTCCTGCAGCTCCTGCTTCAAGTATCACCAGTTAGAGTGGTAACCTCATGACTCTATGGAGAAGGTGGAATATAGCCATGATGAACAGAAGAACAATGTGGAAACTAATGAAGTAGATGTAAAGTTCATGCTGAAAAATCTGCTACCTTGCCAGATTTGGGGAGCCAACCTCCACTTACCCAAGGGATCCATCTCTTTTTCAAGTTTTTAGCAGATATCTGAATGCCTTCTTGATTCAAAGTCAGGGGACCCATTTAAGGCTACATGAAGTGTTTAAAAGGCAAACAGCATCTAGCTGAACATTCACACTTCATAATTTGTTATACATAGTTACTTAACTAGTGTGTTTGCATACATTTAGAGGAAACTTACCCAGCCTGCTACTGCAAATGTAAACCTTTAATCATCACTCTTTTGTTGTTGATAATTTTTCACTTTTAACATTTGTTTCTCTGCACAAATATTTGAGATTCTCATCCTGTTTTTCCTGTGCCAGGGGATTCTTCAAGCTGTCCACTGTGATGGCTGTTCTCAAATGCCAAGTTGTTACTGGACTGCCTTTTAATTACCCAATTTTTTGTCTAGCTCCAAATCAAGGTCCCTGGTTGTCTTCTATCACAACTGTGAAGCTTGCTTCATGACTGTCATCTACTGTCATTTTGGTTTAAGCTTTTCACAATTCCTAGCTCTCTTTAAACAAAGGAAGAAAATTAATGGAATTTTGAATTAGCCCACTCCTACTAATTAGCACTAACAGTGTGGTTGTCAACTGCTAAATTTTTGTCCATCAGTAATAGTCTTGAAAAACCATCTGTAACTGGAAATCTGTCCCATTGTTTCCTTCAGGTAACAGTCTTTCTAGTACTTTAAAGAGATTTTTAAAAATGCAAAACTTCACTTTCCAGGACACTTCAAAGTAAACCTTTGAAATGAGAATACTCCGGGGAAAAACAATGATGTAGAGGAAGAAATGAAAATCCAAGTGTTGTGGGTGCTAATCTGGTTCATGCAGAACTGGTCATTATATTTTGCATTATTTTCAGCCTTTGTCTGCATTAATTTTATTGACTTTGTTAGTGACTGCTGTTCATGAGGAAAAAAAATCAACCAACCAAAAACCAGCCAATTTCAAAAAACCGACTCAAACAAACCCAACAGCCAAACCAGAAAGTTAGAAAGAACAGTTTCTCTCTTTCCTGCACTTGCATGCAGCTGTACTCCTTACAAGTTAGTGTTTTTCTCTTCCTCGTACGCTGTGGACAGGACAATGTACGAGTCAAGAGACCTGTCATTATGGAGCTCATGAGATATATTGCTGGCATTTCTGGCCTTACATATTTGGGAGTTCATTTATCTTCCTTTAGCAGGGTGTCACCCATGCTCCGAGCTGCAGCTATTGTGCGCACACGTGCTTTGTGTTGGCAGGGAGTGCTTTCCAGTGCCTGAGCCCACCTTTCTACCTACCCAGTCCTTCAGGGCCGCTTCGAAGAATACACATAATTTTTTCAAGGTGATTACTAATTACTTAGGCAGCATCTGAGTCAAGAGACAAGAATTGATATCTTACTGGAGGAAGGTCTGTGGTGCATTTGATGTGGGGGTGTTTTGGTTTGTTTTGGTTTTTTTAAATTCTTGTTTAGGTTTGCTTTTTTTAATATATCTCTGATTATGTGAACTGAGCCAAGATATTTATTTTTAGTGTTTGTAGTTAACCGAATATATTACTAACTGCTTCATCTCCCTCTCTGAAGAGCTTGTTATTATTTGTTTTATTTAATGTATTTTTTGGGGCATCTAACCCAAATATCTGAAGTACTGAAATGTAGTATTTGAACTATTAGCAATAAAGTTAATAAATTGAGCAGAAGAAGCCTTAGGAGACTTAAGTATTCATTTCACAGACAGTTTAAGACATTCATTAATAAAATTTAACTTCAGTGTGATCACTACCCGAGAGGCTTCTGGAAGCGGAATTTGGTTTGAAGTTGTACAGTGTGGATGGGGAAAGAAGATGCATCTCTGTGGTACTGAATGGTTGACTGGCATCAGAATAATGAAACTGATACCCCAAATTCTTCTTTCAGATTTGAACAATTATTCTTTTGTAAAAGAGATGTTCTTTGCCAACCTGTTGTTTGGGGTTTTTTATTTATAGATTATTTGTGAAGTTTTCTAAGTACCCTGAAGAAGACTCCTTAAAGATTTACTACTGAAATTTATTTAATCAAAAGCTTCTGAATGGAATATGTGTTTTAAGTGCATCAAAACATTTTGATTACCATTGATAGAATTTTGCAAAAAGCCCGGGAGAGGTTTAAAGAGAATTTCCCCAATGCCCATTGAATAAATGTATATTTACCATTCATCAGTGCTTGATAGAGTGTTATAAGTTGGATAAATAGAGAATTTCTGGGCTAATAGAATGGGTTATCCAATTTCAATTCAAATGAGCTATGTTACTATTATATTGATTGTCAAAGTGCTTTCCTGTGCACTATAAATTTTTTAGTTCTACAATAGGTATTGGACTATAAGTACTTAAACAGATTTATTGCTTGAATTAATTACCTGTTTGATATCAGAAATATTGATTATCAGAATATCAATATATCCATTGATACCAGAAATGAGAAATATTTTCCCTGAATATTTGTTGTGAAGAAGACTTGGAGTCTGGCTTTGTAGAAAGTAGAGTCTCAAACTATGCCTCTTTTTATATATGAACATGACAAATATTCATCTGGAAAACTCTGGCACCTCACTTTGACATTTAAGATATATCCTACTAATGCCTTAGAAAACAAGAAATTGAAAGTTGATTCTGGTGTTCTTGGGGTAAATTTTTGGCAATTCTGCCTGAGGACAAGACTCAGCAATTACAGCAAAAACAGTGGTAGCATCATTCTACGGCAACTTCGTTTTCAGTGTTTTGTTCTGAGTGAATTAATGAACATATTTATGGAGTTGAGCTATGATTATATAGTTTCTTATAAAAGCTGAATCATGGATTCTACTGTGTTACATTAGGGTGCTGTAATTTTATTTTTTTTTATGAAGGGTCTCTTTATAATATGACCTTTCAGACTCGTATGATTATCTATTTATGTTGCAATATTTGAACGTAATTTGTGGTAGTGCATTACTTACATAGTTGCTGAAACTCCAGCAACTTGTAACCATTGTGTAGAGCAGTAGTAAACGTGGCATCCAAGTTCATTCTGCTTTATGCTAGTAAACATTCTGACTGTTGTCTTAGATTAGATACGAATATGGAAATTTCATGAACAAGTCATCTCCTAGGGAGGAAGAATTTGTTTACTGTAACATGAAATAGAGATCACAGATAAGGAAAGTGATTTTCTTAAAACATTCCTCCCCAAACCAAACCATCATAGCAAATTTTGTACTTTAAAATCTCTGAAAAGACTGTTTTAGTTCAGTTTTTCATGTGGTCTAGCACTCCAAATTGAGCTTAGGAATGATTCTGACTTATGTATAGTTATTAAAACTTACATTAGCAAAAGGCTGGAAGAAGAGAGAAGAGGGTAAATTAGAAAAAAAAGAAAATCTTTCTATTTAAGTAACAACAATTATCAGAAATTCTGCTTGTATTAATATTGTCTGAGCATACTATAAAGCATTTGTCATACCTAATGCATTCCTGTCAAATCAAGCAATATTAGAAGAGGACTTTTATAATGAATATTAATATAAGAGACAGCCATAAGTGAAGTAAATTATAGAGGCATACAAATTTAATATTAACTGCTACAGCAAATAGTCTTCCACTGTAAATCAATTCTTTTTCTAATGTTAATACAAAATTAGTCGACTTGGTAGTCATCTGAAAGTTGCTGAACATTGATATGACTTTTCAAGTCCTTTGCTCATGTGTCTAACTAAATTAAAAGTCATATTCAGGAAAATGAGTTTACAGTCTTTGCACTCATCGATTGTGCTGTTTCTGTGCAGTTCGCAGATTCTGTTCACACATCAGAACACCTCTCTGCTGTTCAGCCATCTATGACAATTTAGGCAAGTTGAATAACTACAAGAATTACCCCTACATCAAAAATAAGATACATGAATTTAAATTTTGTCTGTCTATTTTGATACAGTTTTTGAAAATGCTAGGTTTTGTTTGCTGTTTACTTGCTCAATTCAAGATTCTTTGCTTGTAATTGTCATTGTAAAAATATGCATCTGGATTTGTGTTAGGATTTTTTCCTTGATCTCAGTTTTGATGTGTACTGTTTTGGATTAGGAAGTGAAGAAAGACTTTGGCACATTAAGAATTATGTGCATGAAGCTGGGCTTCATGATTTTACCAATATATTGGGTTTGGTTTAGGGGTTATTTTTATGTTAGCATTAATTAGCTACTAACATCCAAACAACACCCTTAGAGGAAAATTCTTTTCCAGGGAAATTGACTTTGTGTGTAAATATTATTTGTAATCTTTTTCCTAAGTACAAAAAACTCATTCAGAATTTTAATAAGTACATAATAACTACAAAGACTGTTTCCAGTAAGGTATAACAAAGCTAAAATCTTATTTGTAGTAGTATAAGGTGAAAAACAAATTTATTTTTTTTATTTGCTTTTGATAGGTGATGACAGCCACACTTTTGGAATTTTGAACGCAATTACCATATGGGTTTTTGTTGTTGTTATCATTGTCATAGTGCTTTGATGGCTAATGATTCATCTTCTATAAAAAACCAAAAATTGGCAAATGTCTCTTTAGAATAAGTGTCATTAATTAGCTTGAAATGGGTGTATTATTTTGATTCCATGTAGGGATATGCCTGAGGAGCACTGAATAGAAATAAGTCTGTAAACTGTTTTTCAAATGAGCAAGTATGGAGCAAAGGCATCATGGAATTTGATAATCTAATTAATTTCTGTCTAGTGACAGGTCTTAGACATTTGAAGTGTGGAATGTAAAGGACCTAAGTCTGAACTTCACCATTTTTTAAGCTCTTATTCATCTTCTATCTCTGTTTCAGAGACACCTCCGTTTTTATCATCCAAGCTCCTCACACTGGCATACCAGAATCAGCCTTTCTCTTTCTTGTGTTTCACAGAATTAAGCAATTAAGGATTCATCAGACCTTTTGTAATTCATGTTGATATATGCTATTACGTTGCATCTGATTTTTACCTTATGTAAGGATCAGAGTGTAACAGTCAAATAGCCTGCTTGGAAATAAGTTAATTACTGTTTATGATTGTGCAACTGTTTCAATTTATCTACTATTACAATGCCAATAATGATTTTCAAGTTTCTTACTTTTCAAGATTACCTTGGTCCTTATATACCATTACCTTGAAAATATGAAATATGTATTGGAAAGCTGAGCGCAGCTTGAAAATATAATGATTTTACAACAAGCTGCTTGCATTTTTCAATTCTTCATTAACAGATAGATCTTCCATAATCAGGGACGCAAAAATGGTTCTTCATTAAGAAAGTATAAGTGAGGTGAGGAAGTTATAAGCATGGTTTACATTTTTCATGAAGTTACGTTCAGTATGGAAACAGTTGTGCCTGAAGAGAATTATTAATCAGAATAATATGTTAATTTCCTAATATCTATTTTAAGTAAGTAAGCTGAAAACATTAATAAAAAATGTCTTATTCCTGTGGAAATTCTTATTGATTTCAGTGAAGTCAGGTTTTCATGTTTTTTACTGCATTTTACTCAGATTTATAGATTTTTAAATTATAAAGGGAAGTTAATAGAAGAATGAGAATTCAGCCTTCAATATATGTAGTTATGGTTGTTGGAAATGTTGCTTTAGAACAATTTTCAAAGGTTTTTATAGAATAGAATGTAGAAGAGGGAGAATAGATACGTCAAGATTTTAACAGTGTAGGTATGTGTCTGTTTTTCTTACTGCTCTGAGGAATACTAAGCAATAAAGTTTTGAAAAAGTAGTTTAAAATTTCCTAGGTAGGGTTCTACTTTTTCTCAACTTTTTATTATCTAACACTATTGCAGAGTAGAACTATTGTTTAAAGCAAATCCATGAGCTTCACTGGCAATGCAGGAAATTACCGTCAGATCTTTTGGATGTGTTCGAAGCACAGAATATTGCGTTTACTGTACTTGTGCTGTGAAGCAAATAATTTCTATTAAAATACTCTTTGCCCAGCATGTCATTGAGTACTCAGTGAATTTTCACTGAAAGTGACTTTACTAGTCTTTTAAATCATAAGAGTTGGTAATGCTATTTGTGTCTGAATGGAGTTTATAGCTTGAGACTGAGATACACTGATATTTATAAACTTTCTAAACAGTAACTATATAAATGGGATTTTATGGTTCAAGGTGGGAGGAGGAAGGAAGGGCAAACAATGGTCAAATGACAATGGCTGATGTCTCGGTACCTAAGGTCCATTGCAATATACGTGTTTAATACTTCATTCAATCCATGCAACAATTCAATTTCCTACTTTTCCAAAACAAATGAAGGGGACAAAAATAACGAACGCACAAATAAGTCAAGTAAATTTAAAAAAACAATTGCATTTCTTGTATGGAAACAAAAGTAGTCAATTGAATGAAATAATCTTTTCTAGAGAGCATTTGATCTGACTGTAATATAATTCCCCAAAAGAGGTCACACAAACCTGCTATCTCTTTCCTGATCCTAAGTGAGAACATTCAGGTGTAGGCATTTGGTGATGAGCAAGATGTTCATGGTCAATATATCCAGTTGTGGCTTTTGTTGTTGTTTTTTTGTTTGTTTTTTTGGAGTTGGGGGTCTTTTTTGTCTTTTATTTTTTAACTTAATTGAACGCTAATTACTTTGAAACACTCTTTCATCTGTTAGTTTAAATAAACCCTAAACTATTTGTGTAGCTTTAATAACCATGTTACTTTAGTCTGAGATATGAATGAGAACCAAATTTGAGCTTCTGTCTTTGTGATTTCTGCCTCTTTCTTATTCCTGAAATACATAATTCATTTCAGATATCTACACCCTCTACCTTCTGCTAGCTTTGGTAGGGAAAACATTCTGCTTTCAGAGTGCCAGCCAAGACACTGGGTTCGGGGTCTGCTATCCCTCTCATGCTTCACAGCTGTTACAGGCTTTTTTCAGCTTATTTTGTAGCATATTTTACTGTAAAATACTTTCTAAGCATGTTTTATTAACCCAGGGTGGGCTAATGTTTGCCCTCCCAGCGAATGGCCAGACAAGTTAGTCCTTCCTTATCTGACCTCTGTTTTTTTCAGACTAGAGGTAGTAAAAGTAATATAATGGCCATGTTTTAATAGTGTATTTCCCATCTGCACTCTCAGTGCTTCAGAGAGACCAATTTAAAGCATCTGTTTCTCTCCCAAGCTCCTCATATACATATGCAACTTTTTTCTCTATTATCTTTAACTTGACATAAGAAATACAGGGAGCTCTCAGCTAAGCCAAAAGCAACAGTTTTTCTTGCAGACTCTGTAGATGAGTAATCTTTGAATAGCTGCAGGAACTTTCAGACTCTTAATCATATTCATAATTTTCCTGTTTACCATTTGGTGGCTTAAAATGTTAAAAGTAGAAAGCTATTATTTTGTATTTGCTAAGAATTTTAACAGCTTAGGGCCAAGAAACTGTTTATGATTTTACTATACATCATTTTGCAAAAAAAAATCACAGAAGAATGAGAGAAAATCATATAAGTAGGATGTACAGGTTGGTTTTAAGTCTCTGTATCTAGCTTGTCTCTTTGGGTGTGGGCATATAGAAATGGAAGTAGCAATTTCCTGAGAACTCATATTAACTTGGTTGACTTAATGAAGACTTATCTGTGCATTAGTTAGATTGGTTCCCATGTTATGGAAGTGTTTATGGATGCTGTCACTCTTTACTGCATAATTTTTTTTATTACAGGGAAAAAAAAAGAGGTTGCTGTAACATATTTTTCAACAATAGAAAATAATTTTTTACTGTGAGATATATAAATTAGGACTTCTGAACACAATTGCCTTTTTCCCCCCTCTTTTTTTTTCTTTTGGGGTGGCTCCATGGGAACCATGATTGTGCTAACACTTCTCTGTTAAAGTTATTCCCTTCAGTTCTTGGTCATCCTTATATACACTTGTTCTCTAGTTATTGTTGATACTGATTTTAATTGTCTTGGTTATTGGTACTTTTAACCTATTTTAGCAATGAATTCTATGTTCTTATATTCCTTGTCTGCTTTTGACTTCATATGTCAAGACAAACATAGCATGGAAGCTATCCAGACAAAGGTAGTTTAAGGGTGGGGAATTTCTTTTTTTTGGTTGGTTGAGTTTTTTAGTAAGAAATTATTAATTTACTTCAGTGAAAGTGGAATTATTCTGAGCAGAATGCTCTCAGGTGAATGATAGTAAATTTCATTCAGATGAGGGTTGCTTCCTTACAAACAGCAACAAAATGAGAAACCTCTAAACACACTGACTTCTGGGTTCCTGTCATTATAAAATAAGTTAGTCCACTCTGGTTTAAGATCTAGGACTTTTGCTGTTACAAACATATTCATCAGCACTGTCCTCATTACTGCTTACAGCCTTGTCATTAATTGAATAAGTTTACTGTTGTTTCTGACTATTATCAGTGTATTCTTTACAAACATGTTTTTCCATGTATAAGTTTTCAACACCATAAGCTGTTTTATGTTTCACCAAAGTCAATCCAGAAACAAGGGCACTCCATTTAAGTATTCTTCTGTAATCCAATACAGCAAGCAAAACTATTTTAGAAAATATCAAGAGAAATCAAAGGGGAATAAATAATAAAATAGAAATTATGAAAGGTCCTTTAAAAATGAAAATTTTGAGGCAGTGCTTAATTTTCGCTGTATTGACATAACACCTTTGCATTAGGTAGTAACTGCGATGTCATATTTACGTTTTAGCCTAAGAGCAGAGCAAGACTGCAGTATCTCACACAGTCCTGCCTGCCAGCTGCCATCAAATACTGAGTTTCGTATAGGTCATTACTGCAAATTATAGAAGTTTTAAGATGTTCAACAAGCCTAAGTTGTGTGTGCTAAGAAAAACAACGAACTACTGTTTGTTGACATATGTGTGAAATTAATGTTGGTTTCTGCCCCATTTCTGCCTCTTCTGTTCCTTTTGCAGAGAAATGTTTTGGCCATGATTTCCTCAGCAAGAATATCTGCTTCTGAATATCTCTTCTTCACTTAAATTCAGAAATCATCCTGTGTTTGTATGTTCACATACAAGAAGGCTGCCATTAATACTATTCAGATGTAGGGTTTATATGCACACTAAGTGTAATGGAACAAAGAAAATGAAACAAATATAGAAATAGGAATTTATCCATTTCACCTCTCACCTGTCTGAAGGCATACAGAAATGGAAATGTTGACATTTTAACAAATATGGTATTTACTCCAATATTCTTGTTCTGGAGTCCTCTAAATAAAAGAAAAGTACCTACCATTGATGTGTAGCTTTTTTCAGTTTGTTTTCCTCCTCAAGATGCATTAATACGATATAATTTTCATTCTATTTGAAATTTATTTCACGTAACTGTGTATATTGGCTTTAACATACTAAACTATTAGTGCTCATTCAAAAAACAGCACAATTTAAAATGTCATCAGTAATGGGTGGTTGTGACATTCATAATGCTATTTTCCTAAAATGGCCAAAAATGACTTGACAAGTTTAATGCATTCTCTCTGTGCATGTGCACTTGGTAAATACAGCAGTTGGAATATAGTCATGTCATGATTCAGCTTCGATCTCATAGACAAAGGAGAAAGAGTATTCCTAGCAAGTGCTAATTGATTATTCTTCTGTCGCTATGACTTTCATGATGAAAGTTTCCTGGCAGAATATGTAAATATTGCTAAGGAGAAGTTATTTCCAAAACTATTCTACCAGGACTAAGGAGTCTGAGGGGAAAATTAGCCATTTAGATTTTAGGCCATGGGAGGAAAATTCTTCTAACATTAATTAAATCTCTTGATGTTTAAACTTCTGTGGTGAAAAAGACAGAACTAACAGCAGTTCTTAGTAGGTCTCTAGTCATCTTGATGATTATTAATTAAAGATCAATAGAGAGTATGAAAATCTACATTTTGTATAGAGGTTATCCAGGAAAGTCCTAATGACCCACCATCTGGAGAGGAAAAAAACCACAAACACACAAACCAAACAAACCCAAAGCAGCTGTTCTACGAGTAAGATATAGCATAGTCTTTTGCCAAAGGGTTATTATTGGCAGCATGGTAAAAGATATTAAACTGCAAATTGAACTTCGTGGTTTCACATCTCTTAAGCATCCCACTTGATGCTCTCGGTCTAAGGTAAGAATGAGATTCCTTTATTAAAAAAAAAAAAAAAAGTTCTTTTTCTCTTTGATTAAATATTCACGTAGAGGACCTAAAATATCATCTCCTTTTCTTCTAAAAACCACAGACAAATAAACCACTGCATTCTGAATTTAAATCTGAAAAAAAAAAAGAAATTCTGCACCTAGTAAAACTGAATTCTAGATTTGGCCTCTTTTGTTGAGTAAATGTTTGTCTCTAGAGGTCAGAATTCTGGACCCTAATTTCAAAGGTGGTTTTGGTCAGAGGTGTCAAAGAAAGGCTACAGGAAACATTTCTATCAGAGTTTTTTTTAATTACGGTCTCATGCACCTTAGCTACATCTTATCTCCCTTTTGCATTCTCTGCTGCAGCTCTTAGTGCTGTCATGTCCTGTTCCTGTGCTCAACCTGTCAGTCAGAGACAGATCTCTTCACACTGCAACACAATATTAACTCTGTATAGTTTAAAAAATGAAATTTTAGAAAGCTAAGTAGAGAAAATATGAAAAATTGTTCATAAATTAAAATCCAGTACAGTTTTCTATAAGCCCCTAGAAATCTGTATACAGATGGAAAATTACATATTTTCATTTAGTTTTATTCAGTGTACAGTGTTTCTAGTTTTGACAACTCCTGGTTTCATATTTATGTTTCAAAGAAAATCAAAATAAGAATAAAATTATCCAGAGTTTTAGTTATGAAGAAGAAAGTAATTGTAGCAATGCAAGAGGAATGGATTAGTTAATATTATATTTTCTTTTTGATAGAGTGCTTCTATGGTTCTGTGATTTTTATTCTGTGATTTCATGAAAAAACAGGTACATCATTCGGCCCAACATTAGGCAATATTTGTCATCCATGATTTTTTCAACTTTTATGATTAAAACTAAACAAATAATTAGAATGAAGCCTTCTATCATGGAATGCATTTATTCTATTAAGTATTGCTTGTGTCTTGCACAATAGCCTTTTTAAGTACGAAAATTTTCATTCCCCAAATGAAATAGGCCTATTTATGTTTCAAATGTCACCATCACTGAAATTAAATCACATACCAGCTTTGAAGACTAATCTCCACTCATTTCTGAGTTCCTCCTCTGCCTTTCTAAGTGTAAATTACATAATTGGTTATACTTGGGAAAAAAAAGAAAAAAAACAAACCAACAAAAACCCACCAACTTATTCTCTGAGCCTTCATTGTATTGATTAATTGAGCTCATCTATGTTTGCCCAAATGTTAGGTCATTTACAGAGTATAAAATTTTTTTTAGGAGCATGAGGGAACCTGCTCCAGGAAGATGGTTGTTAGCTTAGTTGTACACCAAAATAATAATTTTTTTTATTTGCACCATGACATAACATGCAAATAAAACAAGTAGTTATGTCCAACTCGAGAAAATCAAAGAAAGGCTTGTTTAAAAAAAAAAACGAAACTATGTCAGGCCTTTAATATAGAAGAATTAAATTTAATTTTGAAGAATCATTTGATTCTGAAACTATAGTGAAAAAATTTAATCTGTATCTTTGAGCAGGTCATTGTGAAAGAGTGGAGCAGTAGACTTGGAATAGCAAGGATATTCACTAACAGGCACATCCTGTCAAACACAGATGAGTAATATCTGCATGTGACAGTAAACAATCAAGGAATCAAACTCGCATAAGTGAAGATAAAAAAGCAAACAGAACACTGTTCGTGTTAAAGAGGAGAATAGAGTGCAGTGCAGAAAAAATTATTTTAATGCTCCAAGGGGATTTTAAGATTATGTTTGGACAGCTGTGTGCAATTTTGAGCACATGTAGAATCGGAGGCCTTAAAAAGACAGAGAGATTTAAAAGGTTCACAAAAAGACAAACTAGAATGACTCACGTTCAGAGGAGTCACACATGCAGAAAGCCTGGTGAAACTAAGGCTAAACTAAGAAAGCTGTTTAGGCCAAGTTATTTTTCAGGTTTCTAATGTGCTGTAGGTGGTGAAAATGAATGCACATCAAATCTTGTGATAGGGTTGTGGTAAAAGGGCTAGATACCAGATGATGAGTGTTAAACTGTAATGCCTGGTCATCTAGTACCATCAGAGTTTTATAAATAGTGGCAAATATGGCTTGGTTTAGTTTCTAAGGTACTTCAAGCAGACTATTTCAACCACAAATTTGCATTAATTGTTTTCATTTTTGCTTTAAATTGTCTGAAAAAAACCTAGTTTGTAAAAAACCTCAGAAATTGTGCAACTTTTTGTATGCACGTGTAGGTATATAAATATCTTATTTATGCTTTCCATTGAAAGCTAAAGACTGGTTGAGATGATCATCATTTTTTAGTGGGTTAAGCATGGGCTGGTCGCACAGTCAGACAGAGTCACCATTGTGAAAATCTTATAGAAAATAGTCTGCATTGCTAGTTTATGCAGGTACAGCTGTATATTTAACAGATGTGTATGGGAGACAGTGTTGGGTTGATGTAGCTAATTTCCTTCAGGAAACATGGGTGGGGTCTAGGAACCTATGCTGCTGCTCTCAAAGGGACTGTGAGGTGAAGGTCTCATACAAGCTGGGGAGCTGAAGTGACCATTTTTGGCTGAGCTGTTTGGGTGTGTGTGGGGCTTTTTCCGAACAAGTACCTCTGTATAGACTCTCAGAATGAGTATTTTGGGATGCAAATGGATAGTAGGCAACCCCAGCTTGACGTGTGCAATACCAGAACTTCCTTTACATAAATAGTTTTAGTAATCAAATTCAAGTCTGCCAGCAAAAGTTGTGATTTTTGTCACATGCTTCATGCCTGAACTGAATTATTGTTTCAGTGGTCAGACCCCACTGATGTGTTGTTTTATACTCCAGAAATTCACCATTTCCTCAGGACCATCCATGGTGTAAAATCAGGGAATGCATACAGAGAAAGGAATGCAAGGAATAGGTCTGTTCTGGAATCACAGGGGATGGACACGCAGTGTCTCCGTTATTGTTCAGTCTTTACAATCCAATAAAATTTTACTGAGTTCATGTTAAATGCTCTTACATTAGGATGCAATGGGACACAACAGCAATAGCTGAAATAAGATGTAAGGAAATCAGCAGTGAATGTAAGGAAGAATTCTTTCATTGTTGGTTAGTTTTTAGTTAGTATTTTGGCACATGAAGATATTTTCCCATTCCAGACTGTGTGATTCTTGTTTCTGTGGCTGGCAATACTCACCCTTCCTTGCTCCTTGCAAGTTTTCTGTTGCTCCCTACACATCCTGGCATTATAATGTTCTGCCAGTGTCTCATTTCTCATTGGTATTAGACTGGTTTAAAAAACATGCTGCTTCTGGAGGCTGTCCTGTTTTATAGCCTTTTGTTGCCTTACTGATGGTGTCACATAGGATTACTTGCTCTGTTTTCTCTCCGTGATTCTAAATGAAAATACTGTGTTAAAGACTAAAACAATTTCTGTCTGGCTCTCACTAGTTTAAAGCTACAGTCTTGAGTTGGCTTGTTGGGGTTTTCTTAATTCATTTAAAGAATATTTTAAAATATTTATGGAAGCAAATATTTTTTCTTTATAGAACTGGCTGTACCTCATGGGACCAGGGGTAAAAATGGTGTGGCTAGACCTAAGTCTTGTTTGAAAGAGGTTTAAAAAGTACGTTTGATGTGTTAAAAATATTGTATAGCAGTTTCAATGAAGAAATTGTGTCTCCTTTTGTACAGCTTCGAACGTAAACCAGCTTCTAGGCACAATATCATGGCCTCCATTCCAAAATAGTGATGGTTATAGGTGGGGTTTTGTTTTGTTTTGTTTTTTTTAATTTGGTCTTTTTATTTGGTTTTGCTTTCAAGCTCAAAAAGTCAGATACTGCTGAAGACAGAGCATTGACCTAGGTGGACCACTGGTTCATACCAAGTGTATGAAATTTCTGTTTATTCCACAGTAGTGATGCAAGGTTGTTTTTTTGAATCCGTCATTGGTTGACTGTCCTGCATTTTGGACTGGGTATTTTTGCGGAGAAATTTCATTATTTCATATTTGAAAGAATGGAATTAGCTATCCCTGGCTGTGTTTCTTTGGGGATTGTTTTGGCAAATGGTTTCTGTTTAGAGATCTGAAGAGGTTTGAATGGTATTCAAAGATCTGGGTGAGAGAGATAAGCAGACAGGGAAAGGGATGAGATGATCAAAAGTGTAGGAAAAATGTCTGGTTTTGAAATTTATTAGATGGGCCCTGTTCACGTCATGGTCTTTATCTTGCCTGGAAAACCAGTAAAATGCTTAAATTACAGGACTACCCTTCCTCTGCAAACTTTATTGCAATTAGCTTACAAGTTTTCTCAAAACCCATTTCCTGTTTATTTCAAAGTCACTATGTTTATTGCTTAATATGAGGGTCATATGAGCCATGGGACTTTTAATTTCAGTATTGGTCTAATTTGAATGTGTAGAATAGCCCAGTTCTTAGTTCCTGAATTCCAGGAAAAATATTTGGAAACTCAATCAAGCATTTTAATCATAGTATTAAAAATTCTACTTTTATTTCTCTTCTTATTGCGTGACTTTTTCACCAACTTCATACTCTTGCATATTTATATGCTTGAATATACATCTTTTAATATCTACTGGGCAAATGTAATTTAGTATTTCTTCTTATTTGACAAGCATTTCTCTGAGCGTTTTCTGACATTTAAAGTAAATGTCTACATTTAAGAGAAATCATTAGCTATCCATGATGAAGATGATGTTACTTAGTATAGTTTCACTAAGCACATAATTTTATTCAAGTTTTAATCAGAAACTAAAAATCTGTGAAATAACCAGAATCAAGGAAGACACAAGTATCTATCAGAAAGTGACTTTGCTGTAGTTGTTCAGTGCTTTCAAAACAATCGATTCATACTGAGATTGGGTGGAGCAAATGTGTTTCAGCTATACAGTAATTTTTAACCACAGTGCTCTAATAAGCATATCAATAAGAAGTTGCCAGCAGTGAAGTAATTGTATAAGTGTCTCTAAAAACCCAATGATTTAGCAGTCAAAAAATGTTTAAAATACCATTTTTATAGGATGATCCTGATTAGAAAATAAGGCATGACTTTGGAAAAGTATAAGTGTCAAGTTGTGGGTATCAAAGACAAAAAGAAAATGAAAATTTAATGAGTATTTAAGAGATGTTCATTAAGTCTCTCTCTTGTCTAACTGGACGTGTTGGGGTGTGCTGTTTCTCTCATCTGAAAACAAGCGTGATTAAATTCTCACCTGTGCACCTCAGTGGAACGTGACTGTGAGACATTAGCAGAGGGCTGGTGCTGAGCAGCCCTGGTGGTCCTGCAGCACCGTGGGTGCCCTGCGCAGAGCTCCTTCCTCCCAGACACTCAGCCTTCTGAATCCTTAATACCTTTCGGGGAGCTCTTGCCCATTTAAAAAAAATGCACTGTGAAATTATTGCTACACGGCAGACCAGCTACCTTCTGTAAGCATTTGTATGTTGCTTATGGATAACATCCAAAAAAGGTTTCATTTTTACATTAACGGCCAAATCGTTTAAACTGCCAAAGGGCTAGTTTGCCATAGCAAGCTAACTCCTAAGTAGTTCAACCAGCCAGACACTATACAGAAGGAAATTCTGTAAGGGTTCATCAAGAAAAGTTTTGTGTGCTGACCACTTGGCACCTTCCCTCTTTGCACTCCATCAATATTGACATTATCTTTCATTTGCACAGTTTGGGTAAAGAGCAAATTTCACATACATAAAGTAAATCTTTAACCACGTGTAGAACAAAGGAGCAGCTTATATCTCAGTTGTTTTAATTTTGTAGGCAATAGGGCTGTTTGCCAGCATAGCTGTGCAGTGTGCATCCAGAAAATTAGAATGCATAAAAATATGTCTTCCCCAGAGATGTCTGAAGGCTATCTCAGCTTAGAGCAGGTTTTCTGAGTGTGGGAAAGAAATAATAAAATACATGTGATTTTGACAAAATGATAGGTGACTGCACAGTGAAAAGTTCATAGGAATTAATGCCAAGTCTTCCATAAAATCATTTAATAACAGAAATGAGTTAAACATTCTGTTCAATATGCATCTTCTATTACTTCAGACCCTTGAAAGTGCTGATTCAGGTTTTAATTATCTATATACAGGTGTAGAGAGAATAATTCTTATTTTATTTCAAAATTGGTTTCATTCTAATTGAACTATGTACTCGTAATATGCTCAGTGTGATCCTTCCTTGCAGCAAAATAAAATAATTATTTGAATAATATTATTTCCATTAAAAATGTGTACTGTTTAACCTTCTTTTTATCTATTTGTATTATCATTATGTATTTGTATTTATCATTTATGTATTTGTATTATCATTTCTCATCTCATGTCTGTCATCTCAGACCCCAAACATTTAATGATCTTGTGAAAAAAAGTCACGAAACCTAAATTCCAGACTGATCCTCCAGCTGTGATACACCTCCCACTGGGAATATGAGATAACCAATATTAGAACCGTGTAAATCCTTCAGGCAACACAGGTTACCTCAGGAAGTTTAAAATATAGTTTGGATTTGATATGCTTGTTGAGACAGTCTCATTTTAGTCTAGGAAAGATATTGTAGTCTCTTTACACTGAAGAGATGGTGCTTTGTTTTAAAACGACAGGAAGAGTTTTGCAATACTATTTGTATTATAGGAGCCGATACAGTGTGGACAGGTAATAAAAACAAATACTCCATTCCACAGGCTTCAGTTGAAAACTGCCAGATTTTTCAGAAATGTGTTTTTAATAAGAAATTACTTTGATTCATGAAAATCTTTGTTTTTACATCAGTTTATATTGGTTTATATTTCCATCGCTTCAGTTAGCGTGTAAGACATATATATGAACTGTTTTACCTTCTGTGTTTCAGCTTCCTTGGTCATGATTGATTGCTGGAGAGTACAACCAAACACCTCCAGGCTAAGAATATGGCTACATTTTGCAGGCCAGATTAACATTTTGGTTCCAATATCCACTTTCAAAGCCCTGAGCCCAGCAAGCTAGATTGTAACATGAATGTAGGAGTTAAATGTATTTTTGTATTTTAAACTGAGCCAATTTGGTTTTTAAGACCCACTGACAGTTCTTGCACTTCAGTGTAATATCTGACCACTTTTTCTGTCAAAAGTGCACAGGCTTAATTAATGTCTTTACGTCTCTCTGAGTGATTGAAATACCCATGTGTGGATAATGTGGGCAAAGTAACATTACACACAGTGCTGAGTCTAGATGAGAGTGGCATTTTAATGTTAGAGTTAGCTTGGTAACTTCATGTCAGCAGTAATACAGATAGAAATGAAATGTCTGTAGCTGCTTCTGAAGTTAAAATCATTTTGCCAGGAGATTAAAGTAACTGCTAAGTCCTTCTGGTATAAAAGAAAAGATGCTATCCTTCTCAACCCCCGTTGTCTGCACTAAAAACATGCACTCCAAGTATTTATTAGGCATGTTCTTTATTAGCAGTATACTCTAAATCTCTTTAATGCTGATTAGTTTATGCCCTCTTGTCCAGATGTTTGTAAGACCCTAATGAACATCAAAGTATGATTTATGTAAATATATTGGACTGAAAATACTACTCTTCATAGGAGTTTAGAATATATTCACTAAGAAGTGAGTCAACATGTGCAAGTCATTATTTATAGTGTTCTCAAGCTATCCATGAAATCTCTTCACTGGATTGGTAGGAGAAGCGTGGTCACTGTCTTAAGACTCACAGTCTATAGAGAAGAGCTTGACATCTGTTATCCATTAAAGTGGAAGTGGAGAGGACATCTGGAACTCCATGCATGATAAGGGGTAAACGTTTCAGTTGGACAATACTCTTACAAAGGATACTGGAATATTGGCTCCCAAGGGACAGGAGTTTGGAGTCAATATGATTAGTGTTGTATTATCTGACCACCATCTGAAAAAAAAAAAAAGAAAAATCCATGAAATTTTTAAGCAGTACAAGTAAAAAATGAACCAAAATATTATTTTGCCAGTTGTGACTTACCTTTTGACAGATGAAAGCAGAGAAAACTGAAAAAACATACAAACAAAACAAACCCCTAAACGAAACCCAGCAAGACTAGTTTGAAAACTTCTTGTGCATTTTTGCTTGCTTTCTACTTTCTTTTTAAAGGTTTAGTGACGTCTACCTATAAGTGTGACAAAAATCATCGTATGAGACAAGAAAAAATTGTGAAAGATCCTGTGCAATATACAGTCATATATTAGTAAATTTTAACTGGCATGTTTTGGGAGTGTTCAAGTCACTTTAGGATAACTCTTAACCATTCCTTTTCCAAGATAACCATAATTTATTTGCTAAATTAAAAGACCTTCTGAATATCTTTGTTAGAATGATAATATGAGTCTTACTCAAATATATGTTCTTTGCATTCACTAAAATACTCTTGGAGTATTTTGATAATACTTGCCTTGGTAAATTCCCTGTACTCCTTGTGCTTAAGTAGATTTGGTTTTCACCTAATTTCAAAATGGAATAGTTTAAGTAAAGGAATACACATTTCTCTAGATTGCCAAATTCCATCTCTATAACTAAATCAACAAAATTTGTCAGCAGATTTCAGTTCTTAAAATAACTATGAATTGTAATTATGTGCGTAGTTTCATCTTTGCAGTTTTCTGCAATTAAGATGCTATTTAAATATTTTGGATCTCATTCCAAAATGTTTTAATTTTTTTTATTCATCGGGGAGTAAAATTCTCTATTTTGCTGCATTAAATCTGTGTGAGTAAGTCCATTAGGTTGTTTCTTGGATAACAAAGGAGTGAGTTTTCCCCTTTTCTAAAAAAAGTAAAATCGATGCTTGAGACAAGAGCTGGTGATTAAGAAACCAAATTTGCTGCCTAGATAGAATAATTGATGTATTCAGTAAGGAAGAAGCATAATCTCAAGGAAACCTTTTTCAGAGGGTTGCCACCATCAAAGAACTTCTGTTTTTTTAATGATCCATTAATGTCTGGTTTTTTTCAAGCTTCAGACACCTGAGAAATGTAGGTATAGACCATTAAGCCACTTGTGATTTTTTTGTTTGTTTGGTTGGTTGGGTTTTTTTGTTACTGATGCAGGACAGAAGTTTTTTAAATTGTGAGAGACTAATTTCAAAGTCCCTTTACAGCATTTTTTATCTTGCAGAAAATCTTTTGCTCAGTTGTTGCTTGAGACACCTACTATTTTGTCTTTATAAGTCATTTAAACTATCAACTGAGAGCCTAAAGAAAAAAATAGGTATTCCAAATGATGGCATATTTCTGTGTGAATTTTCAAGGAAAAATGTACCTCATCTTTGCGAAAACAAATTATCATGTTGTACCTGATATTCGATGTCAAATGCCTCCAACTTCCTTATATGATACATAACAGTTCTTTAAAGGAAAATATTTGTATATTCACAGGAGAAAGTTGCTAATGACGTTGATATCTTCTTGGTCAGGTAAATCATTCTGGCATTACATGAAATAGATGTTGATATAGAATCATCCAAGAATATAGTCACGACTGAGTTTGAGTAATTATCAAAAAGGAAGTGAAAATGTGATTTAACATAACTTCTGTGTTTGAAACACATGAACATGCAGAAAAGGTTTGACGGAGGGGTTTTATTTTTTTATATTAATGGCAATGCTAATACTAATGTTTTCTCCAAGTGGAGTTCTTGTATTTTACATTTTTCTGTGGACACAATAGTGAGCAGTAATTTTAGCTCTGCCATTCTGTGATATTCCTTCCCTGAAAAGTGAAGATAAACATATGGTGCAAATATCTCCTGTCATAGAAATGTATGTATTTTTTAAGACTGTGATCAAAAGTTTTCCATCAAAAATAGAAAATTGTTGTTCAGTCTTTGTTTTCTTGCCTGTTGAATGCTTACAGCCCTAGGCTTCTGTGAAGATTGGTTTCTAGGAAATTCCTTTGTCTCGTTCTGTGCCATTTTGGTGTCTGCTTTTTTATTTAACTTGTGTTCTTGAAACAGCTGTCTCTTCGTAAGTACTAGATAACCCTCATATCCTTTGATTCTTAAAATCTCTCCATAAAGCCTGCTTCTCTTAAATAGCCTTCCAGTTTTTTTCCTCTGTACTCCTCACAGCACACCTACTTTCACACTTTCTCAGTATTCTCAGGTGGCAGCACAAACCCTACAAAGACTTGTAAACAAGCTTGGTAGCATAAACTAAGTTTTGAGAATTAGGGTCTAAACCTGCTAGAACAATGGTTTCTTTTTCCATTTTGCTGCAGATATACATGCATGTGAAGTATCAGTACCAGTACTTTAATAATTCTGACTGTATTGTGTATACATGCAAGGAAAGTCTGTGAATAAGAAGGCTGTCTTTACTTAGCTTTAGATGTGTTTATTCAGGCTTCACACAATTTATGTATAAATACACAGTCACAGAACCCAGATTTTGTGTTTCAACCATGAGAAATGCCCCTGTTGCCCACCAACACTCAACATCAACAACAACAACCAAACAGGAAGAACCCACAAAACAAAACAAAACAACAACAACAACAGAAACCTTACAGAAAGTAGGTTCGATGCAATGTTGTCAAGAAACTCAAAGTCCACAAAGTCCAATGAGTATGTCCCTTAAAATGAGCAAGGAGATCCCTCTGTCATCGAAAGCTCACCACTGCTGGAGCATTGGGAAGAAAAAAAAAAAAAAATTTTGTTCAACACCTGGTACAGAAAGAGGCTGGTGTTGCAAACTGCACTACACACATGTGTTAGTTTTGTTTACAGTTACAATATCATGGTCAATATTTCAGCTTTAGAAATCAGGAAATAAATGTTGTGGGTATTGCTACTACTGGTATTATGGCAGTTTGAAACCTTTTTTTAAATGTGGTTTAAAGGTTAGGGGTATTCAAATATAGAAGAGTTAATTCTTGCTGTCATGTATGTGGATAGGAGTGCTCGAAGCAAAGCAGCAAGTCAGAGAGGAAAACTGGCAAGCGAATCCATTAATATAAAACCAGACAAAAATATAGTTATTTAAAATAACAACAAATGGTATTTTCCTCATGCAGGTAAACAATTTAATATTTCACAGAGTAGGCAGTGAGGTGTGACCTTGACAGACAGATTCACAAATGGAGCTGCTGTATACAATTTGCTATCACGTTTTATTACAGAGGGTTTAGCGTCAACACAGTACATGTTCAAAATGCTAAAAGTGGAGGTGAAAATCACTGTCAGTTTTTCAAAACTGTCTGCCTTGCACAAAAAAACTGCAATGGGGAGGCAGTAAAGATTCTTTTGTAATATTAAAACGTTGAGGTGTGCATGCATGCACAGGTCTGTGTTTAATTGTATATAAAATAATGCAGCATCCTAGATTGTGCAGCTGGAGTGGGCATTCTTGAAACAAATCGCTTGACGATAAGGACCAATAGAGCTCTTTGTCATAGGGATTTACTAAAGTGAATTTGTAGCTAATCAATTTTTCTGTGAACTTTTCTGGAAGATTTATGTTCAGAACGCATAGTAGAAATTGCAAACCGAACCTAGGGCTTTTCACCTTGAATTTCATAGAATTGATTTGGTCTGGCAGATCTGGATTTCAATCCAGTCATGTTTAAAGGGAGAGGGAGAACGAACTGAGAAAATTAAGGATTTTCATTTTCAGTCACCTCTTAGTGCAATGGTACCCAAGAAGAACATACTTGGTTATGTGATTTAAAAATGATTATGCAAATATTCTTTTCGTATCATGCAGGTGAAAAAATCTCTGATCCAAAGCATTCCTTCTATTCCTATAATTCTGTTATTGTCGAGGTCTGTTCCAAACATGTAAGAGACCTCATGTTTAGCTGCCATAACTGATGAAAATAGTTTCCGGAAGATCTCTTTGACTCTCTAGACATTCTGGTCTGGAGTAGATGTTTCATTAAAGCCCATCATTTTTGGCTGAAATTTTGTAAGCACAATTTTCAAGATTTTATTATCGTTATCTGATCTACAGTAATGTAAGATTTTTCATAGAAATTGGCATATTGCTCATGCAAGGCAGTTTGTGTTCCACATGCGAAAAGTGATAAAATTATTTCCAAACAGAAGCATATTGTAGAGTAATTAATGAATTTGCACAATAAGTTGGACTGTTGGCTTTCCAGTTTGATATTCAAAATGCAAAATTGTCTACTTCATACATGAATCAATGGTTTATGTAACTCAGTACATAAAACATCAGCCTAGAATTTTCCTCTGTTCCTTTTTCCTGGTGGAGAGGCATTAAAGGATCATCTGTGCATGGAGCCCAAGCTGGCTGGCCATTGGTCCCAGCAGAACCCTTGTGTAAACAACATGAACAGACACATGGACAAAAAAGTGCAAGTCTGGAATTCAGGGTAAATTGAGTGAGAATTCTGCAAATTTGACAGGTGATTTAACAGCAGCTGCTGATTCTGGTGATACAAGACAGTGCAATGCAAGACTTTAGTCATAAAGCAGCAGCCTGTGAATTACTGGGAGCTGTTCGACTGGAGAAACAGAAGAGAATCCAAAAGGAAAAAGCATTAAAAGCCTTAAAGTTCAAAGGGGAAAGAAGCAGTGTATATCTAGACAAGATTAATGGAATTTTTCTAAAGGCTGAGTAGATAAACTTTTGAGCTAAATATGTTTCCAGTTTATAAAAGCATTGCTGAGATATTTTTAATAATCCCAAACTCATTTGATTTACCGTATCTTTTGCAAATATTACCTCTTGGAAGCTTGAAACAGCAAAAGAATATCTACCATTTGTTCCCCTCCATCATGCATGCAGATTGGTTTTTTATTGTTTGGATGCTGGCATTATTTCTTTCATTTTTAGAAAAAATTATTGCTGAAATATTTGTTTAAGGAAAAAAACCCACATATAAAGAACCACATGGACTATGCTAACAGGTGTGAAAAACTATATTTAAGAAATTATATTTAAGTTATATTTAAGATGATCACAATTTAGGCCTAAGGGTATTGTCATACTCTCTTAAATTCCACTTAGTTCTAGTAATTATAATCTGACGTGCAAAAATATATAAAAAGATAAAAATACACTGTTTCTGTGGAACGGATCTATGGTAAAATCCCATTTTTGAGTATTTTTCTTAGATTTGCTCTGGCAAGAATAATTTACCTTCCTCCATTTTTGGTGCTACTTACAGAAAAATTCTCTTTTGTGGTTTTAACCTGCATTTGAACAAACTAGCAGAGTGACCAGAACTCTGGTACTGCAAATACAGCCGACAGTGACTGTGGAGTGCAAGCATTCCTAGTTATTGCTTTGGAGAGAACTCGACTATGTCTTGTCCTAGACCAGTATTACCAGTGGCAAACTTAAGCAGAATCAGTGAAGCAACCTATCATGCCCCAAGATCAAAAGTGAGATCATAAAAAATACTTGTCTAGTTTTAGTGATGGCTGTTGATAAGAATTAAGGAATGGCTTAGGTCATGAAATGCGTTCAGAGGATAACTTGGCAGCCAGAGACATGGTGTAATCAGCTCACAAAAGACTTTTACCTATGCAATGAAATGAGAAGCGTGGGGATTTTTTGTTTATAAACTGTGTCTTTAAGAGGAATATTCTAGATGGGTGTCCTCTATACAGCCTAGAAAATTAATTTCAAAAATATTTTTTAAAAACACCAATTATCTGAATAGTTTGCTAAAACTTGCTCTTTCTGGGATGTCAATTGTTATGTGACATTTTTTCAGAATCCCTGTAGAGCAAAGAGGATTGCTTTATCAGACTCATCTTATTTGGCACTGTGGCAGCTGCATATTTGGACTGATTAAAAGTATTAATAAATTTAGATGAAAGAATTGATAAACAGCTATCCATCTGCAGATTTCTTGGCATTAGATGCAGATAGGTTAGATCTGCAATTCCCCTGTCCACATTGTCTATCCTTTTTAATTCTGCCCTATCTGCTGACATTTGAAACAGCTGTTACAGCCCAAAGTCACAAAAAGAAAGATGTTACCAAACGTGGATGCGTCCCAATCCAATCATATTTATTTTTGTGGAATTAATGCAAAACTTAGGTCTGCAGAGAGATCATTGATCAGTTGACTAAGTTGTGATTAATATGCTAGGAAAACCTTCTTGGTAGCTCTCAAGTCCATGCACTGAATGATTTAAAGCCATGACTGTTTCCTTATAGGGAGAAGTTCCATTCACAATCTTGCAGTGAAGCTAGAAATGTAAACTGTGATGCAAACTATATAATAGAAAAAGTTGGAAAGCTGAAATCAGTATTCATAATTTTTCCACGGCTGGGCGAGTTCTCTGAGATTTCATTGAGGACGGCATATTAGCAGAAATTTCATGTACAGTGACAACCTTACCTAGCACAGGGCTGGGATGTTGATTACTATGGGCTATGTCTTTAGATTGTGAAAGAGCGCAGACTAGAAGGCATTTTAGTCCAGATCATCTTTTTCTGGCATCACTAAGTTCTGTTGTCAACAAAGTATAAGATGTTACATCCTAATGAAAACAATGGAGAAGATTACTTATTGAAATAGACAGTAAGTGAACTTTAAGTTGTTGCTTGCTTGCTAATTATATGAGGATTTTTTATTAGGTTTTCCATAAGTAGAAAAGTAGTCAGGCAAGACAAAAGAGGGAACACAAACATATATTTAAAATGTTTGAGGGGAAAAAAAACCCCAATCTCTAGAATTTATTTCCCTTAAGAAAATAAAAATTAAAATTACAGTGAGAAAGAAAGCCATGCTGGTTATTTGCTTTAAGAGTTCCATTTTGACTTTTCTACCCTTACTTAGTTTTAAGCTGTGTTTTCAAGTGCTGTAGGTCGTTGGCAACTTATAACTAGGCCTTAAGTCCTTCACCTTCTAAGGCTATAATTTTAAATATTGTTTTATGTTTGAGGTCTGCTTATATTAAAATGACCAAATGCTTTTCTCTTATAGCTAATGGCAGCTCAACTCTTTCTCAATGACATTTTAGCCTCACACATAAAATTGGGAAGTCTATTCTTCTTTGTACTGGATTTCTAAGGGTTCTCTTAACATCTCAAAGCTGCATCTTCTAGTGCATGCTGTAGCATTTGAAATGTTGAAATATAATCTCTACCTTACTTTACAAGCATATGTACACTGAGGATAGAAGGAATGGACGGATTTGCGGGTTTTTTAATGATCATCACATTGTTTACCTGCTGAAACTTCACCTGAATTCTCATGAAAACTGTCTGAAAGCAATAAGAATAAGTTTATAAAAACATAGTTTTGGAGCACTGCTTGTAACCTCTAAGTTGTGATGTTCACAATTGACTTATGGACTCTCTGTTCCTCCAGAATTTTATTGTTGATACAAAGCACACTTTCCACATTGAACAAGTTGTCAAGCCTACCCTGATCTTCAGCTATTTTGTCAGCACAATTCACTTCAGGAGCAATGAATATTCAAATGTTTATCCAGAGTTGTTTCCTGCCATGGGAGTGACAGGTGGAAGTGTTTTCTGTTCTATATGTTTGTGAACAATGCACAGCCTTTAAAAATCTTGATTTCACTATTACCTGGACATGCTAGGTATCAGATATCGCTGTGCTATACAGTAAACAGACTTGGGAAGCACTGTATAGTAGCTTTCTGGGAAAACTGATGGAAGACTTATTTTGAAGCCAAACGTCTCAAACCCCTTCAATTTTCCAAATTACTGGTAAAGCTTTTGTTTAATGCTGTATATTGTAAATACAATATATTTGGGTTCAAATATTTGCACTAGTCTAATTAAAATTTGTGAGAGAGAGAAGATAATGTGTAATCTTTTGGAGAAGAGCAAGGCAACGAGGTTTTTGCTAATGGTTGTATGGTTGCAGAAGCCTGGAGTTGTTGCTTTGAACATTTTTCCCACCTTCTTGTTTTCCACTTCACAGTCTTACAGTTATACAGGCATATGCATTTTTCTCATGGTCATGGATTAAGTCATGTGTTGATCTATGGATTCACTTCGTCTACAGTTCAGAGGCTTTGAGAGGGAGCAACCTGTATTCTCTTTTCTGATCAACATGCAGTCTTTCCCACTCACCAAAAAAAAAGGAAAAAAATATAAGTCAGTATATATCTCCTAAGGCGGTAGCTGAATTGCCACTATAATCAATTGGCCTACGAAGTCACAACTGATGCAGGTTTTTTTCTGAAGGAGAGGTAAGGAGGCTCCCTACCTGCCTGCCAAATGACTAATGCACAATCATTACGTAAGGAAACTGTTGTGCAACTGTCGACCAAATTCTTTGCATTGCAATTCAACCATTTCTAGATTTCATAAAGTAAAACACTGGAATTATCTCAAAGGTTGAGATCAGCATTTCATACTGTGTATTGAAATTTCAGGAACTGGCATATCTGAATTTTTGTTTTGGAAAAGCAGTGCTGTTGTCTTTCACAACCTCTGCGGAGTTTTTAAAAATGCTGTGTGATGCAAAGTGATCCTAAGTAAACCTATTCATAATTTTGTTTGTACAGAATGGTAGCAACCTTAGGATCTCAAGAACACACTTAATATAGTGTATCAGTGCTAAAAATATGCTTAAATGTCCTTGTAGTGGATATTGCAGAAGCTAAAGGGTGTTCAGAAGTTTGTTGTTGCAGCTGTTATTCTACTAATGCAGTCATACTACAACTTCTCACCAAGATTTTTGAAAGCTAATATGAAAAGTTAAGCTCTTAATTCCATGTTTTTTATCCAAATCACTTTTTTTGTTTTAAGTGCAGCTGGTTTCCTCAGAAAAATTTGAAAAACTTAATTGCATTTTTTATTATTATTATTTGCTACATACTAAGTAGGAGTAAGCAAGAGGAGGTAAAATACACTCTACACCATAAGAAACCCCATCCCTCCAGTAATCCCCCAGACCTTACACAGAATTACTCTGGGTTATTGTTTTTAATTGCGTTATCCAGTTGCTACTATTTTTCCCTGTTCTCTGTGTATTCTGCTCCTCAGTAGGGCTTTGAACAGGATTTCTTGACATAAGGTCTGATGGCATTATAGAAATGCTAAGAATACTACTTTTTATAAAGGAAAAATGGATTTTAAAGAAAAGTCACAAGGCTAAGCTGAATGAAGGTGTGGCTGTGGAGTGATGATCTGATTTTTGCAGTTGTGTAATCCTTCAAATTTGCAAGCTCATTAACGAATAATTATATGCCCAAAGGCTGTTGAGACTGGCAGATTGTGCCTATACACCTAGACACTGTTTAAACATGAATACGAAAAATACATACAGTTATTCACAAAATAGCTACAAACTAGGGCAATTTTCAAATATGTGGGCTTGTATTGGTGCTTTCATGGACTCTTATTCATACATTTTTCTCTGTTATACTGTACACAGGAGAAAGATATGACAATGAAAAATAAGGAACTCACACTAGTGTATTACACTGCTAAAGAGAAGTTCTATTTTCCCTTTTTCTCTTTTCTAAGAGCTAATGATGGATCTGAATGTCAGATCTAGTGATGCCTGAATAACTGTCATGTACAAGAAAGGAGAAAGATTTAACAGAGGGAGCTGGGGTATGATCCTGTAAGTTGTGTAGTACTTACAGCCATGTTTAGAAGGGAAGATGAAAACGTTTTTGTTGCTACTATGTTATGTTGTTAGGGAAAGAATTGCATACAAACAAAAATGTGGCACATGAAGAGAATGACAATTTGGGTTTATGAAAGAAAATAACCAAAACTGTAATTATGGTCATTAATACCCTTTTCTGCTTAGAAAAAAAAAACAAAACAAAACCAAAAAACCAAAAAAAGTGAACAGAACTAGCAGAGTTTGCAATTATTATCCATCCTGCTCCTGTTTTCTTCAAATATCCTTCCATATTATTTGTTCTGAACAGATTGTAGCTCTCACTTTGCCTGTGACTAATTGCCTAAGAATCCCGCTTTTACAACATAGTTACCTTCACTCAACATGACAGAACTTCTGTCTTTGCAAGTGTTGGACCAAACATTCCTACAAATTAACTATGTCTTTATGAGTATTAATGAATGTCGCTTCTAGTTTTCCAGATAACATAGGCATTTAATACCAGCCTTTCAAGAGGATTTATAAGAAAAGGCCAAAGCATGACGAGAATTAAGTACCTCATCTAGAACCTTAGAACCTTTTACTGTTTGCTATAGGTAGTCTTGTGCTGCCATCTTGATACTAATTTACATTAATACACAGCTACTCTCTTCTACCGTCACGGCCAACTAAGAGCAGTCATTTCCTTTAAGGTCTATTCTGCTAGCTTTGTGTCCTAAAATACAAACCCCTTCACTACTTTGTGTGTAATTTGTTAAATCAAATAATATATTTGATTCTATAAGCTTTTGAAGTAGGAGTGATATCTTTGAATGGTGCCACTAGGAAATACTTTTTGATGTTTGCTCTTCTCTTGTGCGCAGAAGACTTTATATAATTCATGAGAACAGCTTTGGGCTAGGAAAACATCACTTCTTGCATTTTGTTTCTGTGGAGAACTTGCCTGATAAAATTATCGTATTGACTAGATAAACATCCCAAACAGCAGAGCACTAATAACCTCTCTGCTGGATATGTGTGGATGGTGTCAGGGAGCACTATTGGAAGAGACAAAAAGGGTTGTTTCAGTCCTTTCTGACAAATACAACAGTTGATGAAAGGGAAATCATTAAATTGTCAAAGTAGACAGGTTTCTGTTGGTCTTTGCCTTATCCCAGGACTGTTTATCTAGCCTTACTGTAGTTTACTAAATATGTTTCTTCTGCCAGCTAATGTAATTAGACTAATAGTTCAGTTGTTAGCAGTCTGCCTGATGGCAGAGGAAAGACTGACACATGATAGCCAATGTAGATGGCTAGTGTAGTACAAAATAATTGTTTTATTTAAAAAACATTAGAAAAAGCAAATCAAATCATATCACGTGTGATGACAACAAGTTATTTAGAAATTGTGGTCTGTATTGTCTGTGAGATCCCCTGCAAACCTCATTCAATGTTTTTAACTGTAATGATGACACAGAGTGTTTCATAACCCTCTTTGTTTCAGTCCTAGCCCTGAAGCTACCTGTGGTGGGCTGGATAGGGGAAGGAGCAGAGGGCATGCAGGCAGTGGTAAAATCATTTATTTTAGGTTATGGACCCAGGTGGAGATGTAAGGACAAATTAAATAGATGGCCATAGTAACTGCAGCTGTGAATAGTAAATGATCCTTCCAGAGACTCTCTGAAAATTGTGAAAGGTTTTCTTTTCCCTGGCACTCTCTTGGATGCTACTCCTGTAGCAAGAGCATTCTTGTCAATTTACAAAACATGTTATCAACCATATGTGATCAGTGAAGTGAAAAATTCCTTGTAAAAACATTGGACTGAAGAAGACTTATAAAAATCTAAATGGGATACCAGGAAAATCAAAACAACTATTTACTCCAAAGATTAAGGAATGGTAATATTACTACCATCTTCTGTTCTGTTCTCTCCTCAATTCCTTGTGAAATTTGTTCTCCCAAATGTGGGCTTTCAGTATCTCAGGTACTTACGGAAGAGCAGGTATTTGTAGGAAAGTCATTGCGGATCAGTCTGCCACAGGCTCTACTCGTGATGCCCTGTAAGACGTGTCTGAAACAGTGTCTTCTCACTGCTCTCCCTGCCTGCTCTCTGCTGAGAAAAGTTATACAATCCTGATGCTGGTACAGCAAGCAACAATTCCTATGTTAGACACAGCATCAGTTATTGCCTAAACCAGATTTACTAGTTCAATGCTCTCTGGTAAAGTAAGTAAGCTGTTGTGAAGGGAATAATTTTAATTATTCCTGGATTCGAGACAGGAGAACGCCATGAGGTATTGCACTTACAAGAGCAGTCAGAAGTCAGAATTCTCAGAAATTCTGCAGTATATTCCAGTTATTTTAATTTATTTCTAGGGGTTCTATGACTATAAATCTCTTCTAAACTTAGCATTTAGATGGAGCTTTTAAAGAGGACATTCCACTTGTTTAAAATGCGAAAAAAAATCAACTGCCTGCTTAAAATGGAGAGCAATCCTATGCAATCTGCAGTGCAGTTCACTCATTCTTTCCTTGTTCCATTTGATTAATGAACACAGTGTATTTTCTCTTCTTCTGCTAGTGATTAATACTTCTCCATGCTCCTTTGTTTTTGGTGGCAGATTGCTGGGGAGAGATTCCACTGTAAATTGTTTTTGATACCAAGTTTTAAATAGGCTTTGCCAGCCTGCTTATTTTGTGAAAAGTACTTCTCAGTTTCCAGCAGTGCATAGCCTGCTCTGCATGTGCCTGCTCTATGTCTCTGTTAAAGGGAGCGGGAGTTTAGGAGAGGCCCTGTCAAAGCTCACTTCCATCACTACAGCTGATGGTGCAAAGTGAAAGAGAACAGCTTTTCTGCTGCTTCCTTCCCCATGTCTGTATGGTAGGTGTGTGGGGCAGCAGGAGTAGCAGTCAGAAACTAAATCATAGTTACTCACTGGCCTTGGTAAGGACAATTTCTTCTCCTGGGTGCATGGCTTGAGTTAAAGCTCTAATGAGCGTTCAGATGGTAAGGTAGTACTTTGAAGCCATTGCTGTTACTGACACAGACAAAAGTTGCTCCCTGAATTCTCCTTGGGGAAATGCTGTCTCCAGTACTGACTGGGTATAACTCATGCCACCTGGACCTTGGCACTGATGCAGGCCCTATTTTTAAACAGTATTTTGGACTACTGTCTGCGCTAGTGATTTACACGGTGCCAAGGATGTTCCTGGACACAGGAATGCAATCATCCCTTTCCGCTGCTAAAGCTGTCTCTGGATGACTTCTGGACAAAGCTGAATCTCCCAGATATCCCTGGGCAGTCTGGCATTCAACACAAGCCAAGGAGAAACAAGCAGCTCATGTGCAGCTGACCTGCTTTGGAGGAACAGAGAGGATAATAATACAGATGGGGACTGCTGTGCCCATGTTGGCCTTCATGTTGCAGAAAGATACAGTCAAGGCACATTCGTTTTGCTGTAGGATATCTTACAAAACCTTCTCCTTGATGAGCTTTTTTTAGCTTTTTCAGTTTTTTCAGTTCTTTGGGTTTTTATCGGTGATAAACTGAACTGATGCTCAATTTTTACTCATGCACTAAGATTAGCTACAAGTATATTTTTTATTATGCTTACTTTTACTTAAAAGGTTGTGAAATGCATACTGAGGTGTGAGCAGATGTAAAACTGGTGGCAGTTTGTCAACATAGCCTCAAGCATGAGAGACATGTATAGCATAACAGAGCTTCCTTCTATACATGCGATCAAACCACCCTGTACATGCATTATTCCTTTAAAAGCAACCTCCAAAATAAAAATGTAACCGTCGGAATTGTCTGAACACTGTCTTATGTATAACCTCTAAGAGTCAAAATAGGAAGTGTGTTGTTTCAGCAGGGACCATGATCTGCAAAAATCCTCTTTGCATTTGACTGTGAGCTTCACGCTTTCAGCAAGCACTATGTTCTGGTTTCAAATCAAATTTTCACTGCAGAGTTCCCATTAATTAAACTGCAAGAGTAGTTTCAGTCAGTAGCTCCTTGCATGGGGACCCTTTCACTCATAGCTGGTGAAAGGTGATCTTCTGCCTGGCTGAGGAAAAATCTGTACAATGATAAGGACAGCTCAGTGTCCAAACTGAGTCGTCACCAAGAGTCCCTTAAATGACTTGAAAAATAAATGCTTTTTCCTCATCATTTCCTTACCTTCCAGTCATGTTTTTCTCAGCTACGTTTGCCTAAGAACCCAAAACTCAGACGTGGTGTGACATTTCCCTACCTACCTCCTTCCCTTTCCACAGGCCTTTTACCCCCCAGCTGTTGCTGCTGCTGCCAGCTCTGTTCAATTAACCTCAACAGGCATGTAGTCATCCCTCTGTGGTTCATCCTGTTCAGGATTAATGAACTGTGCTTTAAACCAAGAGAAACGCTAGTAAAAATTAGGTATAATTTCATTAGAAAATTGTGTACTCCTAATTAATGAAGGAGGTCATCTGAGGACTTGACAGAATTGAGTTTAACTGGAGGAAAAAAATCCACAGATCAAATATATGAAATTTTCTGCTTTCTTTTCATCATCATCACCAAGGCATGGAGCTGGGGAGCATGGAGTAGAGGCAGCAATAAAATGAAGCCACTTGTTGTATAGCTAATTGTTTTCCGTCTTCTATTTCTGAGCAAAGAACACTGTGTATAATGTGATTTATTTAAGTGTTAAAAAGCAGGGTCTGGTCAAAATACTGAGGTCATTGCTTCTCCAGTTACAATCCAAGAAAATCCCTGGTATTTGCCTTTCATGCTGGTCCTGGGAAAGTTTGCAGTCTTTCAGTTTCTCAGTAATGTTTGTTTGGTACATTTGAGCAAAAGTTTGGGCGATACCTCAGATATGTTCAGCCTCTCACTTTCTGGATATTAAAAGTAATTTTGATGGACACCTACACAAAGCAAATTAACAAGAAACTTGACCAAGAAAGTACTGACAGGCCAGGGTAGTGGCAAGGGAAGGGAGACAGGTGAATGGGTGTTTAAAAAACAGGCTTAAAAAAACAAGCAAAAAAGGCAGCTCACCAAAAATGTTCAAATGCTGTTCCTGGTTGGTCATACACAGCTTTGCTTATTACTTCAGAGCTCTTGGCTCTTCCATTATGGCATAATAATTGGCATCCATCCTGTAGAAGATCAGGTGAACGCCATGATTTCCAGTATTTCAGATTGTGTCATTGAAGGAGGCTGTAAAGTGATGAATTGCACAACTGTCAATAAGATATTTTGATCTTTTATTCCAAAAAAACCCTGTGATGTATGGTACTTATGTCTCTAAATCGAGCTTTTGTAATAATTATTTCTTTGAAAAACTTTATATGGGTCCTTCTAAGTTATAAAAATATATTTCTATCTCTCCAAGTAAACATATCTATTATGGGAACGATGTATCTATAAAAAATAGATTGAATCCAGGTTTTGAATGTAAAACTAAGTCTAATGACTGGATTTTTGATGATATGATACTAAAAGAATTTTCTGTACAATATGTTATAAAGGGCCAAATACCCATGGACCACAAAATACGCAAGTTTGTGTTCTGCACATATAAAGGATAAAAAGTTGATACGTTTGAGTCAAAGTTCCTCACAGTGTTTCGTTTAAGTGCCAGAGCCAGTCAATGTGCCAGCACACATGCTGATGTTTCAGCATATGAGAACAGAAAATCAGCCAAGCACAAAAATATCTGTCAGACGTCATTTTTTGGGGGGATGCTGCTTTGGTTTTGGTGTACTACACATTTTGGTGTTATATTTATAGAGTCTAAAGAAATTAAGTCTTATCTTCAAATGTAATTACCACAGAAGTCATAGAAAATGGGATTTTCAAAGCAGCCCAAGGAAATTAAGGACCCAGTTCTCAGTAGGCAGGAAAATAATATACTGAATCCCAATCCCAGCCTTGAACATGCCAGCATCAAGGATCTGTATGGGAGCATTCTGTTACTTGACACAGGTTTGTAATAAGCAAGCCAGCTGACAATGTTTTTGCAACACTAAGTGGTCTTATATTGTGAAATATATCATATCACGTTCTGTTTATCATGAGAAAGAATGTGTTTTTTACCTTCTGCAGGAATGAAGTTGTTGGGTTTTGTTTGGTTGTTTTGTTATTTTTTCCTGAACAGCATTATGGGCCAAATGCTCAATCCTTTTATGTCAAAGGCAAAGTTTGATTTAAATGAGACCAGAATGCATGGGTATGTGCTAAATCAGATATTTTTAAATGCGTGCCACTTGAGATTGCAGAAGAAAAAACATGCTCATAAATATTTGTGATTTGTTTGAAGTCAGAGCACATTTCTCTCTGTGGGTCTATTTATAGCTTCAGGATAAGAAATTCTTAGGCTTAGTAGCAAGAACTGATGAGTGAGACTTTCACATAGTCAGAAGAAAAACATGAGTTGTAATTTTCTGTTTCTTCAGACTAAAGAAAATTCATGGGTCTTGTAGCTGGGATATAAAATTAATCCTGCTTACTTAGGAGAACCTTAATCACACATCCAGTTTTCCACTTGAACCATGGTATCTGTAGTACTCAAAGAAGTCAGTTCTCAGAGAATATTTTTCATCTGTCTTTGTCTCTTGATAAAATAGACCTTTGATTTTGCCAGGGAACAAAATTAGATTGTAATGTAATATTTTTGTATTTTTAGTTTTTATTCTGTTGCTATATTAAGACCAGGAACACAAATGGATTCTCGTGAATCCTGAAGTGTTCCTTCTTTTTTTGCTGCGGGAGTCCAGTTCCATACAATATCAGCAATCAACATCTATACCAAAGCCAAGCAGTGACAGTTGCAATAATGAATATTTGCTGCGGGCCAATGGTATGAAAATAGCACAGTGCTGCAAGCCTGCGTCACCAGAAACAAATCTTCCATTTGACTGTGACTGAATTTCCAGCTCAATTTTAGATCATTTATCACTGAAATAGTTCTTAAAGTACTGTCATAATATAACGTTAAGAAATGCTGATTCAGTCTACAAGGCTTGAACTCAAATGCCTTCCTACTTCTTTTTGGTGTTGTTTTGTTTTTTGGGTTTTTAAAAATTTTTTAATCCCTTATCTCTTTAGTGCTCTACCCTGTATTTAGGGCACTGAACTGTGGACAGGCAGCAACACTGTAATATATTCAAAGGGAAACATGCTGGTTAGCTTAGAAATTCTTGCGAGAAAAAGAATTGAATTTCCTCTTTGTAAGCTTATTTGACAGCTCTTAGAATGTTTTAGCCTTAATTTCTGCTGCAAATTCTAAACTTTATATGAGGAGGAGCAGCTTTACATCTTTAAATGGGCTGTGGCTTTTACATGGTGGACTTAGATGGCTTTTTACATATGTTTTAATGTCATTAATGTATTGTATTAATAGAATATAAAATGTATACATATAGGACACTTTTTAAAAATGCAGAATATATGCACTGAACTTTGATTATTTTTTGAGATGAAGAATATGCCAATGACATTTACCATTTTAAGTTTAATTTTTATATACTATGCTGCTTTCATGAATGCATCTTAAAATACATGAAAAATATCCAAAAGAGCTAGCATAATTGATTGTATTTTCTTTTCACTTTAAAATAACCACATGGTGAAATATTAGATCAGCATGGATACAGAAGGTCAGATACTTGAAGCAGAATAAAATCTGCTGTTATTTAAGCTTTTTTTTCCCCCTCATTCATTGCCTCAGGTTTTCCTATGGAAAGTCCAGAAATTATGATCTATATTTTGCTTAGGGCTAAATACTGACCCTTACACTGCAAAGCTGGTAATGGTGATTGATGTACATATCTAATTTCCTGCAAGATTAGAATGAGCACCAACTTTGCCATCAATTCTGAGAGAATGTTAACGTCCCTTTCCTCTCCCTGGGCCATCTGCCCTTTGCCTTCCATTTCGCCAGGAGAGTACATTGGATAAACCTACCACTGTGCAGTAGTACCAGGGTGCAGACACTGATGTTTTAAAAGCAATGTTCATGCTTTTAAAGCAATGGGGTTTGGGCTGGGATTGGGCTTTTGAGGAAAATAATTTCATGGCAACATTTTTTCACTGAAGAAAACCAAATATTCAGTGGATTCTCTGGGATGGGAGTGACTAGTTAACGCTACAGTTTTGTGAACAGATCTTCAAAGGCTTCATTTGTTCATCATTTTCCTAACAAAAGATTTCATATTCCCAAATACTGTTTTTCTTTTGAAACATTATTTTAAAAAATATCATAAAAAAGAAGAAATTATTCAGGAAGGTAACACCATTCCTTCTGCGTCAGTATTTGACATCCCCAGTACCTTCAGAATACGACCACCTTCAGGCTCACTTTCAGGAAAAAAAAAACAAACTGTGATTTGACCTTGAGTGGGATCATATTTTTTGCTATATGTTTTAATGTCTGGAAATACATAGAATATTCACATGATAAACTCTACTTTCTTGGGGTTAAGAGTGATAAAATTTAAAACCCCCCTGGAAGACTATGTAGAAACATTATGAAATGCACAATGTATAGAACTTAATAGAGCTTAAGGGGTCATAGTCCCACTGACTGAAAGGTAATCATATTTGTGCTGATATTTGTTCAGCAAGCTTCAAGTCCTCCAGTAGGAAATATTTCTGGATCTATGTAGGTAGGCTATTCCCAGGCTTCATAAAATTTAATATTAGAAAGAATTTCCTCACATCTAATCTAAATCTCTCTTGATATAATCCAATAGTCCTTATTCTGTTAGGAGGGATCAGGGAGAAGAGTATATTCTCTTATTTTTAGCTACCTTCTACAGATGTGAAAAACGTTGTCAGTGTTTGCCCTTTTTCTTCCATATTCACAGTTCATGTTTTCTAAATGTCTAACTTATTTTGGCTCCCTCCATCACAAACCCTCTCTTGTTACTTTGCATTTACATTGCTCCTGTATTAACAGCAAATAATTGTTGGGGGTTTTTGACATTGCCATCCCCGGGCTGGACACAGGGCCTCCAGAGCTGCTTAGAGGAGAAAAAAATACCTCCTAAATCTTTTGCTTTGCACATTAGTGTGGTGGGGACCTGTTTTAAAACACAATGGTTGAAGAGATGTGTGTTCATCTTGTCTGCTACTGAAAGATATTTTGGAAAACCAAGGAAATAAACAAAGAAAACAATCAAAATGAAATAAACAATAAAACCGCCCCAAAAGCAATACTGGGGCTATTGTTCATCATTATGTTTTAATAGATCAGATTAAACCTAGAGTGTGGATTCCTGCAATTGTCTTTACTGAAAAGCATCTCATTTTCTAGACTGTTTCTCCAATGCACTAAAATTGTTTTGAATCAGGTCTCTCAGTGTGTTTGCCTTGCCTCCATTTTGATATTACCTGCTAAGCGATTAGGAATGTTCTCCATTAAGAAAGTTTTTGAACAGTACTAGTCTGCAACGCACCACTATGGCCTCAGTTAGTTGTGTCCCTTCTGCATTGGAGCACAGACTTAGCTCTGCAAGTGAAAGAATTGTTATTTTGTCTATTCTAATAGGCGGTGAAAAAGCATAGCACGGGTAGAGCATCACGAACACCAAGGGATGTATGAAACCAAAATGAGCTATGCTGGAAAGTACCCAAATCCAGGCACATCTCAGTAAAATAACTAAGATTTCTTTTGGGAAAAGCTACTGCTCAGGCTTAATATGATAAAATACAACACTGCAAAGTCAGAACAGCTCCTGTCCTTTGTCTCTTTCTCATGTCCCCTACCCACCGTCTTCTTCACTGCCTCGGTGCTGGATCATACTGTCCTCTACCCTGCTAAGTAATTAACAGCCACATGATACTGCCTTATCTGAACATCATGTATATATTATTCCAAGTACAATATCATTGTGTATTTTCTCTCTCTTTGATTTGAGAACTACAGAAAAAGCACAAGTTCTTAGGTGCAAGAACTAGGTTTCCAAACAGATTTAGGTATACGTCTTGCTTGTAGTCTTTCAAAAAATACTACTGATATGCAGAATGAAAATCTTATTAGTGTTTGTTTAGGTCTCAGATATGGAATGTTGTATATTTAGTTACTGTTATTAGTAGGTATCATTATGTAATAATGCATAATAATGTGTACTATGTATTAATAATTACCTTCATTCTTTTAGTGTTAGTGTTGAGAAAAATCAAGTGAAGTATCAATTTAACTTTCAATTTTTCTTTACCAGATATAAAGAACAGAAAATTATTTTCATGTTAGTTTTATTAGTACAAGTTGTTAAAACTTTAGCTTCTCTACTCAATCAGCATAAGTATTATGTGTTACTATAGCTATTTATGTGTCTAAAGTAGTGTGTATAAATTTTAACTGCCTATTGTGCTGGTCATTTACATGACTTCTTTTATTGCATTATTCTGTTGTACGGTACAATCTCAATGACCTCTCTCTTCAGTTTATGAGTTCTGTGTTAGCAGTCTGCAGGATGCAACACATAGTGTCTCAATATGTGAGAGTACTGTATTTTGTAACCACATGAAATCCAAAGAATAAGGTCAGGTTTAGTTCAATACCTTTAGCCAAACCACCACCAGCACAATCTGCCCCTCTGTGTCATCACAGCATCGGGATGCAAACAAGCAAACACCAAAGGTCACACGATTTTGGGTTTTTTTCATTTTCTTCCATCTCCTCTCTTTGCCCACAGATGCTAACACAGGGACACCAGCAATATCAACGACGACAACCGTGGAAATCCGGAAGAGCAGTGTTATGACAACAGAGATCACCTCTAAAGTGGAGAAAATCCCCACAACAGCCACTAGCAGCAGCACTTGCCCTTCCGTTGAGACTGAGGAAGAAAAAGCAAAAAGACTGCTGTACTGTTCACTATGCAAAGTCGCTGTCAACTCTGCCTCACAGCTGGAGGCGCACAACAGTGGTGAGATGGAGCAGTGATCACTTGCTTCCTTTTTTTTTCTTCTGTTTCAAGAGCGCTGCAATTATCTTCCCCTGAATAGATTAGATCTCTTGCTGCAGGGGACAAAGAGGTGGCAGAAAACTGGCAATTACATGGAACTCATTAACTATTAAAGTATAAAAATGACAGGCAAAGAGGCTTTGAGAAAAGGGAAAGAAAGGAATTTATTGCATGCAAGTTGCACATTTTCTTACACTTTAGCTTTTGCAGCTTCAAAATCTTGTCGAGCTAAATGACAGCTCTGCTTCATTACCTTTGGTGTTCAGAGTTTGCATAGTTTTGCTTGTGCCAAATAGCAAACTGAGTATGAATGCCATTAGCTTTGTTTGAAATCTAACAAATTAAGGCTGAAAGAGGGAGCATCAGTCAGACAGAGTTCAATGATGGGAGTTAGAGTTCTTAGCTCCATATCGTCTGCTAATAAATAACTTGTTAAAATTATGTGTATTTTCCCTTTGTTTTCAGCAGCTGATAGCAGCTGCTGCATGTGACTTGAATGGGTAATTGCCTACCTCCATCTTTCTTAGTTTTTAATCTTTTTCTTGTCGTTAGAGCTAATAGCATCAGTAAGTTCCAGTAATAGAGAGCCACCACTCACAGTCACTATTTTAAGCATGTTATTGATTGTCCCTGTGGTGAGTGTGGTTAAAAGATCTAGGGATTTTATATGGTGGCAATAACCACCTGTAGCCATCTGACAGGAAGTTCCTGATTTTGGATGTCAGGGGTTACCTGCCGTCAAGGGTAAGTAGAGTTAAGGGACAGAAATAGAACCTTAGGTTTGGAATGCAGAGACAGTGATAATACACCTAGAGCAAAATGATCAATGGTTTTATGATACAATGAAAAAAAGAACCAACTTTGGCATATCTATAGAACTCAAATTAGAATGAAAATTGGAACTTTGATGGCATTCATGAGAAACAAAATTCCACCAGTTTTGAATGCTGTTTACTGTATATCAGCTCCTTAACTGGTGAAAATTCAACTTCATAAAGCTGTACCCTTTTCAACTATTTAACTTCATATGAGGGTTAGACTCCAAATATTCTAATCAGCCTGAGAGCCAAAACACTATTCTGAATATTTAAACACAGCCCTCCAAGCTTTTGCTGATGAATTGTGTGTGTGCTCACGCACATGCATGTTTTTAAAAGTGTCTGTGTGGATGCATACAGCAATTAGCAGTGGAGCAGTGGTCCTGTACGTAGTCAGTAGTACCTTATCATCACAGATTACCTGTGTGGGATTCAACAGTGCAAGAAATTGTTCACCCTGAATAAAGGTACAGCAACAGAACACTAGTGTTTTCTAACCAACCTTTATTTAAAAAAAAAAAAAGCACAAGTGCATTTTTCTCACATGAATGTTTCTCACATGTTTTGGTTTCTCTCAAGGGCATTAATGATCCATTAGTTACTGCCAGAAACCTCTGCCCCTTTCTGGTTTGGAGAGTAATTAGTTAATTACAGATTTAATTATAAACTACCTAGACATACTGTTTATCAATCTGTTCAGAAGGACTACAAATCAAAGCCAACTACATCTTTAATAGCTAAATTACTTTTCTTTTGCAACTACAATTCAGGTCTTATTAGCAGCAGGAGTTAATGAGAAAAGTCGCACCCATTTAACTTCACATCAGGGTATCTGATTGTGCCAATACTTTCTGGTGTGGCTGCTTTGTTCTAGTGCATTACCTATAGATATGTAATTTAGTAACTAAATATCAGGTGTGAAATACTGTTACATTAGTATGACTGATACAGACCAACACAGTCCTATTACAAGGATAGCACATGGCACCAAGCCGAGGCTCATAGGATTTTATTTAAAAAAGAAAATTAAAAAATGAATGTAACCCAATTGCCAAAGTTGTTTCTGTTTCCCATTTCTATTGTCTCCAGGGACTAAGCACAAAACTATGCTGGAAGCTCGGAACGGAAGTGGAACCATAAAAGCCTTTCCTCGGGCAGGCGTAAAAGGAAAAGGACCTGTGAATAAAGGAAACACAGGCCTTCAGAACAAAACATTTCACTGTGAAATATGTGATGTGCACGTAAACTCCGAGACACAACTGAAACAGGTACTCGGCCAGCTTGCAGAGTGAGAATCTTTGGCTGTTCTTTGTTTTCATGGTGGTCAAGTACCACCACAGTCAGCACATGTCAATATAACAGTTTGTGTCCAAACAGAACTTACAGATTTGTCCATTGTACTTGGCTGCCATTCTGTATATTTTGTTTTGATTATGATTTTCCCTTGCATGGAATAAGTTTTTTCAAAAGCTCTCAGTTATATATATTTGTTAAAGAGTTATAAAACAACATGTTGCTACTGTCTTTAGACTGCTGGAATTGTCGTGAGCTAATAAACTCTGTTGTTTCGTGTACATTTTATGTACTGCATGATATTTGCCTTGACAAAGATATGAAGGTGGGTGCAGCCAGTACTTTCACAGAACACTCAGTAACCTGCTTAGAAATGTGCAATGGAGAGAATTTCTAGTATTTTTTATCAGTGTTTCACTCTAACTGAGAAGCATGACCTCTAAATTGCAATTACACTAAGTTATGTTCAGTCATTCTTCAGATGATCAAAGCTTTCTGAAAAACACTTAGTTTAATTCCATATGCCTTTTGGAATTAAATACTTGTTAAGGAACTTAACAAGTATGAAGATAAGTTCAGTAATGGACAATAACAATACCCATTCTTCTGGTTTCAGGGAAAAATTCTCTTGAAAATGAAAATCAAAGTAAAAATACAGTTCTGAAAAAGGTCCCTTACTTCTAATACTACAAGATTATCTGTGTAGAAAGATACTTATAAAATCTCATAGATCTTACGAAGAAGATAATGGATTTTGTGCATTTTTTTTACTGTCAGTTTCATATGTAACCATCTCACAAGGATCTCCAGACAGCTTAGGGTTTTAAACAATTTTGTGACCTAATTTTTTTTCCCCAAATAAGGGATGTTTTACTATCTAATATTATTTGAAAACTTTCTATCAGCAGTGGATTGAATTTGATGGGTGTTTTATAGAGTTAGGGAGGAGTTTTTCAAAGGCTTCTGTCTTTAACATGACTCAAGTCTTGTTGCAGTTAGAAAAGGTTGGAAAATATTTGACTGTAGGGGAAGCAGTCAGACTTAGGACTGATGAAAATTACAGTCCCAATATGTGGTGCACAAAGGATTGTTCAAATTGCAAGAGACCCCATTCCCTTTCATTATTGAATTAATCAAAATAATGGTGTTATAGAGCAAAAGCCTTTAGTATTGCAGCAGTAACCTTGTATAAAGTAAAACCTGAAGTGATCTGTTGTGGAACTCTCAACCTTTCTTTTCTTTTTTCCCACCTCAAATGTATTTTAACAGCACATAAGCAGTAGAAGGCACAAAGACAGAGCTGCTGGAAAGCCGCCTAAACCTAAATACAGCCCTTACAACAAACTCCAAAAGGGAACACATCCTCTAGGGGTAAGCCAATCACCTTTTAATTTGACTTTTATTTTAATCCTGATGAGTTGGATTTTCAGAAAACGTACATGGAAAAATGTTTAAAAGTTGACTAATACCATATGCCATTGGAATATCAAGTATATGAAGGATCCAGTAGCAGCCCACAAGGGACTTTTTTTATGTACTTTAAGGGGTGTTTACTACAACCTGTGGACCCTTGCTTTTGTAGCTACTCCAAATAACCTCAGAAAAGGAGCTTGTTGCAAAGGTCATTAGAAAGCAAGAGATGGAAAAAACATCCAGATGTCAAACAGGATTTTTCCAGTTTTCTCCAAAGACGATAGTGATGAACTAAATAAAGCTCCATGAAATAGAAACCATTCATTCTATCCTTATTTAGAGAATTGTTGAGATAACAAGTGAATCAATTTAAAAAGTCCATCTCTTCTTTCGTTTGACTGTTTCGGGATGGTTCTGGTCACATTTTTGACTGCGACGATAAACTATCTAAAACACAATTCTTACTAGCCCTGAAAGCTGAGAAAAAGGTTTACTTTTAAATAAAAAAGCCCTCCAGAATGTTGTCACTAGTTAAGAATCAGCTTATATTGTGGGTGGGATAGGGAAACATCTGACCTTTATCTTCATCAGTTAAACTGCATGAATGTTTTTTCTGCTGTTTTGTAGGGGTTTATAGATGGTTCTGGCAGAGGGTGTTGATTCATTCTCATAGAGATTAGCCCCTTATGCCTTGACCATCTTCCCTGATGCAAGCAGAATATGGAGTGAAATATGATTTTTTTTCTGTGGAAACCAATTTCTCTTTATGTTGAGTTAAAGCTCTCTTCTTGGCAACAGAAAATTTGTCCTTGTTGGGGCAGCCCTCATGAGTGGCATATTCATGCAGGATTCAGTTGTAGAATAAAGTAGTTCTGGTAAGTCCACTAATAGGGAAATAGACCCATAGGGTTTCTGAGTAATCCACAAGAAAAATCAAGGTCTCCAATACAAAATATACTGAAAGGAATAGTAAATATGTAATGGGGTAAGTAGGATATGGAATCAGGAAAGCCTTTCTGACAGGATTAGTATTTCTTTAGGAAATTCGTTGTTTTCCAGGGGATAAAAACAGCTATTACATTGTTGTTGTTGTGCACAGTTCTCTACCAGTTTGTGTAATAGTGATTTCTGAGAACTCCAGCCAAGGTTCAAGACAAATAAAGGCAGCGTGTCCTTTTTCTGCTCCCTCAGTCCCAATTGCTCACAATATGCAGGTCAGGCTAGAGGGGATCAAAGAGGCAAAAGGGATTTTAAAAGGAGAGAACAAGCCAACAATAAATGAACAGATATGTGTAGTAGAATTGTGGCTTTAATAAGAGACACCAGTTCTCCATTTAGTCTTTTTGGTTTTGAATATAAAAACTGCCAGAGTTTTTGTCACTTGAAGTGCAGAATAGCACAGCAACAAGCCAGAGATATTCTAATTTCACCTTTAATTTACTTTCTTTACTTTTACTTTACTCCCTCTTCCTAGATGAAACCAGGATGATCTCCATTAATTTTTCAAACTATTTGTCCCTTAGTTCACTTTATTGGAAATGAAACAAATAATGGCTACTTTACTCTTAATGTTGAGCTGGGAGTTAATTAGTGGTTTGAAATGAAGGTGGAAGGTACTGTATATGTGAAATATTGCTAGTTTTGCATCCACCTTGAAATCACAATCATGTTGATAAATTAATTGAAAAGCTACCTAACTACATTAGAAGTACCTGATTCCTCCAAGAATGATGAGAAAGCCTTTTCATAGAAACAGCCAGATAAGATCTTTTTTCTTCATGGCAAATAATGCATGAGCATCACCAGACTTGCCTACAGAAAATTAAAAAAGAACATGCTATATTTTCACTGCTTTTCTAGACCAAAAACCTTCTTTTACTGTATTTTCAATATAATTTGTATTTCTCTGTCTGTTCTAGATTTACATGCTCCAAAGATAGAAGTTTTATAAATTCCCACAGGGATATTTCAGAGTTTAAGAAATCTTGTAATGTTGGAAATTGGTATTTCTTCAAGCCACAACTGTCCAGCATGTATAAAATACTACAGTGGAGAGAAAAAGTTTATCAAGCCTTCGATAGTCCAAACTTTCCACAATAAAATAGCTCTTACAAAAAATGTCCTTCCCTGGGAACTCTAGACCAAAGAGTACTTTGTACTCAGGATTATTTTTTTTTAGTTTATTTTCCTGAGGGTGGTGGTAGTTTGTTTGTAGGGGGGTTTTTTGTGTGGGGTTTTGTTTTGGTTGGGTTTTTTTGTTTTGGTGTTTGGTTTGGGTTGTTGTTTTGTTGTTTTTTTTCTGTTCTAAATAAGGCTGTAAAAGGTATTTATTAAAAAATGTAAGGAAGGAGGAAAAAGTCAAATGCTCATCAAGAGAAGAAGACAGCTTGGATCAGTGAGTGTAACACTGATCATGGATAAGATCAGATCATTTCTTTTCATATCCACCAGGAGCAATTTTATATCTAGCATCTATTATATCCTTTGTTAAGAGAATTACAGAATTTGGCTTGATTTGAATATTTCTTCCAGAGCTTTAAAGGACCTGGAAGCCAGCAGAGTTGCCAGTAGGTATTGGGAAAAGTGAAAGTCCTCTGTCCATCTGGCTAGTGAAGAGCTAACAGGCTTTTTGGAATATGGTGATAGTGAAATGTTGAAACTCAATGGTGTTTCATGCCAGAGTAGTCCTATTCTTACTTTCTGATTATTCACTCACTAGGGTTCTGTTGAGTTGAAAATGTCAGTGTTGTTGTAGAAGTTAATTACTTGAAAATCCCTTTCAACTCAAGGATGAGAAATTGTGTTTCCCTCTAAGTAAGAGATGCACCACAGCATGGTACATATATTCATATTCTGTATATTCAATACCACATATTCAGGTTTATGCCCTTTGCAAGAGGCTTTAGGTCATGCTGGGACACAGATGCACCAAAAGTCCATCAGAGACAATGGGAACTTTATCAGTAAATGAAGTTTCTAATCTTATCTCAGAGTTATAAAAACAGGACAACAAAGGTATTCAGGCTCCTGGCATCTCATTAGAAACTTGAAATTGCACTGAAAACTGCAGAAATCTATAGAGACTACTCTGATGTTCATTTGTATGCATCCTAAATGTAAATTCTCTTAAATATTACTGGGCCTCTTGCGAGTATTTTCAATCGGTCTGGGAAAAGCTTCAAGGTTTGGGGTTTTTTTTCTTTTTTTTAGGAAACCCTAAATGAGTGGTTTTCTTATTTGTATTTGGTAGTCCACAAGATTTAAAATTATGTCCTGATTTAAAATGTTCTTTAAGAAGAAACCTCAGTGACAGGAACAGAAATATCATAGTTTGGCAGAATACTACTTTAAAATATCTGCCACGTTTTCACAATCCTTGTAAAAATGGACAGTATCTTAGTGGAAAACAGTTGAAGACATTAAAGACACAGCAAGATTACATAGGGCAGCACCCATTTAAACACATGAAACATGAAAGATTTTCGTAATATATGAAAGATAAGACTGGTTTATTTGCTTGTTATTAGAAGCAGGAGCCAATGAAAAGGAGCTATATGGAGATCTTAATTTTAAGTAGAATTTGTATTCTAATGATTAAAACAAAAGTATCTTCTTAGTCAGACCAGGGAATAGCATGTGCTTTCATTCTGCTCTGGTCTCTATCATAAAGCTGTCCAGATGAAGGTCTATTAATTGATATCCAATTTTTCCTTATTTAATTGTTGCAGAGTACATGCAGCTTTACTTTGGTGCAGATTCCCCAGCCCCGTTTTAGATTTGCTTTGTTTTCTAACCTCATATTAAATTATAAGTGTCATCAATAAGGTATGAACACTGAAACTCTTTGTCCCCAACCAAATCCTTGTACCCTTGTCTGGCGGGCGAGGTCATACCCCCTGGTACAAGTCTGTAGCTCATAGAGTCAGTAGCCACCACAGGGCCTCTCTTGCTTGATTTTGCACATATAATCTTAAATCAAGCTCCCTCTTGTGTAGCTAACATGAACAAATTATGTCTCTCTCTTTTTTTTTTTCTCTTCTTCCCCACAGGTAAAATTAGTATTTTCAAAGGAACCTTCAAAGCCGATGGCTCCACGAATCTTACCAAATCCACTAGCAGCTGCAGCAGCAGCTGCTGCTGTGGCTGTGAATTCCCCCTTCAGTCTTCGTACAGCCCCAGCAGCCACCCTTTTCCAGACTTCAGCACTTCCTCCAGCACTCCTACGACCAGCTCCTGGGCCTATACGGACCACCCACACTCCTGTGCTGTTTGCTCCTTACTGAACTCCAAACAGGAATTAATTGTACTGCAATAATTTTTCAAATCAAAACAAACAAAAAAAAAAAAAAGAAAATCAAGAACATCGAACTATGCAGTGTTTATTTATAGTTTAAAGTATATATGAAGAGCCAGAACTTTTGATAGAGAACTGAACAAATTCTGAGAGGGGGAATGGGCAGTATTTTCTCCAGATGAGAACATTCCTCTTGAGCATTGATCGTTTTAGAACTGATCTCCAGCATTGACTTGTAGTGACATATAAAACTTATAAAGCCTTTTGACTGTGCATTTTGGCACATATTTCCCTGCAATGTCTTTCCTGCTTTATGAAACAACTTACAAATTTGTCTAAAGGGCATTAAATGGTTCCAATGTATATAAAATACTTTATTCTGTAGATTAAAGAAGAAGGAAAAAAAAAAAGAAACACTGTGAATAGTAGTACCCTTACCAATCCTCCTGCCAAATCAGCAGTTACTGGGTATTTATCTGAACAAAAGTAGATACAATAGATGTCTTGTAAAACAGTAGTATTGTGTCTCTATCTATGCCACTAGGTTTCTATCTGAGTCGCAAAAGATAAAATGAACAAAATTATGTCACTTTGCTAAGTAGTCAAAAATTATTACAATAATGTGGAGCTGTTCCTGGTGAGAAAAGTTTTCCTCACTCACAGAAGAATGGGCATGAAAACAATCTAGGTTAGGGCAAAGAAAGTTATAAGGAAGATCTAGTGAGGGAAAAATAATTAGATACTGTACACAGAATGGGTCAAACATCTATTTGACTGAGAACATATGTGTACACTGTGTGTTTATTCAAAAAGTGTAATACATACAGGATAGATCAATGTTTAAGACATGACAGTGGACAAAAAATTATGCTCTTGTCATGAAAAAGGCCTGACACTTCAGTGTTGAGCAGAGGGAAGACACAAATCAGTTACTCAGAGTCCTGACTGACAAATGAAAAACAGGAGAGAAATCCTGGTCTCATTTAAGTCAGTTTAAAGTTCCTTCTGACTGCAGTGTAGCCAGAATTTCATCCCAAGAATGGCACATATTCATTTTATATCACACCAGTGGGAGTGTCTGTAGATACAGGTAATATTTTTTGCAATAGGCTTAGTCGTAGAAACAGACTTTATTCTCGTTTTATTTCCTACTGATGTGATATAAAATGTGTTAATATACCTATAAAATGTAAACAGTGACACAAGAGATACATATTACGAGATAACTGCACATCATGGGTTTGGAACAAATACAACTTTTAGGATCTGAAGGGACCCTTGAATTCTGTAGCTGATCATTATGTATGGACAGCTTAAAGCCTTATATATTTACTGTGAGGCTTAAAGGGGTTGACTGTGTCCCTTTAAAGTAAGATTTATCAGGGGTATATATAGATATATTGTATATATGTTAGAGTAAGAAAAATAACTTATAAACAGAAAATCTACTATATAAAATAATAATATAACCATTGAGTTTCACATGTGGGTCATTAAGTGGTAAGTAACAAACAACAGAGAAAAAAATAGACTTTTTGAATCTGATCCTTGCTGCCTGCTTTTTCCCATAGGGAGCTGAAAAGTATCTATTAATATAATGGAGTGCGCTGCTGAGTCACATGCAACCACTCTGATGTGTAGCTAAGTGAAATGCCTACCATGCACTTAGGCAGAATAAAATTTAAAACCATAATTTAAGTTTAGATGGGGAAATTATTTGAAAGATTTTATTAAAAGGCAGTAATGCAAAATATTGACTGTGTGGTTGCTACATAATGCTGCCTGTGGTTAATATGGACAGGTGGGAGATATAGAGGATGGGAATATACAGCACTTTTGACTTGCAGTTCATCAGTGAGCCTTCCATATACATTCGTATTTGCCATTTTTTAAACCTCTCCGCATTTAGATTTTATAAAAAATATATAAAGAGAGAGAAAGAAGAGGTTCCATGGATATCTGTGTCCAAAGAATTCCAAAGAGATGCATTTATTTATCTAGAAGTATTAAAATAAGTTCTATATTATGTGTTTGTATTTCATCCAGTTTATTTGCAAACGTTTGTGCCTTGAAATGAAATGAGCTTTTGTTTATATTTAATTCACACCTATGTAGCCATGAAAAAGATGTGATGGTGATTCCAGGGCTGATTACCAGCTGGATTGCTTTGGCCTAACTTTCAAAACAACAGTATGAGTAAGTTTCTGAAGCCAAGTTTAGGCATCTAAATAACTAGGGGCTGACATTTAAAAGGGCTCTCTATTCTACAGCTCCCAGTAAAGAGGCAGTAAATAAGCCAGCCTTCAAAACCTGCTCCTCACACTCAATTTAGAAAATGTTTCATTTTATTTGGGTACACGAGATAGTAAGATTCAGTGGACTTGGTCTTTTAAGCCTGCTTTCAACCTTCCATCTGTTTGCAGAAGCTGTAGTGCCATTGCCAGCTGCGTTCAGATTCCTTCTTGAAAAGGGCAGCCACTTTCCAGCTGCGCTCCATGAACCACCATTTGTCTCCAGAGCCTTTTGTTAGAGCCTGTGTAAGTAAGATCTTGCTAAAGGAGGCGGGGAGGATTCACATTTTGGGAAGGTAGAAGATCTGAGCAGGCTCTCTTTTCCCCGTGAGGAAGCATGCAGATGGGAAAATGGGAGATAGGCAAATATCCCGAAGGCTCTTACGCGCAGCCTTCTGTTGCATGGGCACCTGCTGTACATTCTGCCATGTGTTTGTGATGCCATCAAAATCAACAGGCTGATCCTTGCCAAAACGTGGCCTGTGGCATGTATGGAGGCACAGTACTAAGGGCAGAGTTAATACAAATTTTGCTAGAAATAAAAGAGTGTCATTCCAACTACTTACATCAGCTAATTTGCAATGACACCTTCAGTTTTCTTGGACCTCTTTTGTCACAGTGCTCTATGGAATAAGTTTTTGTTCACACAAGTCTCTTTTAAATTTCAGCTGTAAACAACAAACTCAATTCTTTTTATGTCTCTTACTCACTACCTAATAAAGGATAAAGCCTAAATGTTAGAATGTATAGTGGATTTTCTGTGCCTTGCTGCTCCACCCCCGTCTCGGTCAGTAACAAGCCAACCTACCCAGGACATCAGCACAACAGTTCTATTACATATATCTGTCAAGGAAAATACTGGCACAGCAATCTGATGGGGCAAAGAGAACTTCTGGTCAAGGGTATGTCCACAGCAGATGACAGAGGAGGTAGCAAACAGAAGACACTTTACACCTACTTGTCAATACATCCAGTGTGGAGAGCACTATAAGAGAAAAAAATGCCATCGTATTTCACATTACCGTAACACTCCAGGGCCAAGAGGAAGTCTAAAGCACAAGGAAGCAGATCATTTCATCGAAGACACAGTCACTCACTGGAATAACAGTGTGAAATCAGCCTGCAGGGAAGTGGCTGGGTAATGAACTCAGAAAAACAATCAGGTTCAGGGATGTTTTCTTAAGTTCTATTTAAAGTGTTAAAGAATGACTATTCTGTTCTGACCCGAAGAGATGGTATTTTTGTGGGAGGGATATATATATATATTTATATTTTTATGCTATCCGCATTTTTCCAACTATCTGTGGCTTCAAACCTTTGTTCTGAAGGATTGTCATTGCTCTGAACCATGAAATTAGTTACCTTCTTGAAAACTGCTGTAAAAGCTCATATGAGAGGTCAGTAAGCAAATGGTATAAATACGATGATCTAAAATATTAAAAAAAAGGACTGGCCATGTCAAGGAATATTGTATTTGAAAAATATACATCTTTATTTTAAGATAAATTATATAAAATTAAGAATAGCTAAATAAAGTTAATATAACTAGAAGAATTACATCTGTTATTTTAGTACTGAAATATTACAATTGGCTGGGTATTTTAAAAGTTCGAAAGACTTTCTAGATGTTGAATCAATGCAAGGATGCTGTTGGTAAATTTAATGTCTCACATTCATTATCTTCCATTTACGTCAGGATTACCATAACTGAATGGACCAGCCTTTAGTCATTTCTATTCTAATTGCCAAAGATACAGTAGAGTATTGGCTCCACATTCCCTGAAAACTGAAATCATGCTGCTTAGGAGCCCCTGTTTCTGCCTTTTACTCCCAGGAAACACATAGTTTTTAGAGTCTCTCCAAAGTATGCTGGGGAATTTCTGGCTTGATATCTTTTTTTAGCAAAAATAAATGTCATTTTATGAACATTAGACCAACACTGAGAAGCAAGATCTGAAAAGGTTTTCACAATTGTAACATTCTCGTGGCTAAATATGAAGCACAGATACTCAAATAATTTGGTTGCACAAATCTTTTCGAAAACATGTGGTGTCAGATCCTAGACCACTTTATAAGTGGTTTCAAGGTTGACTCACAACAATAAGAAATCTGTTCTTTTGACTAACAGGTGTCTGAATTTCCATTTCTAAAATTGCTTTCAGCACAGTTCAGGCTTCAAGGCTCTAAGCACCCAGAGCTCCCCAGAGAACAACAGTGTGCTTCCTGTTTATCAAGATGCATGTGAAAATGTGAGCCTATGTTATGTAAAATATTTTGGGGTTTTTTGACATCACATCTTCTCCTTTTCTCATTGTTTAGCTGTAAGAGCCATTCCTTCAGTGCCAATGAACCATACAGAAGCTTCTGTGCTGGAATTCAGTGCATGACTAAAAGAAACAATAATACCGATAAATCCTAGTTGAAATCTCAAACACACAGTGAAGGGTTTAGCCAAGGACAAGAGCTTTATGGCCTCTCACTCCTGCAGGTTTATTAAAATTCAGGACCATTTAGAAGTAAATGTAACTATGTGGAGGATGAGTATTACAGAACCTGACCTGAAATGTCAGTGGCTGAAAGAGTCTATGTTCCAGACCAAAATTAAGAATACTATGAAAACCATAATGCTCTTAACTTTGGGACTCTTGATAGCAATTGCAAAAATCTTTGATTTTAATAGAGGCAATTTTTTGCTCTTAGTGGCCAAGGCCTTTTGCAGTCATGCTGTTTACTGCAATTAGGTGTCATTCAATTCTGATTCAGTATTGATACTTTGCTAAAGAAACTTGGCTGAGAGTGAAACGTGATTAGTGGCTGCCTGGTTCCTGTGATCACCTTCATGCTGGGACTATGCTTGGGTGGTGAAATAAGAAGAATTGAAGGAGTCAATGTAAAGAAATTGGTGGACTAATTTGACCCTTTTTCCTTGTGCAATGCTCTTAAATGGAACTTTTGAGGTGCGAACAAGCTGGGACATTGAAGAGTTCCTGGATAAAAACAGAGGGAACTTGAAGGTCCTGAGATCCTAACTTAAAAATAATTTTGATGAGAAAGAACTCAGAAGACATTCTTTGGATTAGATGTCACAGTGACATGGTAGCAATGATCTTCACACTAGGCACACTGTCAGTACACTGACATTTTTACAGTTCACAGCAGAAATCGAGGATTTGACACCCATGATTAGAAACAAATAGAGTCAATAATATTCATTGCATAGGTATTGGACACTCAGTTGAAGGGCAGAAGAATTTTCCTTGGAAATCCATGTATGTATTCATGCCTATTCATGTCACTTCATTTTGTCAACACCTGAGTCTCCAGAAAGGATGTCCATACTTTTTATTTGTTTTTATTAGTATTTGATTTTTCTTCTATGTTTCTTTATTCATTGTCTCGTCTCTCATATGAATGAACAGAATCCATAAAAGTAAATATACATTTAAGAAGTATGTAATCATCAGTACCCCTGTTGGATCATTTGATCAGAGTCAATAAACTGAATAAAGAATTTGCAGCAGTAGAGTTACAGTAACAGTAAAATATTGTGAACAGAGAACATGTATACTACAGTGCTCTTTACCTAATCTAGAGTTTTATGACACAGACATCTCTTTAGTCTTTCATACTTTCCTGAAATGTTCATCTTTTGAGATTCTGCAAAGGTTTAATTAAATTTAAACGTTATTTCTTATGTTCAGTAAAAACATCTGTGTATTTCTGAGTGCAAAGGCAATACAAAAAAGGATAAAACCCACAAACTATTTTCTCACTACTAATGCCTGCAGCACTTGTTAACAATGTCAGCCCTTTCTCTTCTTGTGGCTCGTGGCTGGCATTTAGCATGGGAATTGTTCTCATTGACACATGCATCAGGTGAAAACTGTCACTTCAAAACACAATCTGTCAAGTGCAGACATTCGTTTGGGGCACAACAGTGAAGTGGGAGATGGGAGAACATAGGCAAAGCTATGCCTTTGTAACAGCATGTTAGAACTTCCTCAAAACTGCCTGGTGCCTCGATGTGGAGAGGCAGAGGTTCTTAATGTGGTAATTCTGTTGTATTTATAGCACAGAGGATGTAAATTTGAAAAAAGTCCTGATATGAGGATTTTTAAACCAGTGCTTCAGTGTGGGAGATGATTCCCCCCTCTACCTACCCAAAAGTATAATCTTTCCTTCAGACATATTTTCAATGTAGACTTGTCATGATATTATTGCCAGTCAAACTGCTGCCCAAATATGATTTGTCTATTGGAATAAAAATATTCATGTCAGTTTTGGTTCCCAGAAGGAGAACCCAGGAATAAAAAATGAAAATGCAATAAGCCTCAAGTTGGGTCATTTTTTTTTTACTTCCTGCAGATGCTTAAGTCCTACCAGTTTGCTGAAATCTAGGTGTCAATCAAAGAGAAAATGCCTGTTTCTTTCTTCTACTACTGTTTTTATAGTTTTAGAAAGGAGCTGGAAACAGCTGTAGCTCTTTATCCAGTGACTCACATACTAAAGCCACCACGTAGTCAATCAAATGCCTGCACATGCATTGCCTCTCAGCATACACACAGATTTACTTCATTCCCTTTGCTAGATCATATTTTGTGACTCCCTCAGCAGTATGGGACAGTGCAAGGAGCATTTAAGAGGCAAAGAAAAACTGGAAGAGCCACTTCTGGTCTGTATAATATGGGTATATAATACAGTACCCCTTCATCCCCTTCAGTGGTGTAATCAAACCATGTGGCTGGAGTCCTGCATTAAGCCCCTCATTACAGTATTGGCTGCTTTAAATGGTGAGCACTGAAGCCAATTTTGTTGGCTGTGCTATAATTAAGCCTTCTCCCTAACTGTGTAAGGTTCTCTGTTCTCCACTGGGATATTTTTCATGGCAAGTGAATTCTTGGAATAAAACCTAGAGCTTTTTTTCATCTCCTTATACAGCTATGAAAAGCAGTAGGAAAAAAAAAGAAAACTGTCTTTCATGTTTTATTGGTACCGATGTTCCATCCGACTGTCCCGAACTTCACAGTGGCAGTAAATACTTCAGAAACTCTTCAGTTCTGCTCTGTGAGACAGGATGCAGTGGATCACTATTTCATGCAACAGATATTAAATCCACGGCAGTATGCAAATCATCTATTCTATGCCACCAACACATTAAACTCTTTAAACTTGGATAAAAAAGCCTCAAAACCTACCAGGATCCAGTGAAACCACTGGAGATAAAGAGAACACACATTACATGTTATGCTGTCACAGAACTTCCAGGAGAACATCCAGGTTAGTCCAACAGCAGCTGCCAAGAGAGGGTAATAGTTCTAGAAATTAAATGTAGGGAAGTCCTTTCCGAACCTAAGAGTGAGAACAAGCTTAACCCTGCGAAATACACTGCAACTATTGAGAACTGGAGAAGTTTGTTGTATCCTTGAACAATGTACTTCCAGCTATGGATAATCTCCAAAATTGCAATAAAAGATTTCAAACCTGAGATCAAGTTATTTATCAGGATAATGAAATATTCTTCTTACTGCTTACAGATAACCAGCATAAGCCCTTTATTTAGCAATGCAAGGCACAGTTAAATTACTGGGTACTAATTTACTGTCAGTAGTACCATCGAGTACTGATGCTTTTACAAAAACTGGCCCTGATCCATTCACACTTCAAAAACACTGTAAATTTAGACGACATTTTTATAAGTCCAAGAGTAAAATTTCATGGTCTGGTAGTTTGTAATAGTAGTTTTGACTGATAAATAGTCAATATAATATCTCTAATTAAAAAAAGGTGGAGGGAGGTGACTGGGGCAATTAGACCTTACTATTTAAAACCCATGATAGCTGCCTGAAGGCTTTTTAAAGGTCAGAGTTATCAACCACATGGAAAATGCAGTGGGCTAGAAAACAATTGAGTCTTCTCAAAGGTAAGTTAGGTGAGACAAAATTATCAAAATTTTAGTAATTTCTTCATTAGGTAGGTGTGGATTAATTGCTCCAGATTTTCTTAGGTATTTGGGACTCTGATCAATAAAAATTATTAAATTGATAGTATGACAATTCAAATAATTTTGAAAGAAACTAGCTGAAGTCTGCACGGCTTATAGAGTAAGGAGAATTGTTAGGCTGGGGAGAGAAAGCAGAAGACTTTTCCTCTGGAGCAGTTTTAAATTGCATCTAGCTTCACTGGTGATTTTGCACACAGAAAAAAAACATGTGCTCTTGAAATTCTTTGATAACACACATTAGGAGCTATCACCAATAGTGAAAGGAACATTATATTTTCCAGAAAGAACTGAATGACCCTGAGAACTAATATGAAAGAGCTATAACTCAATAGGAAAGAAAGGAACAATCATGTATTTAGAATCTAATAAGAACTAGCTTTAAGAACTCAGCAGCTGTAAACAGGTAAAGAGAACAACCCACAGGTATTGCCATTTGTGGCCATGTGTTACAGATTTGATATAGCTGTTAAAAAAAAACCAAAAATGTTAATTGATGTATATTCTGCATTATATAACCACAGAATAAAAAATTTGTATTTTGACTACTTCATTGATTCATAATAAAGGGTAATGAAATCTTTTTAGAAAAGACATGAGGGATGAAAATATACTGTAATAAAATTTATATGGCTAGAGTAAGAATGGAAGGCTGAGAAAGAAAGGGCTCCAATTGCTCCCTCTGCAGTGGGATAGAAACACTGGCAATCACCAGGAAAAGAAGAAAGCTATTCAAGGTAAGAAAGTCTTCAAGCATAAATACTTGAATAGATAACTATAAACTCACCAGTGAAAATTCTCCGCAAATTAGAAGATATTTGTAAGTGTTAAAACAAAGAAAAGGTGTCAAGCAGGCAAAAATTGGAGTGATCTTTGGGTGGACTCTGTCTTGGTTATGAATGGGGTTCTGGGCACAATGGGCTAGTCAGCAGGTCTGTTCCCTTTTCTCTCCATGCATACTTCAGTGTGTTGCTCCAAAATGTGTCAGTGACTCTACTCATGACTTGAAAAGTCAGGAAGAGAAATACACAAAATATGGGGCTTGACGAGTCATAGGCAAAAGGCTTCTGAATCTTGGCCAGGGTCCATTTCATGCATGTATTCACCTGATAACAGCAAGAAAATTCTTCCAAATCTGACTGTAAGTACATATGTTTGGTGGTGGCTTTTTGGACACTGAATGTCAGCTGGAAGAGTCTGCCCCATTTTTGCTGAAATAGGATTAAGTATCGTTTTCCTAGACAATCTTATGTCAAAATACATCTGTCACAATCAGTTGCTAAGCACAGTTCACGCTTTTAAAAAATCAGACAGATGAGTGAAAATATTTAACAATGCTGAAAGCAAAAAATATGTCTCTAGTTCACCGAATTCATGGAAACATGCAGAGTTCAGCAACTACTTAAGACTTCCTCACCTTTTACTTTGGGCAGCAACTGACTTGGGACTTTAGGGCACAGCATCCCACAGGGAGACAGATGCCTGTGACCGAGTCCCTGCAACAGAGTAAGGGGGTGAAGTCAAAATTCAGGGCCTCTTAGCTCTTCCCTTGTTTCAGACTCTTCACTGAGGTTGCTGAATCCTGTGAATTGTGTTCCTCGGTGTACGAGTGCCTATGTGTTGTATGACTGTATTAGATGGCTAAGAACACATTCAGTTAAGCTGTGGAACCCCAAAGCTCAACAATAAAATACAGACCTTATTGAAATTATTGCACTAGTCCGTGATGTCTGATTCTTACCACTCAGCATTCTGTTCAGACTTCAGCTAATAATTAGGTAAATAAATTGCCACTTGACACCTACCTGTCTTTACTTTTTTTAACTTTCCTCTGCCAAGAAGTCACAGATTTGCACCATTCAGGGAGGGACTGGATATAAACTTCATTCTTTAGCACACTGTAGATACATTTTTACTCTCCACTCAATCTCATGTTTTGCTATCAACCAAAAAAAAACCAAAACAACAGCAACCAAACAACCTTTCCCCCCACAAAAACCAAACCTGTGAGTCAAATCTCAGCAATATGTTCAGTTTGCTTTTAGTTGATTTAGAATATTCTTCCAAATGAAATGTGTTCCAAAATATTTTACAGAATTACAAGCTTTGTGTGACTGCAGTGCAAAAACATAATCCAAAATGTTTTGGCTAAAAAAAGAAGCCTTCTGTTTTCCTTACAACTGAGGCCAAACCAATTTTAATTTCTGACTTCTTAATTAATGTTAAGTACAGTTTAGACTGTCTTTCTCATCAAAAAATATTGCAACATTTGTAGACTTACAGTTAGTTAGTCCATTGTTTTATCTTTAATTTGAGCATCTTAAGTATAAGAAAATTACTTTCAAAGTCTTAATAGATTATGCCATCTGTTCATGGAAATCCATATTTCAGAACTATGCAGATCATGGTTAATAATTTGTCCATTTTACAATTTGGCAATTTTTTATTTATTTTTGCTGTATTGATATCTAAATGTTCTCTGTGCTTGTAAAATAAGAATTTCATTTTATGGCAAAAGACAAGTCTTGCAAATTGTTTTCATTGCATCCCAGCATAGACGGAAAAGATTTTGCTATTTTTCATGAGAAAGAAAGGAAGAGACTGGCCATCTGAGATATGAGATTCAAGTTCATCTGAGCCTGTCTGGAGACTTGAGCCTGTGTTAGGACCTTGGGAATGCTGTTAGGCACCAAAGCAGTTCCCCAGCCTCTGGTTTATTGGCAGGTGAGTTGGTTCCTTCATTATTACCCACAGCAGTGTAGATGTGTACACCTTCTCCCCTAACCAGCATTTCAGTGAAACACCTGTATCGGCAGCATGGGACCATCAGGCTAAATTAAAGAACCAGAAGACTGAAGCAAATGTAGAAGCTTGTCGAGGACAGTAGGAGTAAATCTTAAGTACAAATTATATTTGGCTTTTAAAAGTTTTCTGAGAAGACTGTTATGCCTTCCTTAGTTCCAATACCACTCAGACCCAGCTAGGAAAGACAGTTTATCATATCTGTTATCATCTCAAAAACTTCGTGGTTTGAGAATCTACAGTTGTCTAGCACTTTATCAGAAGCCAGATGTTTCCCTTCAGTGCACAGAACTGTTGGATAAAAATACTAATATTTCACTTTTTGCAGGGGGCTTTTGCAGCCTTTTCTAAAAGCTGAGTCTGATTTGAAAGTTGAGAACTAGACTCTTAGTTGTTATAAAAAAGCATATCCTCATTATTTTTCTACACCAATAGCAATTTTTGGTGGCTGGGATCTGGTACATAATTTGTAACAAAAATATTATTTTCAAATCATAATCAGAGAAGACCCTTGTTAAAAATGGTCATATTCCACTGTAAATATCTCATGCCTTGCCAGAGAGGCAATAACTGTGGAAGTTTCTGAGAACTGCTGTTTCCACTTTTCTCTGCTTTAACATCAAGGTCCTATAGATTAAATACTTTGCTCAAAAACTCTTCTTTTCTAAGCTATGTCACTGTAGACAGTTGTGTGGCATTCCAAAAGAAATGATAATAGCTTAATACCATTTTGTAGAATCAGAATGTACTTATTGTCTTACGTTTTTGCCTGGTTGAGGTGTGGTGGATGGAATCTTCTTTATCCAGAGCCACCCCGACACTAAAAGCCTAAACATCTTCGTGTGATCAAAGCACAAACTTTTGTGTCCCAAGGCTGCTTTTGGTAGCATGAGCATCCTCTTGTAGCTATCAGAGAGCTGAAGTGGTGTGTCACTGTGTTCTCTGCCTTCACCTTATTACACTTTGTGGTAGGTTATGGTGGAGAAATCCTAGTCCAGTGAAGGCAGCATGCAGATCCAGTTTTGTATGTTGACTGCTCTTGGTGCTGGGGAATTTCTCAAGGTCGCTCTGCTACTAAAAATGGGCTCTGAATAAGTTCTGTGGAGAATAAGATCTGGTCTAAGGTCCTGTTCAGTGATGGAACTGTCAGGAAAGCGGTGGGTAACCACCAGTTACTGGGCTTGAGTCATAACTGACCGGCATGCTCAGCCCAATATAAATAATAAAATTCTACCATTGGGTAGTATTGCCCAAATACTATTTCCCATATAAATTACATGGGAAGAAAATGTTTACATTCATAATCACATATCTCCCTGTCCACTGAAGAATTTTTCCCTGTTTTCGACCACCCCTACAACTCTCCACCATCTTCCTAAGCCACATTTTCCTGGTTTGTGTCTGTGTTTTCCTTTACCCTCTCCCAAAATCACAGAGCTAAAGAATCTATGTTGGTGACAACACTGCAAAGGATAAATTTCTTCTCTGGTGTTTTCCTGGAAAAGAGTCAAGTCAGTAAGAGGAAAAATTTCTTTGTGGGATAGACAGTATTTTATTAAGAGCCTGCCCAAAGAAAAGTGGCTAAAAATGCAGCATCCCTGCTCCTAGCAAGATACACATATTTGGGATACACTTATTGGTTCCCAAGACAGACACTAGGTTGTAAAATATAAATGTTAGAACAATTGCATTATAGATATGTGGCTTGGAGCGGGGTCAATTCCCCCTGCAAAACACCCTTCTCATCCAGTAGAATGTCCTTGTATGGATACGGTTTCTTCCTCTTTGACGTTGATATTTTATATCATATTGAACCTGTATTTCTTTTAATTAGCATTTGGAAATCTGGAAAAGCATTAGGCATAGATTAGCATAAGGCTAGGCATCAACATTTTCAATAAACTTAATATGGCCAGGATACCTTGCAGGTGGGAATGCACACATTTGTATTTGCTGAACTAGAGAGAAGGAATTTTGTGGATCAAAAATGTTTGTTTAAGGGTTGCCAAATTTCTGTTCAAATCTCCTCTTAAATATTTAGCTCCTTTTTTGGATCCCAGTATTATGGCCTAGCTGCTGAAATCTCCAGAGGCTGTGACAGTGTTATATATTCTGCTCTACAAGTACTGTTAGAGAGCAGAGGGGGTGACCAGAGTGTCAGAGATCACAGGTCTTCTTCCCAAGGGTGTTAAAAAATGAGCCTAGAGGGACTGGCATGTGTGGATGTGTAATTCATCTGTGTGTGTGCACAGGGGCAGAGGAAATATTGGGAAACTCTTGCTTTTATCCCACTTGGCTCACAAATCACTAAACTCTGTGAGATTTAAAACAAGAGATAAGCAAGGCAGCATATGATTTAATACAGATTAAATAAACTAATGGAAGTGCATGTACAGTAGCTGTGGAACATTATTCTTGTTATTTCCCCATTTATTTAAAAGCATGTGCTTCTACCCAATTTTGACCTGTCCTAACCGCATCAGACATTGGTGGTGCTCTCCCTGGATTTAATTTATTTCCTTAGCTTCCTTTCCTCATTATTTACTTTCCCCTGTTCATTCTGTGTTTCCTAGTTTAGCTGTGTTACCAGAAGCTTGACAAGCTCCACTTGTTTCTGCAAACTACTGTTAGTCCACCACTAAAAACATGCCAGCACTACTTACTTGGTGAAATCTTGGGGAAGAGAAAGGTATTTGGATATGTAGTCAGGTATTTGGTCTGTAGACCAGTCATGCTTTTCTTCTTTCAAATGCTGATGTGTAATTTGTAAGGTGTAAGAGTAATTCTGAGATGAACACGTAGCAGTTAGTCACTTGGAGAGATAAGAGGCTGCTATTGTCCTCATCATCTTAGTTACAGGTGTCTCAGACTACTGCAGTGGTTTTCACAAGGCAGCACAACTGGTGTTATCCCTTAAGATTTTGGAAACTGAAATATAGATCCCAACAGGCATCACACTTTTTCCTCCGTACGCATAACCACTGAAAACTGAAATACCCCTTCAGCTGCTGCTTAATTCTAAAGATGCCAAAGGCCTGTCTGTGTTGTAGTTGCTAATATTCAACCATGAAATCACAGGATAATTTAGGTTGGATTATTGGAGGTCATCAAGTCCAACTCAAAGCAAGGCTATCTTCAAAGTTAGATTAGGTTGTTTGTGGCTTTATCCAACTGAGTTTTAAAAATCTCCACCATTAGAATGTCCACAGCATATCTAGGCAACCTGGTTCAGAGCTTAACCATTGTGAGATTTTTGGGGATTTTTTTCCCTTTAATCTATTTAAAATATCTTTCTGTTAGTATATACTGCCTCTTGACATTTTACTATGCACTTCTGAAAAGAGTACCTTGTCTCTAAGGAGACAAGACTCAGTACCCCCCACTAGGCTTTTCTCCAGGCCAAGCAAACTTGCTCTCTTGTGTGTCACATTCTCTACACCAAAATTCTTGTGGTATGTCCATATTTGTCATTAGTGGGGGCCCAGACTGGATGAAGCATTTCAGGTATGGCCACGCAAGTGCCAAATAAAGGAGGAAAATCACTTCCCTAGATTTTTTCTCTTGTCAGCTTTTCTCCTGTCAGTGACCAGCCCTCGATCTTGTAATAATGCACTGCTGACTTTATTTAATTTGACATTCACTGGGACCTAAATACTTTCATAAAACTGTTTTCTAGTCCATTTGCCCCAAACTCATACTAGTGCAGGGGGTATTATATCTTCATACCTGCATGACTCTGTATTTGATTTTGTTGAAGGTCAGGAGGTACTTGTCAGCACATTTGCTCCTTCTCTCAAATTCCTTTGGTGGGAGAGTGCTGTCCTCCAGTTTATCTGTCATTGTCCCTTTTTCCATCTTGCGAGGTTCATGAAATTGCTTTAAGTGCAATTATCCATATCATTGATGAAGATGATAAACTGTATTGGTCTCAGTATTGATCCCTAAGGAATGTTACTCCTAGAAGTTGCTGGTTAGTCTTTTGAAATAGCAGTCCAGCCAAGTCTCCATGTATCTTGTAATTCATCTCTAAACTCTGCCACTGGACTAGAAGATCTGGAAGGCATGAAGGTAGATGGTAAGGAGCAGCAACAAAGCACCTCAAGCTTTTCCATGTCAATGTCACTTTCCCATGCCCCTTGCATTTTTCAGCAATGGAGCAATGTTTTCTCTGGGCTTTTTGTTTGTTTGGTTTGGTTTTGTTTTGGTGCGTTGGGGTTTTTTGTTTTCTTTTTGGTTTTTTTCCCACCAAAATATTTCACCTCGTACTCACACCTCTTTCTACTTTTAGCTCCAATTTTGATCTTCCTGATTTGCCCCCTCATTCAGACAGTGCATTGATAAAATAATCAGAATAAGTCCCGGTACTGATCCCTGAGGGACGCCACTTGTGACCGGATGCCAGCTGGATGTAACTCCATTCACAGCCACCCTCTGAGCTCAGCCAGTCAGCCAGTTTTTTACCCAGCAGAGCATGCCTCTCCAAGGCCTGAGCAGCCAGTTTCTTCAGGAGAATGCTGTAGGAAATGATGCCAAAGACTTTAGTAAAGTCTAGGTTGACATCTACCTTTGCTTCCTTTTCTTCACAGTTCTTTTTTATTTTTATCCTCTTTTTCTTATTTTTTCCCCCTCTGCTGAACATCAGTTACTGCACATCATGCGATCAGCTGGTGGAAAACAGTTTTCAAATTCTGGAAATCACTTACCAGTACCTCCTCCCAAACTATAAATGCACTTGCGTTTGTCCGCTTCTTCACTTAGATATTGGTGGTTTTTTGTTTCGTTTGGATTTTTTGTAATATTGCTCCCTTGAAAAGAAACCATGTCAGAAATGTGTAGAGGTATTAAAGAACTTGTTGTCAGACTTTGGGAATTCATCTATGTCAGCATATAAAGATTTTGTCTTTGTTGACGTAATATCCACCACTAAAATGAATCGGAATAAGCTTTGTCTGATTAGTAGCGTCACCCTGGGGAAGAGCTGACATCATTTAGTTGTGGAATTTTATTAGTATATAAAATGATTGCTTTTAAATGTTTAGTCTGGAGTTAATTTTGGAGAATGTACTGGAAGGTGCTACATGTCACAGCAATGCTATGAAACAAAAGTACGCAACAGTGAGCAGCATGAACACGAGACTATTATGTCACTAATGTGGCCATTAGGTTTTCATGCTAAGATTTATTATGCTGTCATTGCAGCACTTTTGTTTTTGATGTATCAAACCACTACTACAGTACATATTTGTTGACATCTCATCTGTTTTAGGAAGGCAAATGGTTACAAGTTACCAAGGAAACTAATAAGCAGTATGCAAGGAATAGGCTGCACAATTTGTTTTGCTGGATAGCAAGTCACTGTTGTTTTAATGTCAATTAAATTACTCCTACTTTTCACACTGATAAAATAAAAACAAGCCATGTACCATTTAAAAAAATTATAGCCATATCCATTTAGTAAATGGAAATGAGCATTGTATTGTAGCTTATACAGATGGAAGATAAAGAGGGATGTAATTTGTTGAAGGTTTTGTGTACTTTATGTATAAAGTGCTTTATTTTATGACTTTGGAGAAAATCTTCTCTTCCATTAAGTCTATAAGACTACATGACCACAGACCTTAGCACCTGAAGGAGTTTTTAATACTGGTAAATACAAACTTGTTTTCTTACTTTGAATTGCCTGGACAGTTTGATAAAAAAACTTTCATTCAGACCTGCTGTTAAGCTGTACTGTGGAAGGAGAAGTTTGGAGTAAATAAGATCAGTGGGATTGAAATTGATTTAGGCTGGCGACTCAGATAAAACAGGTCACTTGCCTCAACTCCTGAGCAGATTACACTGAGGAGCTGTACAATGCCACGATTGAAAAACAAATAGTTTAATGTTTTTGAAAGCAAGAGGAGATCCTCAGGGGACTGTACCTTTTGAAGCCATAATAGCTGTTGTTAGGTATTGTTGTGTCTGCTGTGGAAGAAATATTAGGGACTCTCTGTAGCTCTAGAGAGCATTTGTTCATGGTTCTGACCTTTGGGTGAAGGACCATGAATTTTTAAAATAATACTGGATATTCTTTATTATTTTTTTCCTCCCTGTTCTCCTGAATCTTATGTATTCTGTATGGTTTGGTTTAATGAGTTGTACCACATCCCCTAACCTTTTCCATGTTTGTCAGCTTTCACTCTCAGTCAGGCCACCGCAATATTTGAAAGGCAGATGAAATATAAAGCAAATGCTGCTGTTACCTACCCACTGCTTAAATTGACTGTTAGTGGCCATGGAATGCCGGGAGGGTGTGTGTAGCTGAGTCCTAGGAGAGACAGGCAGCTGAGTAGGACGTGCCTACCTACAATGATCTGGAAAAAAGATCAGCATTTTGAAAACATAATATTGTGGGATGTTGGTACCACTATGAATTTGTTAGATTTGTTTTCTCAATTGTTGGATTTGGCCTCAGTGACAGTAGCACTGCCTTCACTGTCACCTGCTCATTACAGTTTGTGCAGAACAGATCCATGTGTGCTATAACCAAGACCAGATCATCTCATATTATTCACTTTGTGCACACTCTAAAAGGACTATTATTTTCTCCTTATATCAGTAATACTGAAATGAAAATGAGCATGAGTACTACTTGATACTGATAACCTTCAAAAACATGATATTAGCTGGATAGTATATCTTAAAGTCTGTGATAGCAAGGACAGGCAAGGTGGTGCCCATTCCTTTGGTTTTAAAATCCCTGAAGTCATGGGAGATATGAGAGGATCGGCTGACAGCATTTTTTGCTGTTTTCTCTGTTTGGGTAATATTTCTTCAAAAGTGTTTTTGGTGGTAGGGTTGGTGGTCTAAAATGAAATCCACTTTTGCCTGTGGCAAAATTAGATCAGCAAGCTGTCTAAACTGCAGGTGCTGGTATTAGTGAGGCAGTGTGCATGAATAGCAGGGGATAGCTGGATAGGGAGTAGAACAAGGGGATACAAATAAATAGGTGGAAAGAAAAAGGTGGAAATTGTATGTAGAAAACTAGAATAATATAATTCTTTCTGGGTTTTCTGAACTTCTAAGCACTCTTTCCTAGCCATGTGATGAAAGCAGTGTTTTCACTGATTCTGTCAGCGTCAGAGTTAATCCTCATTCCCCTCAGGTTTGACTTGAATACCTGGGGCTGCTTGTGCAAAAGTCCTCATGGGAAACAGTGGGGAGAAACTTCATGGCTACTTTTTTAACATACACACCACAAAAGATGTGAAGTTGCTGAAACTTGGCTGCACAGAAATTTAGAAAATCCTTTTGTGAAGTATCAGATGCAACAATATATATTTTACTGGTATATACAAACATGAAACTTTCATTTTGTTTTTCCATGTTTGCAAAGACTGAAAATTTAAATATATTATGAGATTATTTACCAGATATTCCATGAATTTGGAAGGTAGATTACAAGTGTGGACTAGTAATGTCAAAGTACTGCAAGATTTAAAAAGGTAGAGTAAGTATAAAACTCAGGAAAGTATTTCCCACAGGAGAAAATGTGTCATCTTAAATGAGAAATTGTTGCAACAAATGCAACTGTTGAGTGTTCAAGGAATTGAAGTTAAACTGAATGACACTTAAAAAAATCATTCTGTAGTATCTTGTAAAAAGTAACCAGAATTACAATGAACACACACCGTATATTCAGAAAAAAAAATGGAAATGCATTCTCTAAAAGTATTAAAGACAATAGTTACAGAATGATTTTAAACCTATCAATCAAACTTCAAACAAAGGAAGAAAGTGGCATTAAGTTTAGATTCAAATTAAGGAATTAAATTATATAGTAACTCAGACAACTGTTTCTGGATTTGTGTTAAGTAGAAACCAGTCCATAATTTTCCCCTGTGGAATAAAGATGAGAATTTCAAAGGATTACTCCTGGCTAAATGCATTTTACATAAATGCATAATGCAAAAGTATAAGCTGCAGGGAGAAACATTCCCATAATATAGAAAGTTAAAATTATGTGACATTTAAAGTATAGCTCAGAATATGTATATATGGAGTGTTTATTTCTTGGACTCAGATCAACAACAAATTGTTTTCATGGCAGCTGTTTTCACAAAAATGCCTTAAGGGTCAAGGGGTTTGCATTTGGGTCTTCCCTAGTGGAGCTGATCTGTTCTTTAGCTGTCAAGAACACAAGCTAGTCAATTAAAGATGGGGGGGGGAAGAAAGCAAAATACAAAAACATATTAGGGCAACTAAATGAACTGCTTTTGAAGGTATGGATTTCTTCAGTGTAGTAAGAGAAAGAGAATGGCAATCATTAAGATGTGGCTGGATTGGACAGAAAAGGTGTGAGCTTTCACATGAGTTTCTAAAGTACTTTCAGTAAAGTGAAAAGGGCATGCTGAGGAGAATTAATGAAATATTCATGTTTTCCTAATGAGCGTCAAGGGTCCCTCAATTTTATGTTTGATTTTATTCTGTCCAGACAACTTGAAATTAGATCACAGGTGGGAAAGCTACAGGGAATAACACAGGATCACAGAATATTCTGAGTTGGAAGAGACCCACAAGGATCATAAAGTCCAACTCCCAAGTGAATGGCTGAACAGGGATCGAAGGCGCAACCTTGGCGTTAATAGCACCATACTCTGACCGACGGAGATAACGCTTCAATCTAACACAGTGATGATAATGCGATATCAGAGACTGGCAGGAACCTGTGGGAAACAGCAGGGAAGCTCTGGGCTGGCACACTGGCTGCTAGCAGCAGACCGTGTTTACTCACTGACGGTTGTTTACTTGTCCCAGACTGGAATATAGGATCAAAAGGGATTTTAAAATTTGAAAGTTCCAAGTCTAGGGTAAAACCTCAGGGAATTTTAGAAATTGTTGAAATAGTGCTGGGAGACAATATAATTAGAGATGCTAAAGGATGAAGGAGAGTAAATGACAGAAATTAAATCTGTTTCTTATTCATAAGAAGGGGTAATTTCCCCTCATAGAAAACATTAACATTCAGGAAAATAAATATTATTTTAGACACTTAGGGCTAAACCTTTTAAAGGTGCAGCTACACTGAACTGGAAAATTCCCTGGCAATCTTGAAAAGCCACTTTTGAGCCAACAGTGGCTCACATGAAGTACTCCAGGCTCGTGAAACAAGCTCCTGCATGCTGCTTCACACCTGCTTGAGAGGCAGAAGGCCAGGAACAAAGACCCTCTAAAGTTAAGGAAGTAAAACTCTAGTCCCACTGCTCTAGGCTCAGGCTTGCATAAACCTACTATGATTACTCTGAATGTGCAAGAGAAGAGACCTGTGAAAATGTTTGTTTAATCACAATGCAAGTTCTAAGGTTACTTATTTAGGCGAGGTAAGGGAGGAGGCTCTGTGGTGCTGCATCAGGCAAACGCACTGAGGTAGTTTCTACACTGCTTTTTGGTATAGGTATGGGATATTTGTTAGAGACAGAACTCTTTCCTGTCATGCTGTTGAGTGGTCACTAACCTGCATGGACACATGAATTATCTCTGTGGCTTTAGTCCTTTGAATAACAAACTTTGCTGGGAACCTTCTAGTTTTGGAACATGTAATAAGGAGTCTTGATCTGCCATTTTGCATTGGTTTTGAGGGAGGGAACATACTACCAGCCTTCAAGTCTGCTTAGTGAAAACTAGTACATGAATTACAGTTTTGCAGTCTAATCCACCAAGGCAAGGTAATTTTGTAGGCAGAGGTCTGGATTTTACCTCCCTCTTCCTCAGCCGTCTGTTAAGGCAAATTTAACAGTCCTAGCAGCACAAATCCGTTCTGCGTTGCAAGCGAACTTTATAAGGGAGAAGAATTTGTTGGATGGTACAGGAAGCAAAGAATAAACCCAAAAGCTACTTTTAAGAAATTTTAGATATTAGCTATGGCCTGATACTCAGACTTGGAAGAAAATAGTAGACCGAAACTTGAAAAGCACTTTGATAGTGTCTATAAGGGTAGACACAATCGGATTTCTAGCAAACTTTCCTAATATCCTGCTATTTATATCAGGCAAGAACCACTTTCACAATTAAAAACATGTACTGAAACAATGATCCTACACAGAATCAACTGCTGCTCTGCAGTGCAAATGACTAGGACAAAATTCTTATATATTCTCCTGTCATAACGTTGCCCTTTATTTTCTTGAAGCAGTGTTAGTTGAACATGCTGTCTTAAAGAGGCAAGTCTTTCACTCAAATTCATTGCCATGCATTTGGGTGACAAACTATTTTTAAATAATGAAAGACCAGAGATAAATCACTATCATCAGTGCAGAAGGCAAGGTCTAGTGTGGGACCATGCACTTCATCCATTCAGTACAAAGTTAATAATCTCTCTTAAAGTTTTCTATATTCAGCTTCATTAATCTAGACAAGGTGGAAGAATGAATAATTTGAATTCAAATCCCTGAAACTGAAGGAAAAGGATCAGCGCTCTAGCTGACTCCCGTTCACCTTTGCAGAAATATATTATTTAAAAACATACTTTGCTTTGAATTTCAATGCTTGTAAAAGGTTGAGATATACAGATTGAGACACTGACCTTTCCTTTTCCTGCTTGGATGAAATAGAACACAAGCAATGCCCGTGCAATCATCCAGAGACAAGAAAAAAGAAGGTGAAGCATACAAGTGTTTTGGTGCTGTAAGGATAAAAGTCACTCTTGCAATTCTCTGTGAGGAGAAGAGGTCATGTGTGGAACTGTGGTGAAACCACCCTGGGAATTTTCTAAGAGACCCTGAATTACTCTTTTTGACAAAGCAATTAAAATATAAAAAGCAGAGGAAGTCACCCAGTACATATGAAAATTTATAGAGAATGGAAGGCACTTTTACCCTGTCAGTATGATTGAGAACTGAGCAAAATCCTCACAAAAGGACTTGCAGCAGAAAGGATGGCAGAGTTCAGATCAGCATTTAATGAGGCGCTTCCAACACAGAGCAGCACAAGTCCAGTGTTTGGACATCAAGTTGCGATTGCAGTGCTGGCAGCATGAGCACAACTGGGGCCATCCTTCCAAATTTGCCACTCTGCCAGTACTGCCTTTCTCTGTTCCACTTAATCTTACACCAAGGGTGCAAGGAAGGTCTCTGGGCTGTTGGCTTCCTGTTTAAGTGATAACTGCACTTCATTAGCCTGGAGGTCTGCCTCCTCTCTTCTGTCTAGTGCTGGAAGGGCAAACTGTTATAAAATAGATTAGTGAGAAATTATAAACCCAGGTGTGTTGTATCAGATTATCCCTATCTCTGTCCATACTGGAGTGAAAATTTGAGTATGACAGCTTGCACCAAATGTCACCTGTAAACGTTTCCTGTACCAGGCGGAAGAAATATGCTGGTTCTAGATTCTGATTAAGCTTGTGAGGGGTTAACATTTGCAAACTGCTTGGAGAGAGGCTGCACATAACCAGAAATGGAGCTCCGTCTCTGGAAGGCCTCTGGAGCAGGTCAAGATGCCTCTGTGGGTAAAGGACAGCTGAATGCTGACTGTTTGGGCACCAGACCACACATGTTAGACTGCACACATATGACTTTTGCCTAAGTCCAGTTCCAGAAGAGCTGAATAGCTGATATAGATGATCTAATAGCTTTTTAATAGACCTAGGTTTGTGTGTCAATTTACGACCTTCTCAGTCATAATCGGCTATGACCAGACAAGCCCTTCCAGAACTTATTCACATGGAGCCTTTAAGACCTGAGACCGTGTGGGGTTACAATGCATATTGACTGGTGATTTTATCACCCAAAGGCTACGTGCAAAAAATGTGTTCTCTCCGGCCCTGTAAATAACAGTGTGCAGCATTTATTAGCAGACTAATAGAGAGAGGTTGTCTCACTCAGTTTTGACCAGCAGCAAAACATTTAGTGTATCAGATACTGTTAATTTTTTTGCTTTAAATATGTGATAATATTTAAAGCTCCTGCAATTTCCTGTTTCCTCTCCTGCACTCTTTTTCACCTCTGTACTGCAGACTGCTGTCTGGCAGCAGCATGGCACTCCCCTGCAAGGGGAGGGGAGTGGGAAGACAAGAACAATCGTGCAGTCCTGGGAGCAGCTGCCAGGCTCAGCTGAGAACCCCTGTTGCAGTGGCAAGGCAGGCCCATGGCTGGGTTGGGGGCTGGTCCATAGCTCAAGCACTGGGTCTAGAAGGCCGCCTTGCACCCCAGCTGAGATGCTGCTGCACCGTAGCGCCGGCAGGATCTGAGTGTGAGAGAGCCTTCCCTTACAACTGGCTCCCAAGAAAGTTGCAGAGGGGCATCCTCTGACCCTTGTTTTCCTCATCGCAGCTTCCTTGAAGTCCACCAGCTGTGTGGTTTGGATGCTGGCCCCAAGCCCGCAGAGCTGAAGCCCTGGGTGTGGGGGATGGCTGGAGTCCTGCTCACCTCCCCACTGCAGTAGCTGATGGGAGGCTCCTGCCCATGCACTCCATTTCTATTCACATGAGAGAAGCTCTTTGCAAACTTGAAAAGCATAATTTGTTGGGTTTTTTTTCCTTTTCTTCTGTTAAGCCCAGTTTGCTTCATGAGGAAATGCAGTGTTAGCAGGTCTGAGTGTGCATGCAGGACAGGTGACGTGGCTGAAGACTTGCAGCCAATGATACCCAAGCCCTACCAGGAGGTCGTGACTTCAGAATTCCCGAAGTGTTAAATGGCCAGACCCACACAACCTGTGCGTGCAAGCACCTGTCACTGTATGGCCACCATCAGCTCTGCCGGCCCCCAAATCACAGGCTGGGTCAGGTTGGAAGAGACCCACAGTGGGTCATCCACTTCCCCCTTCCTGCTCAAGCGGGGTCAGCGTAGAGCTCATAGAGCAGGAGCACATCCAGATGGGTCTTGAATATCTCCAGTGAGGGAGACTTCACCACCTTTCTGGGAAATCTGCTCCAGTGCACAGTCATGTACACAATAAAGAAGGTACCACTCTGTGGTGGGCAAGGTGGGTGCAAACAGAGAGGGTGGCTAAGTGATGTAGCCCTGCAGGACCACTTTTGTGTCCTGCTGGGCTCTGAGCAATGAGGTATAGAGCATTGATGGTTCCTAGTTGGTTGATGCACTTCTGTATTGGTTTTTGGACTTTGCATGACAAAATCTTCTATAAATTCAAGTAATGACCACAACAAAAGCCAATACCATTAGATGAAGTCACTCAGTGTCAACCTGATATGGTATCTGAAATCAACATTTTTATTCAAGCATTTGGCTAACTTAGGATGGGACAAGTACAACTGGAATAGGTTTAGATACACGTGCTGAGCTTTCCCATAATTACATAATTACATAAAGAAGATTTTGTGATACTCTTTTGGGTTTTAGGTAAATCTTATAAACCCAGAGATGAATGAGTACTGCCACTGGTCAACAGAACTGGACCTATCTTTGTACCAGCAGACGTTTTAGAATTGTGGGGATTTGTGGTCCTCTTGACAGCCAGCAAGAGAGTGCAGGTTTAGTTGTGGGGCCATCCTGACAAGGGTTTTCCTGACAAATGATTCTCTCCTGAGAGTTTTGATATGTAATTCAAACCATACTTATGGCATGTATACTGCACCCTGATGTGCTGTATCCTCATGAGCAGGTTTGGAAAAAGAGACAGCTGCTGGAAGAAGAGCAGGTGGCATTCCCACAGCAGGGATAAAAATGAATAGAGAAGAGAAATCTGTATGAACAATGAGGTATAACAGCTTACATACTTTCATTAAAGAGGAAGGACAGGAAAATCCTGCTTAAATCAGTCACACGGAAGTACTCATCTCAAAATGGGGGAAAAAGCTCTTTAAACTACAGTTCCGGTTGAAAGTCTTCAGTATGTGAGCAAGAAAGTGTGTTTCTATGAGGTTTGAAAAGAATCCCGATTACTGAAAAAAGAGTGTGACAATCGTTTGTTTCACGAAGGGTCTGTGAGGGTCTCAATAGGATCCTGAGTCCTGTTGTTTGCCATGTCTGAGTGTTGCTGTGCTCTACACTGGGGAAGTCACGCTGCCTGCCTAACTCTGAGTGTTACAGAAGTAAATGCTTGGGAGGTTTGGCCTGCATCAGTCAGGACCAGCTTGTGGTTTATGCAGCACTTTAAAGCAGGTGAAAAACACCTGAAGGACACCTCTGTCAGGTGCTCTGTGTGACTCTGAATGCCCCAAGAACTGAGTGTATAAATCTCTGCCTTTTCTGTAAATTTCATCCTCAATAATTAATATATTGCAGCAATCCTCTTCTTGGTATTTACCCCAAAACTAAAAAGCTCAAACAGCTGATCTATCCCAGAAAACTGGAGAAATAAAACAAGGAGAGGAGAAAGGGGTTTATTTATATGTTTCAAGTGGTTTCTAGGGTGTCATATAAGTTTTATATTACAGGGAGGCCTTGCACAGGTTGCACATGCATTAAAATACATAGTGTGGCTAAAATTCAATAGAGACACACATGTGTGTAAATCCAGGGCATATTATGGTGCCCTATTTAGGAAAAAAAATCTGAGGACTGACTGGGAGTAGCAGTAAGCATAATTCGGAAACCAAATTAGTCCCATCTCTAATACTTTTCTTTGTCATGTTTCTAGATATGCACTCTGCCTGTAGCCATTTGTTATGCTGAGTCCAGCCTGCAGGCTTTGTTCTGGGACTTTTCTTCTTGAGAAGATTTTTTTCCTATGAGGACAGTTTTAGAAAAGGTGAGGAGTTGAGCAGTGAGCACAGACAGGAGCCAGATACTGAGGACAACTGAGTGCAGGGACTTGCCAAGTTTCCTGCTTCCCCGCTGGGAAGAACTGCACTTTCCAAGTCTCAGGCAGCCCGAGGGGAATTTTCTGGCTCTTTGTAGCAAGTATAATGATGATACACTGTGTTTCCCCCCCGAATTTCTCCTTCATCTAAACTGCAAATGAAACCAGCCTGTGCCTTTCTCTGAAGCTGTTAAGATTGTATCAAAAAGGCAGACAAGCTCACAAAATTTAGAGGAAACCTATGCAAGAGAAATGCCAGTGATTGCAAAGTAGCAACCCAAACAAGAAAACAAAACTTGACTAACAACATCCTACAGCTCTGAACATTTTTCGCCTGAAATGAAAGGTTTTCAGAACCCTAAACCTGCAAACTGTACTGCATGATTTTGTGTCATACATTGCGTAGTTTACTTGTATCTCCAGATACACACCTGAATCGTTGTGCAATTCATTCTCCTCCAAAACCTCTTTCTTTTTGCAGACATTTAGTCTTCTGTCAGATATACAGATTCCTTAAGTTGATAACATGGTGGAAGTTATCCTGTTCTTTTGCATTTCACTGAATTCCATTAATAACAAATGACAAGCACTGTTCTCATATTGGTTCTATTCAAGAGAAAAAAAAAATAAAGAAAAGCTGGTGAAAAATTGCACCTCTTATCAAATGTTTGAGAATCCCTGAATATTGAATTATGAAGAGCTGTAGTGAAATTTGTCAGCTAACTGAAGGATAAGGGAAAATGATCCATTCCTTTGAGCATATTATGGGAAGGACCTTGGGGAGCACTTTAGAGCAAAACATAACCAATAGTCTAATCCATGTATTTTCTCTGTGAAATTTTTTATGGACATTGCTATCAATATCCATTGATATTTGTGTGTTTATTTGACACATGCACTGAATAACAGGTCACATAACAGTGAATCTGAATTCTATATTTGAACTTATCTATATATATAACAGGAAATGAGTCTGAGTTCTTGCTCTGATCTTTGCATATTGAGCTAAACTGATGAAAGCAGTGCCTTTGAGAGAATCTATTAGGAGATAGGCAGACCTGTTAGTTTTACCTTTCTTATGTGGAACTTCAATTCTGTAAAGTCTCAACACAGGACCACCACGAGCATTAGTTGTTTGCTCCCTGCCTTTATTTAACTGGAGTAATAGTGTTGTAAAGATCTTCAGCACTTCACAGGGTGCTAACTAAAATGCAGCAAAATTATGAGCTTCTGATAACAGGAACTTATTTTCCCTACATGTCTGTAACAAGAGTGAAAGTGTGGCAATGTGGAAAGAAAGAAAGGAGCTGAGCCTCCAGAATTAGGTCCAACCTGAAAAGGCGGAAAATTGTGATGCTGGAGAGTTTGTGCTGAGGATGAAGGGCAGGAGAAATCACCTTATGTATATAAACAAAAATATGGACAAAAAAACCTGTGTTCTCTGGCACAGTTTAAGGGAGAAACAGAGAAAGCTGCAATGCACTCTGCAGCAGATATGATCACAAGGGACATGTGACAGCTTGTGGTTTGTGAGCTGTTTTCACGTGGGCTTTATTCTCACAGATGCTCAGCAGCAGAAGGATGAAAGAGGTAGTATCCCTGAAGCAATGTTAATGTCTCATCTCACAAATCATTGCAAAGCAAACATGGATGAATGGGAAAAGCCAGTACATTATTTCAATACAGACCTATGAAAAGCTTTCTCAAGAAGGAATAATACTAAAAAGAAAACTGTTAGTAGTCACTAGGTTCTGGAAACTGGAGGTAAATTAGCAAGGAAGCCCAGACAAACTCAAAAGTATTAAATAATTGTTCAGAAAAATTACACAGGCTGTTGGTGGGCTTTATTAATTGCATTCAATGGGGATGTTAAAAATAGGAGTGAGAAAAAGACTAACAGTGATGTCAGCAAGTATTTAGACCAACACATACAGCACAAAAAAATAAAACCAAATTAAAAGCAATGTTGGTGTAATGACTGGATAATTAAACAGATGTTCTTGCAAGTAAAAGCAGCAGGCTTTTTCAATGTTTGGAAAAATACAGGAAAAAATCTGCAGTGAGTCCTGACGTTGTTATTAAACCAGTATAGAAATAACATCTTCAAATTTGCTGATAAGGTGGATAGATCTTATTTGTGTTCAATTGCATGATTTACTAGAAGCACAACTAAGAAGTTCTCCTGACTTCTAATTTTGCTCTTTCATGTAGTTTGAAAAATCTTTTTTGATAAAAGTTTCCTCAGTTTATGAGCCTTGCTGCCATTTGAAAATCTTTGTTCCCGTCAATATGTGAGGCAAGGAAAGGAATTTGTGGAACCGGAAAATTTAGAAATTGAGAAATAATATTGTTACCATTGTCATTATTTTAAAATGCTCATCTATTTTAAAAATCAACAGTACTGAAAGGTTACTTGGAGTGAATCAGCGGAGTAAACCACAAATGATACAGTGGTCTGCTGAGGTCACTGGCATTCTTTAGGATTACCATCTCTTCACAGTAGATTTGAGGTACAGAGATTCCATTTAGATATATAATTGGTACACTTTTTTTAGCAGAATCATCGAGTCAGTTTGTGTACCTTAACCTGTTAGAAAGTAGAATCATAAATAACATATTGGAACTTTCAGCATTATCATGGAAATGTAGTAATAGTGTGTGTTGTGAATGGTCAAATTGTTGCCAAAAACAAACCATGATTACTACACATAGCTAATAGCTCTGAGGAGTAACTACTGAGAAAATAAAGATTGCTCTTCAGGAGGGAAAAAAAGCCTTGATAACTCTAAATTTAAAATAAAACCAAATAAAACCACTGTTTTCCTGCAGATGTCAGTCAGGAAAAATTCCTCATGAATGGATGAGAAGTGACATAGTCTTGAGTACAAAATGGCCTTCCCATTCATATCTTCAGCCAATTTTAAATATGAAAGAAGTTGTTCACATAATCAGAATTCAGTATCTACAAAAACACCATTACCACCTCAGATCAAGCAGATTTGGACCTGGATTCTGGCTGAATCCTGGCCACAGGTTTTGTGGTGGCACTCTCTCCTGGACCAGATACTGTAGAACAGGTTTCACACCTTTGAAAATAGGTTTTACTGTCCTTTATTAGTTCTAACCATTATCTGTGATTCAAAAAATACCTTTCTTTAGGTTATATTCTATCTCCCAATGTGATCTTAAAAGCTTGGCATAAATAAATAGGTATTTTTAAGAGTTAACAGACTTCAAATTTAACCCCAAGCTACAGAAATAGAAACCTGTAGTAAGCCGACCATAAATATCAAATTTTAAAATGTCACTGCTTTGTTCATGGTGAATTTAGGGTTGAAAGATCCGATGGAGATAGTTCTAATATATAGATGGTAAAAAAAACATACGAATCAGTATTTGTTATGGCTCAGGCTATTTAATTGTTAGGTTTGAAAGTAATCAAAATTTGTACAAACGTTGGAGGAGGCATTTTTAAAAACTGAAAGGAAAAATTTTCAGAAGTACATACGTATACCTCCTCCTTAGCTGGGAGTAGCATGGAGCTGTTATGAAAGAAATTGATGCACAAGTTTTGCTGGAATAGAAGAGAGGCATGTGGAAAAATGCAAAGGGAGAATGATGTAATCCAATCACAGTTTGTATAATCCAAAATTACTTTTTGACATTCAGTCAAAATTTACACAAGACATGCATTTAGACTCTGGATCTTCTGGGCCATGCAGAATTGGTATAGTTACTGAGATTCTTCCGATTACAAATATTCCCTCTGGCAAATAGGGTACTCAACCAGAACAGCAGAGGGTCAGTTTCAAGGCCTGTAAGAGCCTTGATATTTTGGGCATAATTTTGAACAAGTATGGACCGAGTAATGTTGAAGAGAAACAGATGTTTTAGCTATGATATAAGAGCTTAAGCATGGAAAGAGAGACAAAAAGACCCATTATCTTGGTGATGCTTGACAGAAAGATATCCTTCTGGATGTAAGAATCTCAGGCAGGGCAAGGGAAAAATGGAGGGTCAAGTAGGTGAAGAAGAAAAATATAAAAAAAAAATTTGGGAGAACTTTCTAGCTCATTGCCTCACAATAAGATTTCACCTTTGGAGAACTTGCTGTAGAACACAGCCTTTCAGTGCTCCTCAGAAAGATCCAGGCAAGAAATCTTTATGATTTCTGTCAATTTTCCCTCTTAATTTCAGTGTGGTTGGGCAGTGAACAAAGTCAGCCCGTGAAGTTGATGCCACTGTGTATAATGGGCAGTAAATGGGTTTGTAACTATTTTATATATTTTCTCCATTGCATTTCTTTCCGAGACATGTTTTAAGTATATTTTGTAAAACAAGCACAAATGATTTATGAACAAGGACGTATACTCTTCCAGCTGTGTTGGAGGAGGTAAGAATAGGGAGGGAATTAGATAAAGATAAATGTTTATAAAACATTCTTCAGCAATATTAGCTGGCAGGATTTCTTTAAAATCTGTGACAAACCTGGGAATAGAACAGCAAGACCAAAAATAAAGTTCAGCGTTAGATATTTCTTCTAATACTCTTTCACTCTTTTTCTTTTTTTTCTCCCCCTGTAATACCTTTTATTGCTTTTAATTGAGACCTCAAGGGAAGAAAGCATATTATAATTTATGGTAATGAATTTCAGTCCCTGGCCTTGTTTTCTCTCTTCTGGTGTCATAGTCACAGGACTTATTTTGCTGGGTTATGAAGATGCTGGGAAAAGATCTACTAAAAGTGCTGTGCCAGGAGGAAACAGAGAGAAAAAAGGAATAAAAAATTTTGCAGGTAAAATGTATAATGAGATGGTGGTTTCCACATGCCTAACGCCCTTGCAGCATTTCAGAGCCTATTAGAGGAGCCTGGACTCTTTAAAGAATCCAAAAGTGAAGATTATGAGTGAGCCACTAGGTGGGAATTCCCTGCAATGCACCGCCTAAATCTGTTCTTCCAAAGATCTGGTATGAGGGTGTCATGAGACCAGATCCTATTTGAATGCATGTTTAGGATGCAGGTATCACCCACATGTGGAAATTTGTGTCCCATGGGAATATTCTTCCAGCTGGATTGCTTTAGGGATCACAGCCCTGGCCTTGAAAAGTGGAGGATCAGTTTCAAGGCAAGTGCAGAGCTCCAACTTGACCCTTTAATATTAGAGAATCTAGGGCAGAACCCTTTACCTCTGGGTTGTTTTGGGTTTTTTTGACCAGAAATGTAACTGATTACTTAGGAAGTCTTTCCTGATGCAGTTATTGCTGAACTGGATTTAGCTCCTGAGGCAAAAGGGCAGCTGGTCTTGTTAGATCATTTGTGAATAGAAACGAGTCTTTTACTAATTGAAAAAAACCCTTTATTTCCATTGATACTTGTGGATTTCAAGGCATATTTATGTAGATTTCTTCCTCTTAATCTGGCCACAGTGATGACATTAAATAATTTTAATTCTTACTGCTCTATATTCAGAAGTGTTTTTCAGTCTGCATCCTTGAATATCCACAGGTTATTTTTGAGTGTGCTGTGAAAGGTAAATTAAGAAGAGCTAAACAACTCTCAGAATTATGGTAATTTTATATTCACAATGTAAATTCTGCCCCCTCCTAAAATCTTTTTAAGTGTCCACTAACAAAAAAAATTGCTTCTCTGGGGAAGAGCAAGGGTAATTATTAGTTCAAGTTTCTTGGCTTTTAATATTTTTTGCTTTAGGAATTTAACATCATACAGAAAGAGAACAATAACTTATTGCTAGACAGTGATGTATTATAATAATTCAATGTTAAAACTTTCTGGCATATAAAGCAATAATATGCCTGCTTTACAGTTTGGTGTTACAGTCTTAGGACAAAAGCTATAACATGAATGAGCAAAAGGATTGTGCAGATCTTTCATTTATGTAAAAATATTAGGAAAATGTGTAAAATTCTTGTGGGTGTGGCTTCCATAAAACAGTCTTAATTTCCTTTTGATCCTTTATTGAAAATCATTTTAAGCTTTCTACACCCCAAACAAATGACAGTAAAAGACTACCATGAATTTTCTGGTTGAATTAAAGATTTTGTGATGTTCAGTATTCCAGTTCTGATCCAGTGCTGAAAATGAGCTTGTGCAGTGTGCAATCAGTTACAGAAGTAAAGACATCTTCTGTAATATATTTAGTGCAGAGACTGACTCCTTTTGTGTTCTGTATGGGCATGAGTTCATGGTCAGTGCTATACAAATAAAATTTTTAAACCTCTTATTTGTGATTTTAAGTATGCTTATTTAAATTCCTTTGTAGAGGCAATTCAGGAGTTTATTTGCTTAGTAAAATGTGTTTCTATGTTTTTAATTTTGATTTTTATTAAATTCATAACAGTTTCTTTGTCCAGTACCACATAAAAATATGTGGTCTTGATCTGATTTGTGTGGTGGTTTTTGTTCTTATATTCCAGAGCCACAAAACTCATTTTAATATTTAATTTTAAAAAACCCTGCTAAATCAACTGATTATTAAGTATATGTGCTTATACTAGTAACAGTATTGAATATATTATGTCAACGAACTGCTTTAATTATTGCTTCTGCTTTTACCAGACCTAAGCAGCAAAGTTGAGTTACCTTAGATCTGGCTATGGCTGATGAAAATCACACAGCTTCAACAAGAATATTTTTTGTGAAAGAGTACAAATAGTAGATAGCTGATATTCTGTCTTATGTTTCCTGCTGTTGTCCACAAAGAGATGAATTTGAATCCTTGGTTAATTCTAAATAAATATATAGGAATGTTTATAATATCACACAAATATATTTGTATAAATATTTAATATAAATCTCTCCTTGTAAATTCCTTTGCTTCCAGCTGTTGGCTCCATGACTGTTGTGACTTGAGCTTTTGTCATTTTCAAGCAGCGGTATTTAAGCTCACCGTAGGCAAGTAAACATCAGAGCCAGGATCTGCAGAGCTGTTTCCCAGTCCCTCGCAGCATGACCCAGCTCTGTTGGGTGCACTGAGAGCTGTATTACTTCCCGAGGAAGCCTAAGGTTTGATGTTTTGATGTTTGTTCTGTGAAACCACACATGTCCTTTTTCCCTTTTTTTTTTTTTTTTTTTTTTTTTTTTTGTGAAAGTTGTGTTTGTTTGGTTTTTTTTACTTTTTTT